>CM077211.1:38022595-38052595 GCA_039654625.1 Rhinogobio ventralis
GAGAGCTAATGACATTAAATGGCTTCGCTTACATTATTGATCACAACATATGATTCTGATTCACAAGCTCTTAATGAGATTCGAGTCCGATTTGGATTAGGTACAGTACATGTTTCTCTCGTCTAATGCTGTAAACTACACCCTGTCACTATAATATTACAGGTTAAAATGAACATCAGAGTCCAAATGCCATTGCTTTTTATTTAGATATAATAATAAACACTCAAATAAAAACAATTACCCATAAGTAAGTTTTTATATCAGTGTATTAAGTTTTTACTCTAGTTAGTTTTAGACAAATAAACATTTAAATGGTGGCTGTACAAAAATCTTGTTTTTAATAAATAAATGTCATATAATTGTCATAATAAAAGTCCCGCTTCCGAGACATCCGCCAATCAGAAAACTTAACCTATCTGTATTTTAAAAATGCCAAATATCAGTCTATATCATTTATCGGCTTGGTGATATATGGATAGACCACTAATCACAATGAAGACCAATTGAGAATAATATTATAATTCACTGATTCTTGAGATAATCGACAAAACATGTTTTAGATGAACACTACATTATTAAAAATAGGTATTTTTGCAGACAAAAGTCTCAGATAATGAACCATGTAAGGGAACAGGCTTGTTTCTAAAAAATTATATTTATCCATTACTTAATTTGTGTCAACACACTAATCCACATTTAAACTATCCAAAAACAATGTAAAATCTTCAGTTATGTAATGCTGGTTTTCAGTAAAGGATCTAAATCATAAAATACATTGTTTATTTTTTGTTTGTTTTCACACTATTATGAACAACTCAGTTTCTAAATTCCTTAATTCTCCTCCCTCCTTTTAATATTAAACGTATATCACCAATGTACTTAGGTAATTAAGACATAATATCATGTAGTTCCGTTGATGTTTTAACATTTTTACACAATAAATTGAAAATTTTCTTTAAAAATGAACAAAAACCTTCGCCTGACGGTGTTGACAAAGCTTGAGCTGAGGCCAAATATACAGTATATGTAAATAAAATCATGAAAAAGCATTAGAAGAATTCCCCATATGCAAAAAACGTATTAAATCACATTTTACTGACTTTTTGAGAGCACTTGTCAACTATCACACATAAAACCTGACGGAGTTACGTATTAAATCACATTTTACTGACTTTTTGAGAGCACTTGTCAACTATCACACATAAAACCTGACGGAGTTGACAAAATAGCATTTTTTTCCACCTTAACCACGTGTTCTACAGCGGAGCAGTTTAGTGTTTTTCCTCAGTTGTAGCTGCCTTAAAAAACGTATCAAAATGGCAAGATTTATCCCACAACTATTTACAGAAACTATTACGCTGCGATGACGGAGTTGACATGTTAAGGCTGTGACCGCAGAGACTTCAGTATTGTTTGTCCTACTGTGAGATCCACAATGAGCAGGAAAGAGTAAGTGCTCCTCAGAGTTAAAGCTGCCCATGACACTGCCTGATTTATTCAGAATTATACAAAATCCTGACGGAGTTGACACAAAGTGAGGACACAACTTTTATAGCTATTTTTTAATGGAAAATATAAATCAATATTGTTGTATTGTTTGATATCTTAAAGATCTCCGCCTTTTAATGTAACTGTGTATTTTTTAATTTGTTGTATTTTTAAAGACTTTGTTTGGCAGTTTTGCATTGTGACCTCATGCTGAGGACGGGTTAAATCACATGCGTTTCCAAGGATAGAGTGTGCTTTTAAAATAACACTAAAGAAATGATTTAAAAGAATAAGCAATGATTGTCCTGAGTATACAAATTTCCCTTAGATGTAGCTTTTTAAGTATTGTTATTGTGTTGACATTCCTAATATAATAAATATAATAAACCATAAATAGGGCTTTTGTGTTTGGGACATGTTTTCATCTCAAGAATCAGTGAATTACAAAGTAAAGTTGATGTTGGCTTGACAAAGCCTTATGAAAGTTTTAAATTTACTGAAGTGTAAAGAGAAAGAAATTGTTAGCATGAATTAACATGATTTAGCGTGTTTCTATCCTTATTTAGCATTTTACTAACATGAGTTACAATTTTGATAGCATGTTTTAGCATTTTGTTAGCATGAATAGCATTTTGCTAACATCAATTAACATGCTGCTAGCTTGTTTTACCACATTGTCCACATGATTTAACACTGTTAACATGAATTAGCATGTTGTTAGCATGATTTAACATTTTGATAGCATGTTTTATTTTTTTGTTAGCATTATTTAGCATGGTGTTAACATGAATTAGCATGTTACTATCATGAATTAACATGTTGTCAACATGTTTAACACGTTAGCATTAATTAGCATGAATTAACATGTTAACATGTTTAACACGTTAGCATTAATTAGCATTTTGCTAGCATGAATTTGCATGTTGTTAATATGTTTAACACGTTAGCATTAATTTGCATGTTGCTAGCATGAATTAGCACGCTGTTAACTTGTTTTACCACATTGTCCACATGATTTAACACTTTGTTTGCATGAATTAACATGTTGTTTATTTAGCATTCCTTGCTAGCATGTTTTAACATTTTGTTAGCATGAATTAGCATTATTTATCATTTTAATAGCATGTTTTAGCATTTTGTTAGCATAATTTAGCATTGTGTTAACATGAATTAGCATGTTGCTATCATGAATTAACATGTTGTCAACATGTTTAGCACGTTCACATAAATTAGCATGAATTAACATGTTGTTAACACGTTAGCACTAATTAGCATTTTGCTAGCATGAATTAACATGTTGTTAACCTGTTTAACACGTTAGCATGAATTTGCATGTTGGTAGCATTAATTAGCATGCTGTTAGCTTGTTTTACCACATTGTCCACATGATTTAACACTTTGTTTGCATGAATTAACATGTTGCTATCATGAATTAACATGTTTAACATGTTACCATGAATTAGCATGTTGCTAGCATGAATTAGTATGCTGCTAGCTTGTTTTACCACATTGTCCACATGATTTAACACTTTGTTAGCTTGATTTAGCACGTTGTTATCATGTTTTATCACATTATGTGTCATTCAACTCGATTAGCGCAGCTCTAACACTAATGATTGGCTCTGCTTGTGTTTGTCCAGTCAGGAGGAGTTTGCTGTCGTCGGCGTACACAGACGCCTCAGTGTGGGAGCAGAGACTGAAGGATCCGCAGGACCTCGGTGAGGAGAACCGCCGTCTGTAAACACACCCGTCTGTCTCAAACGTGATGGTGTGTGTGATGTTGTGTGTGTTCTGCAGGACAGCTGGCCTCTCTGATGGACAGGACCTATGAGAGGAAGTTTCCCGTCAGCTCTCTGCTCATCGGCAGGGTGAGAGATATATTACACGGTGTATGCATATGAAGTTGTGCTTTATGGTTTCTCAATAATGTTGTTATTAGTATTAATAACAGAGACCATACAGCATACAAAAACAAAAAGTTACACTGTATTGTAAGGTGTCCGTGTTAGAGTGTAATGATACAGAGTAATATTAATTAACTACATGTATGCTAATGTTTGGAGGATGAATTTATTATATTTTAGAATAATACAATAGAATAATCAAACTGCACCTCGATTTTATTGACTAAATTCATGACTTATTTCATATAATGTGCTCGTCTTGTTTAGTTCATAGACAGTTTATCATCAAGAGAGGAGGTCGATCAGGCAGAATATTACCTGTACAAGTAAGTATTAATATTCAAATCTTTATAATGTGTTACTGTTTGCTCAATGTTTTACACAATTCTATTTCAGTCTTTCTACTTGAAAATGTCACTTGCCATTTCATTGTAATTGTAATTGTTTTGTTTATCAGATTCTCAGTAGGCCTGTCATGAGTTTTGTGCTGATGATTAATTGTCATACAAATTATTGCAATTAACAATTGAATTCCGTTTTGTTCATGTCTCTGACTCTAACCCTAACTGCAACCAAACTAAATCACAACGAACGCTCATTTTTTGACAGATCAACCCAGTGTTTCCCCTGCCATTATATTAGGCCCAACGACGCAACCCCCGCCCCCCCAACGACACGTATTATGTTATAATACAGTCTGATTAAACCCACAAACCTTCATTTTTTTTATGAAGCGAGACCTGAAGCAACAGTGTTTTTTTATATTCTCTGGTAAAATGTGAATTTAAACTACACAATAATCGCGATCAGACGATGCATCGATAACCGTGACAGGCCTGTGTCTGAGTTTCCTGTGTGACGCGTCAGTCGGTGTGTGCGAGTGGATCAGCTGAAGTGTGCGAGTGGATCAGCTGAAGTGTGCGAGTGGATCAGCTGAAGTGTGCGTGTGGATCAGCTGAAGTGTGCGTGTGGATCAGCTGAAGTGTGCGAGTGGATCAGCTGAAGTGTGCGCGTGGATCAGCTGAAGTGTGCGAGTGGATGAGCTGAAGTGTGCGAGTGGATGAGCTGAAGTGTGCGAGTGGATGAGCTGAAGTGTGCGAGTGGATGAGCTGAAGTGTGCGAGTGGATCAGCTGAAGTGTGCGAGTGGATCAGCTGAAGTGTGCGAGTGGATGAGCTGAAGTGTGCGAGTGGATGAGCTGAAGTGTGCGAGTGGATGAGCTGAAGTGTGCGAGTGGATGAGCTGAAGTGTGCGAGTGGATGAGCTGAAGTGTGCGAGTGGATGAGCTGAAGTGTGCGAGTGGATGAGCTGAAGTGTGCGAGTGGATGAGCTGAAGTGTGCGTGTGGATGAGCTGAAGTGTGCGTGTGGATCAGCTGAAGTGTGCGAGTGGATGAGCTGAAGTGTGCGAGTGGATGAGCTGAAGTGTGCGAGTGGATGAGCTGAACTGTGCGAGTGGATGAGCTGAACTGTGCGAGTGGATGAGCTGAAGTGTGCGAGTGGATGAGCTGAAGTGTGCGAGTGGATGAGCTGAAGTGTGCGAGTGGATGAGCTGAAGTGTGCGAGTGGATGAGCTGAAGTGTGCGAGTGGATGAGCTGAAGTGTGCGTGTGGATGAGCTGAAGTGTGCGAGTGGATCAGCTGAAGTGTGCGAGTGGATCAGCTGAAGTGTGCGAGTGGATCAGCTGAAGTGTGCCAGTGGATCAGCTGAAGTGTGCCAGTGGATCAGCTGAAGTGTGCCAGTGGATCAGCTGAAGTGTGCCAGTGGATCAGCTGAAGTGTGCCAGTGGATCAGCTGAAGTGTGCCAGTGGATCAGCTGAAGTGTGCGTGTGGATCAGCTGAAGTGTGCGTGTGGATCAGCTGAAGTGTGCGTGTGGATCAGCTGAAGTGTGCGAGTGGATCAGCTGAAGTGTGCGAGTGGATCAGCTGAAGTGTGCGAGTGGATCAGCTGAAGTGTGCGTGTGGATCAGCTGAAGTGTGCGTGTGGATCAGCTGAAGTGTGCGAGTGGATCAGCTGAAGTGTGCGAGTGGATCAGCTGAAGTGTGCGTGTGGATCAGCTGAAGTGTGCGAGTGGATCAGCTGAAGTGTGCGAGTGGATCAGCTGAAGTGTGCTCTCCTCAGGTTCCGTCACAGTCCGAACTGCTGGTACCTGCGGGGCTGGAGCGTTCACAGCTGGTTCCGCCAGTGCCTGAAGCACGGAGCACACGATAAAGCGCTTTACACACTGAAGAACAAGGTGTGGAGACGCCCGAGCACACACACACACTTCACCAATGACCGTCTGAGTAAGAGTGTTAGAATGTATCACGTGATGTTGTGCAGGTTCAGTTCGGCATGTTTCCTGACGACTTCACCTTTAACCTTTTGATGGACTCCTTTATAAAGGACAACGACTTCAAAGGTTTGTAATGCACACAAATGTAATTTCATGTAAGTTCATTTGTCCGGCACGAGTCTCATGTCCGTGTTGAATCCAGGAGCCTGTTCGGTGGTGCAGGAAGTGATGCTTCAGGAGTCGTTCGAGCGAATCTCCACACAGATTCTGGCGCTCAATGCTCTCAGCAAACACCTGGAAACCAAACCTGAGCTCAGCGTAAGGACAACAGCCAGAGAAGTGATGCTCTTCCTGTGCTTCTGCACAAATATCTCAACATTCCTAAATCAAGACACATTTACTGGAGAAGAAGATTAAAATGAAGTGAGTTTCTGCTTAAAACAAGAGCAAATATCAGAAAAATAATCGCATTTTCACTTTGACAATTTATTTTTCTGACTTTATTTGTTCCAGGGTTGTTCTAACTAAAACCATTTTTGTTACTTGAAATAAAATACTTGTTAACCAAAATAAAATAAAATATAAAAAAAACATATAAAACATTTTCATTTAGTTTAACTTTATATACTAAAAAACTAAAATCTAAATGTGACCTTGGACCACAAAACCAGTCATAAGGGTACATTTTCTGAAATTGATAGCTATACATCATCTGAAAGCTGAATAAATAATCATCATTGATGTGTGGTTTGTTAGGACAATATTTGAAAATCTGAGGGTGCAAAAAAATCTAAATATTGAGAAAATCTCCTTTAAAGTTGTCCAAATGAAGTCCTTAGCAATGCATATTACTACTAATAATACATTTATGATATATTTACAGTAGACAATGTACAAAATATCTTCATGGAACATTTACCTTTTTTATTTTTATTCTGTGGCGGAAACATCAAATTAATTAAATGTAACTGAAATTAAAATGGAAAATATAAACATGAAATATAATTCGAAATTTTAATAAAAACCATAATGACACTAAAATAACACTGATTTCTTCTTGTTTTTAAGCACAAACTCACTTCATTTTGATCAAATTTTTCATAAAACAAGACTTATATATTATATAAATGCATTTCTTATTTAGTATTTTTGTCTTGTTTCCAGTCTAAATATCTAATAATTCTTAAATCAAGATGCTTTTACTAGATAAGAGATTTTTCTGGAAAATAAAATCAAAATGAAGTGAGTTTTTGCTTAAAAAAAAAAAAAAAAAAGTTATCTG
Organism: Rhinogobio ventralis; assembly: GCA_039654625.1. NCBI lineage: Eukaryota > Metazoa > Chordata > Actinopteri > Cypriniformes > Gobionidae > Rhinogobio > Rhinogobio ventralis. The sequence goes on from CM077211.1 coordinate 38,029,543, forward strand.
CCAGTGGGGTCAGAAAAATAATCTTGTTTCTGTCCCAAACCGACCCCATTGGCAGATAATTTTGCTTTTTTGCAAAAACTCACTTCATTTTTATCCCCCCCCCAGAAAACAAGAAAAAATATAATTTTACTCATTTAGTAAAAGCAAGAATTTTTAGATATTTAGACTTGAAACAAGCTACTTACAGGTGCTGGTCATATAATTAGAATATCATCAAAAAGTTGATTTATTTCACTAATTCCATTCAAAAAGTGAAACTTGTATATTATATTCATTCATTACACACAGACTGATACATTTCAAAATATTATTTCTTTTAATTTTGATGATTATAACTGACAACTAAGGAAAATCCCAAATTCTGATGCTGTCTGTTGTTCAAGAGTGGCTTGACACAAGGAATGCGACAGCTGAAACCCATGTCTTGCATACGTCTGTGCGTAGTGGTTCTGGAAGCACTGACTCCAGCTGCAGTCCACTCTTTGTGAATCTCCCCCACATTTTTGAATGGGTTTTGTTTCACAATCCTCTCCAGGGTGCGGTTATCCCTATTGCTTGTACGCTTTTTTCTACCACATCTTTTCCTTCCCTTCGCCTCTCTATTAATGTGCTTGGACACAGAGCTCTGTGAACAGCCAGCCTCTTTTGCAATGACCTTTTGTGTCTTGCCCTCCTTGTGCAAGGTGTCAATGGTCGTCTTTTGGACAACTGTCAAGTCAGCAGTCTTCCCCATGATTGTGTAGCCTACAGAACTAGACTGAGAGACCATTTAAAGGCCTTTGCAGGTGTTTTGAGTTAATTAGCTGATTAGAGTGTGGCACTAGGTGTCTTCAATATTAAACCTTTTCACAATATTCTAATTTTCTGAGATACTGAATTTAGGATTTTCCTTAGTTGTCAGTTATAATCATCAAAATTAAAAGAAATAAACATTTGAAATATATCAGTCTGTGTGTAATGAATGAATATAATATACAAGTTTCACTTTTTGATGATATTCTAATTATATGACCAGCACCTGTATATAAAAGTGTACTTATATAAATATATTAATATATTTTATTTCAAGTAACAAAAATGGTTTTAGTGTTGGTCATAATAATAACCCTGGAAGAAATATCTGCCAAATCAGAAAAATCTACTTCATTCAAAGGAGAAATACAATTATTTTTCTGACCCCACTGGCATTATTTTTCTCTTGTTTTAAGCATAAAATCAAAAAAAAATTGATGAATTGGAAAATGAGACAGAAACACTGAGGAAGAACGTCATGTTTTGCAGTGCAGATGTTGAATGGAGTGTGTGTTGTAAGTGTTTGTGTTGTGACTGTTCAGTGGCAGGAGGAGAGGATCATGGGAGCGTCTCTGATGTTGGCCGGACTGAAGCAGGAGAACTCCGTCGGCTTCAGCGCTCAGCTTCTGGGATTGGCTCTCATCGGTGTGTACCTCGACACAAGACGAGCACAAACATCTAAACATCCTTAAATCAAGACACATTTACTGGAGAAGCAAACTGAAGATATTAAAGGCAGATGAGAGTCAATAATGTGCAAATTAAAGAAAAAGCTCATTTCAGTACGGATCAACACAATCTACCAAGAGCAGCGCAAATATCACCGCATGCTATGTGCAAAATACACGCTCTTGTGTGTTAAATAATGGTGCGAATGATATTACGCAGCGCCTGAAAACAGGCTAACTTCCGTCAACATAACCAACGTGACAACCTGCTTGCACAGAGAGCGTGCTGGGGACTATTTTCAGGCGCTGCTAATATCATTGCGCCGCTGCACCCATGGTACGGCAGCAGTTCCTGGATTATTACGCAGGAATGAGAGTATAGTCCCTAGTCATATCGGTCTAGAAAATCACAACTTTTCATTTTCCGTCGGTCTTAGTACACGATGTAACTATACACATCACAACATGTAAATAGGAAAATGTTGGTGTTATTTTGTCACTTATTGAGCAGTAGGCTAGCTGGAGCCGTTTACCTCCAGTCTTTGTGCTAAGCTAGGCTAGCGGTGTGTGCGTCAGACAGAGTTATGGCACGCACGGAGATGAGAATGGTGTGTATGGACTTATCTAACTCTGGGGGATACGGTGAATAAGCTAAAGTCCCAAAAAGTCGGCGTGTTCCTTTAAATAAACATGCAAAAGTTTATATATAACCATAAATAAATGTGATTAAAATAAAAAATTTGTTTTAATTAAATTAATGATTTATATAAATGAACAAAAATGGATTTGAATATACAAATAAATGATGCATTTAACAGTACATTATTATAGTGAGTAGAAAAGATATAACTTAATAGAAACTAATGTTAGATATATAATATTAATTATTTAGTGTATTAATTGGGTGTTTATAAAAGACAGATGTCTTTTTAAATTCATATTTGGGGGTCCGTGGCGTTTCTAGCCCCATAAATCTTATGTCTGAAAGGGAAACTCCTACAAACGCAGTAAGTTCAGACGCACAAACACCGTGTCCAGTGTCGGGTGTAATGCGTTAGTCATTTAACCCTTGTGCGTCAATTAAAAAAGTTACACACAGATCCATAGAGGACAAAAATGTCTGTCAAAAAACTGACAAAAATGTGTATCTTGGAAGCACAGACTTGAGTTTGCTCTCATTTTAAAGAAGCCTGTGGCAGATTATTCTTGAAGTAGGAAAAGAAGTTTATAAAACAAAAAGAAATTAAGGGTGTACTCACACTAGGCGCTCTGAACCATGCCCGAGCGCGTTTGACAAATGTGAGCGCTCCGTTCCGTGCCCTGGCGCGCTTCGTTTGGCCGGCCCTGGCCCGCTTGGAAGAGGTAGGCTCGAGCGCGGTTCGGTTGGGCTCGAGCGCGGTACGCGTGTGGTGTGAGCGCTCTGTTCCGTGCCCTGCCGCGCTTCGTTTGGCCGGCTCTGGCCAGCTTGGAAGAGGTAGGCTCGAGCGCGGTTCGGTTGGGCTCGAGCGCGGTACGCGTGTGGTGTGAGTGTTCCGTTCCGTGCCCTGGCGCGCTTCGTTTGGCCGGCTCTGGCCAGCTTGGAAGAGGTGGGCCAGAGCGCGGTTCGGTTGGGCTCGAGCGCGGTACGCGTGTGGTGTGAGCGCTCTGTTCCGTGCCCTGCCGCGCTTCGTTTGGCCGGCTCTGACCAGCTTGGAAGAGGTGGGCCAGAGCGCGGTTCGGTTGGGCTCGAGCGCAGTACGCGTGTGGTGTGAGCGTTCCGTTCCGTGCCCTGACGTGCTTCGTTTGGCCGGCTCTGGCCAGCTTGGAAGAGGTGGGCCAGAGCGCGGTTCGGTTGGGCTCGAGCGCAGTACGCGTGTGGTGTGAGCACTCTGTTCCGTGCCCTGGCGTGGTTTGTTTGGCCGGCCCTGACCCGCTTGGAAGAGGTGGGCCAGAGCGCGGTTCGGTTGGGTTCGAGCGTGGTACGCGTGTGGTGTGAGCGCTAACCGCGCCAGAGCACGGAACAGCTGTGCGCTACTGTCATCATTACGACAGCAAACGCCGAACTATTACTACATGGATACACTTTTCAATTAATTCAAGTATATTTAGGTTTACAACGGTCCTGGATCTCACCTTATTGATGAACATGAATTGTAGTTTGCGAGTAAAGCTGCAAAAGTCATCTGCCTCAAAAGTCATCTGCATCTGCCTCTGTAATATGCAAAAGTCATCTGCCTCTGTAATATCTTCTGATACGTGCAGTGCAATCAAGTGAAAATCGCTGCGCGGCATAAATGATAAATCTATTAGGCAGTCTATTAGCGAAAGCGCTTTTCTTCCGGTCTTCTGCAAAACAAATAGTTGCATTGTGAATGACGTAAGCGTGGGGCACGGGAGGGCACGGGAAAAGGCAACCGTGCCTAGTGTGAGTACACCCTAAGTTTTTTGAGGAAAACATTCCAGGACTTTTCTCCACATAATGGACTTCAATGGGAACCAACGGTTGAAGGTCCAAATCAATGCAGTTTCAGAGGAAGGGCTTCAGAGGCTCTGATGATCCCAGAGGAATAGGGTCTGATCCAGACAAACCAGCGGACATTTTCTAAAAATAAACATTTATATACTTTTAACCTCAAATGCTCGACTTCGACCGTCAACCGTTGGTTCCCATTGAAGTCCATTATATGGAGAAAAAACCTGGAATGTTTTCCTCAAACTTAATTTCTTTTCGACTGAAGAAAGAAAGACATGAACATCTTGGATGAGATGGGGTGAGGAAATCATCAGTACATTTTCATTTTGAACTGAACTAATCCTTTAATTACTTTTCCCTTGTAAAAGTAAAGTAAGGAATTATTTTTCTGTCATTTACTTCTGATGTAATTGCATTAAACACTGTATAGACCGACCAATTCTTTGTAAAACTATAATGGATTTAACACATAAAAAATCAACGTCTAATGTTAAAGTATGTTTTTAATGTAATTGTCTCCCCTTAAATGCTTTGGTCAGTTTAAGGATAATTTATGCAATTTTATATTATGTATTTAAAAGAATGAAATGAGCCGTTTGATGTCTATCCTTATATTGTTCAGCTGGTTGAGAAAGTAATTAGTAATGCAATAGAGAGAGTAATTACTACAGTAATCTAATTACACTGATCCTGGTTTAAGATGTTAGTAAATCTGGCCCATATTACTTTTTAAAAGGTATTAAAATGAAGTGAGTTTTTGCTTAAAACAAGAAAAATATCTGTCAGTGATTTCATAGAGCAAAGTTTGAATGTTCAGTATCAAGGTTAAAAATACTCCAGGAGATTATTAATAGTTTAGACGGATTAGTTGTCTTAACCGCTGGTGTGTGCAGGTAAAGTGGAGTTTTCCAGAGGAATCCACGCCGTCTTCCATGAGATGCCCCTGATCTGGACCTCGGGTTATCTTGGGCGAGCCGTCGCCGTCATGGACGCCGTGTGTTCGGACTTCAGAGATGTCAAGTTATCAGAGGAAGTTGTGAGTATCTCAGATAACTATCATGAGAGCTTGCCATGTTACATATTTATCTGGTCTGAGGGAAAAGTTTAAAGAGAATCCACATCAGTTGTGTTTTTGAAGTACATGTTTGAGGTCATGAACCCTCTCGAGGAGTCGATTAGGATGATTTCAAAGAAGAGACGCTTTATATCATCTCACCAAAATAAACAGTGTTCTTCTCTATATCAGTGTCAGTGTTTCTGAACTCCTGGAACGCCTCCATTGTAGTCTTGAGTTTTTTTTCCGGGAACGTCACAATATTCCTCATTATTATTATTATTATTATTCATATGCAGAATAAAGGGGCGGGGCCGGGTTGAGTTAGTTAGTCGTGTGTTGAAACTGCTGGTTATGGTAAGGGGTGGGACATTTCCCAAACACCAATCACAACACACTGCTCCAGCCAACCAATCAGAGCCCAGTGTGGAGGAGGGGCTTCACAGAGACGGGAACTAAACAGAGCGTTACTGACAGACTGGGAAGAGAGGAGCCGCAACAATGGAGAATATGAGGAATAATCAACATTCAAGCAGGAAAGAGCAAATGTCAATGTCACTTTTATTTCTATAGCACAACGAAACACAACACCAGTAGACCAGTGTGCTTTACATCAATGTACATAAACACATAATACAATACAATACATTATTGGCTATATGCTTGTTCAAAAAGATACGTTTTTAGCCTAGATTTAAAAACAGATGTGGACGGTGCAGATCTAATACTTAAGGGTAACGCATTACAAATGATGAGCAAATGTAATGCGGTGTGACGTGTTGAGTGTTGAAGCCTCTCTGTGCTTTCAGCTGGATCATGTGGAGAAGATCCTGCAGGATCTGTCAGTGATTTCTGATGGACCGATCTCAGCGAGCGACTCCGACACGCTCCTGGATGAGGAGGATCAGCTGGAGAGACTCAAACTACCAGAGTACATCAACCACTTCAAGGTTAGCTTCCCGAAACATGAAACGTCCTGAGCATGTGTGTGTTAGTGCTTGTTGGATTTCAGAGTGTTCCTTTGAATCGTTTGAATGAATGATTCAGTGACTCACTCATTAAGAGTCAAATGCTTAGTTCCTGAATGAATCAGCCAGTTGAATGAATCAGTTGAATGAATGATTCAGTGACTCACTCATTAAGAGTCAAATGCTTCGTTCCTGAATGAATCAGCCAGTTGAATGAATCGGTTGAATGAATGATTCAATGACTCACTCATTAAGAGTCAAATGCTTCGTTCCTGAATGAATCAGCCGTTTGAATGAATCAGTTGAATGAATGATTCAATGAATCACTAATTAAGACAGTCAAATGGTATGTTCCTGAATGAATCAGCCGTTTGAATGAATCGTTTGAATGATTCAGTGACTCACTCATTAAGAGTCAAATGCTTAGTTCCTGAATGAATCAGCCAGTTGAATGAATCAGTTGAATGAATGATTCAGTGACTCACTCATTGAGACAAATTCTTCATTCCTGGATGAATCAGCCGTTTTAATGAATCGGTTGGATGAATGATTCAATGACTCACTCATTAAGAGTCAAATGCTTCGTTCCTGAATGAATCAGCCGTTTGAATGAATCAGTTGAATGAATGATTCAATGAGTCACTAATTAAGACAGTCAAATGGTATGTTCCTGAATGAATCAGCCGTTTGAATGAATCGTTTGAATGATTCAGTGACTCACTCATTAAGAGTCAAATGCTTAGTTCCTGAATGAATCAGCCAGTTGAATGAATCAGTTGAATGAATGATTCAGTGACTCACTCATTAAGAGTCAAATGCTTCGTTCCTGAATGAATCAGCCAGTTGAATGAATCGGTTGAATGAATGATTCAATGACTCACTCATTAAGAGTCAAATGCTTCGTTCCTGAATGAATCAGCCGTTTGAATGAATCAGTTGAATGAATGATTCAATGAATCACTAATTAAGACAGTCAAATGGTATGTTCCTGAATGAATCAGCCGTTTGAATGAATCGTTTGAATGATTCAGTGACTCACTCATTAAGAGTCAAATGCTTAGTTCCTGAATGAATCAGCCAGTTGAATGAATCAGTTGAATGAATGATTCAGTGACTCACTCATTGAGACAAATTCTTCATTCCTGGATGAATCAGCCGTTTTAATGAATCGGCTGGATGAATGATTCAATGAATCACTAATTAAGACAGTCAAATGGTATGTTCCTGAATGAATCAGCCAGTTGAATGAATCAGTTGAATGAATGATTCAATGACTCACTCATTAAGAGTCAAATGCTTCGTTCCTGAATGAATCAGCCGTTTGAATGAATTAGTTGAATGAATGATTCAATGACTCACTCATTAAGACAGTCAAATGCTTCGTTCCTGAATGAATCACCCGTTTGAATGAATCAGTTAAATGAATGATTCAATGGCTCACTCATTAAGACAAATTACTCACAAATTATGTAAACACCTCCTAAATGGGTTTGTGTTAGTGCTTCTTGTATTTCAGAGGGCTGATTTGTGAACTGCATGTTTGGTAGGAGCTGAAGGAGCGTCTTCTGGCCCAGGACCAGACGGACCCGCGGAGCCTGGAGGCGCTGGTGTCGGCTCTGACCCGTCAGACGCTGCCGGCCTGTGAGGACGCGGATCTGTCCGAGTACCGGCGGACGGTGTGTGAGTGGGAGGCCGAGCGACAGCAGCTCATTCAGAGGGAGAGCGAGACGAAAGAGAAGAACCGTCTGAAGAAGCAGCCGGCCGCTGCGGCCCAGTGACCGCGGCACCAGGCATTGTTTGTCATGTTTATTGTCTTTGGTTGGGTAGATCGAGATAAAGGTTTGTGTGTTAATATTATTTGGATTCTTTTTCAACGCCCTGTAAATCTGAACAGTATAAATAAACGATGAAAATACTCGTATTTAGTCTGTCCTTTCATACTGTGCGCACTGAAATAACAGGATTTACACTAAACGTTTGTGTCTGAGAGTCTCTTCTGCTCAACAAGCTCATAAATACAGTAAAACAGTGAAATAATAATCATAAATGTGTCTTGAGCATTAAATTAATTATTCTGATTATTATTTTCCTGTGTGTTCATTCATCTCTGCGTGTGTGTGTGTGTGTGTGTGTCGTGTCTCGTGTCTCATGTATCACACACACTGTTATCGATCCGCTCAAACACACGGCGCTTCTGCTGTAATCCTGCACCTTCATGTTTAGTGTTTCTTCATGTCGTTCTCTTTCCTCTGAACACACACAATCCCAGCGGACAAAACACATTCTGTTCTCTGGTGTGTCTCGGACAAAAGAGCCGAATTGTCGGAGCCGTTCTTAGGAATTCCTTTATCTTTCTAGAGAACTTCCAAGAGATTCTGAGGCTGTGATTTGGTGGGAATAAGTAATTGTGTGTGTGTGTGTGTGTGAGTGAGAGAGTGTGTGTGTGTGTGTGTGTGTGAGAGTGAGTGAGAGCGTTTGTGTGTGAGAGTGTGTGTGTGTGTGTGTGTGTGTGAGAGTGAGTGAGAGTGTGTGTGAGAGTGTGTGTGTGTGTGAGAGTGTGTGTGTGTGAGAGTGTGTGTGTGAGAGTGTGTGTGTGTGTGTGTGAGTGTGTGAGCGTGAGTGTGTGAGCGTGAGTGTGTGAGCGTGAGTGTGTGAGCGTGAGTGTGTGAGAGTGAGTGTGTGAGAGAGTGAGTGTGTGTGAGAGTGAGTGTGTGTGTGAGAGTGAGTGTGTGTGAGAGTGAGTGTGTGTGAGAGTGAGTGTGTGTGAGAGTGAGTGTGTGTGAGAGTGAGTGTGTGTGAGAGTGAGTGTGTGTGAGAGTGAGTGTGTGTGAGAGTGAGTGTGTGTGAGAGTGAGTGTGTGTGAGAGTGAGTGAGCAAGTGAGAGAGAGTGTGAGAGTGAGTGAGCGTGAGAGTGTGTGTGAGCAAGTGAGAGTGTGTGTGAGCGTGTGAGAGTGAGCGTGTGAGCGTGAGCGTGAGAGTGAGCGTGTGTGAGAGAGTGAGTGAGCAAGTGAGAGAGCGTTTGTGTGTGTGAGAGTGTGTGTGAGAGTGTGTGAGAGTGTGTGAGAGAGAGTGTGTGAGAGTGTGAGAGAGTGTGTGAGAGTGTGTGAGAGTGTGTGAGAGAGTGTGAGAGAGTGTGAGAGAGTGTGAGAGAGTGTGAGAGAGTGTGAGAGAGTGTGAGAGAGTGTGAGAGAGTGTGTGAGCAAATGAGAGAGCGAGAGTTTGTGTGTGTGTGTGTTTAACTGCCTGTATTGAATCTGTTCTGCTGTTCATGAAAACACACACATTCCTCGTGTTTCCCTCTGAGATCCTGAAGATCCTTCTCTCATTCTCTCTCTGATCACTGATCCTTAACATGTTTGTTTGTTTTTAATATGCCAGTAATTGCTGATGATATTAATCAGTGATGTTTTATTGAAGCCGCCCTTTAATGAATTCATTGCATGTATGAATTGAGATGAACGGCTGTCAGTTCCCATTGCGTCAGTTACATTTAATCATTGAGCAGAAATATGTCAATCATATTTTGTGGCTGAAGTGGGCGGTAATCAGGAGGTTATTTTTCCACCAAATTTGATCATTTGTGAGCTGTCAGATTTGATATGAAACATATGCCGTAGGAAGCGGTTTCATGTATCATCTGAGTGACAGGTACAGAATGAGTCTGATGCATTCTGGGCCGTTTCTCCAGTAATTGTGTTATGATGCAGGACAGAGTGAGCTGTAACTCGATTGCGGTTCTCGGATCAAGCAGCTGTTTCCTCTCGGCCGTGTTTAGCTGTTCATGTGAAAGTGATTTGTCCTGTTCCGGCACGTAACCCAAAACTCTGAGAGTGATATGAATCTGAGGCTGATTCTAATCCTGTGAAGCTGAAATCTCGTTTGGATCCTGATTAAAGCGTTTCCTGCATCTTCTCGTTACATAAACCGCCATCATTCAGGACTTTTATGATGCATTGATGCATTTCTGCTTTATCACGGACACTCGTCTTCAATTAAGAGCTTTTAAAATCTCGGTTACATGGAATTTTTTGCTCCAAGTCAGGCATTCAATTATAATTTATAATATATAGACCTTACACTGCAGAAAATTATGTTCTTCCACGTTTCTGTCTTGTTTTCCAGCACAAATATCTAAACATTCCTAAATCAAGACTGAATCAATGACTCACTTGATTCATACCGGAACAAAGCTTTTAATGAATGAGTCACTGAATCAATGACTCACTCGATTCATGCCGGAACAAAGCTTTTAATGAATGAGTCAATGAATCAATGACTCACTCGATTCATGCCGGAACAAAGCTTTTAATGAATGAGTCACTGAATCAATGACTCACTCGATTCATGCCGGAACAAAGCTTTTAATGAATGAGTTACTGAATCAATGACTCACTCGATTCATGCCGGAACAAAGCTTTTAATGAATGAGTCACTGAATCAATGACTCACTCGATTCATGCTGGAACAAAGCTTTTAATGAATGAGTTACTGAATCAATGACTCACTCGATTCATGCCGGAACAAAGCTTTTAATGAATGAGTCACTGAATCAATGACTCACTCGATTCATGCCGGAACAAAGCTTTTAATGAATGAGTCACTGAATCAATGACTCACTCGATTCATGCCTGAACAAAGCTTTTAATGAATGAGTTACTGAATCAATGACTCACTCGATTCATGCCGGAACAAAGCTTTTAATGAATGAGTTACTGAATCAATGACTCACTCGATTCATGCCGGAACAAAGCTTTTAATGAATGAGTCACTGAATCAATGACTCACTCGATTCATGCCGGAACAAAGCTTTTAATGAATGAGTTACTGAATCAATGACTCACTCGATTCATGCCGGAACAAAGCTTTTAATGAATGAGTCACTGAATCAATGACTCACTCGATTCATGCCGGAACAAAGCTTTTAATGAATGAGTTACTGAATCAGTGACTCACTCGATTCATGCCGGAACAAAGCTTTTAATGAATGAGTTGCCCTTGTATCTTGAATTTTAAAAGCGTTAATAATTTTAACGTTATTTTTCCCATAATGAATCGCACCTAATGAACTCATTAAATCGCCAGCCCTAATTTGTCCTGTAAAATAAGACCATCATAAAGTCCTTAAAGGTGTCATGAACTGCCTTTTTTATTATTTTATACTGTTGTCGAGGTCAAGTTATGACGTTTGCGTGGTTTTTACATTCACAAACATCATAATGAATAAGTAATAGGCTATTTTCTACCCTGGTTTTGAGGCTCTCTCCTGGAACGCTCTGTTTTTATGGGCGTGCCGCACTGAAGACTTGGAAGTAAACGCCCACGGCTTGGATTGGATAAGATTTGCATATTTAATGAGCTTCAGCTCCCCTGTGTGGGAAAACGGCAACCGGAATGATTCACTCTCAGGGCTCGCAAAACGTCTTTATCAAACAAACACAGTGATTTATCTCTCATCCACTTGCGATTGATTGGAATGTTATTTTTTTTATTACTTGGCCTGCCCGATCGGTGGATATATAAGCGCGAACCGTGCATCACTAACACACACGCCAAGTACGTTGCAGACAGCATGATCAAAACTTCCGCGATTGTATTTTTCCTTCAAATATCAAGTCAAGAGAGTGAAAAACGCTGTTATTTAAGATAGCCCGTTGGCAGGCCGGTGATACGTTTTGGTAGCCCGTCTGGAAAACACAGACTGTCTGATCCCGAATTGCAATGAACCAACAACACCTCAAATACAAAGGATTCTCCAGCCTGTGACAGCGTGCTAATGTTCAGTTAGACACGTACACATAATCAGTAGATATCAAATCTGTAACAATGCAATACTGTCATATAAAAACATTATTTACTCACATTAGTGTGTTGCTTCATTCATTCATGTAATCTCATCCTGTCTGCAAATCCAGTCTCTTGTTTACAAACGAATCCGTGGTGAAATGAAGGAACAAACGCGCAACATGAGCACATTCTGAGATCGAGCGTTTGCTGGGCCTGGTGTCTATAACAACTTTTCTTTGACTAACAAGGAAGTTTTCAGCTCTGAAACTTACAGGATATTCTTATATTATCATGACCTTTTATATATCAAAAGCTCAAGGCAAAGTTAATTTCTCAATTCAGGACCCCTTTAAAGCCTTTAGGACTGGCTGTAGTTTTGACTGAGGTATCGAGTCAGACGTCAGCCGCTGCCAATCTAAACAGTTTATTCTCATCCAGACAACACTGAGCTCTCTTTTGTTTCAGGACCATCACTCATATTTAACTGATGTTATCACACATGCTCAAATCCTGTTCAGATACAGGGATCAGATGAATCACAGACGGACAGACCAACATCGGAATCCTGGGAATCCCCTGTGGAAGCTCGCTTAAGTCGTTGCAACTTTCTATCTTATAAGTGTGACCTTTTTTCTTGCGCTTACAAGTTTATATATCAGAATTGTGAGATTAAAAAGTCGCAGAAAGTGGCAGAAACAAGCTACCATGATTCCCAGCACAACACACTGGGAAAAAAGTTGTTGTAGGATTTACTTTGAAACATTTTTCAGAAATTGCTAGTATATTTCACAAATAATTTCAAAGAAACGTCAAGTAACTTTTTTTCTTCTGAACCAAATTTTAGACAGACCTTCAGCTGCTCTGACTCGGTGTGCTCTAATAGAGTAGCTTCACCCACTATAGATACTGTATATCACTAGCAAAGCCTAGCAACATGCTTAGGACATGCTAGCAAAGTGTTAAATCATGCTAGCAACATGCTAATTTACGCTACCAACGTGTTAATTCATGTTAGCAACATGTTAAAAAATGCTAACAATATGTTAATCCAAGCTAACAAAATGTTGGCAATGTGCTAAAACATTTTAGCAAAATGCTAAATCATACTAGCAAACATGTTAATTAATGTTAAAATATGCAGCAACATGTTAAAATATGCTAGCAACATGCTAAAACATGTTAATTCATGTTAAAGAAAAAAATGGTAATTCTTGCTAACAATTTGTTAAAACGTTTTAACAAAACATGCTAATTCATGCTAGAATCATGTTAAAACATGTTAGAAAAAATGCTAAATCATGTTAGCAACATGTTAATAGATGTTAACAACATGTTGAAATATGATAGCAAAATGTTAAATCATGCTTTCAAAAAGATAATTAATGTTAGCAGTGTTAGAAAATGCTAACAACATGTTATTTCAAGTTAGCAATTTATTAAAAAATGCTAGCAGAATGTTAATTAATGCTAACATGTTAATCCATATTAGCAACGTGTTATCGTGTTAGCAAAACATGCTAACAACATGCTACATAATGTTAACAATATGCTAATTCATGTTAACAACATGTTAAAACATGTTAACAAAATACTAAATCATGCTAGCAAACATGTTAATTCATGTTTACAACGTTAATCATGTTAACAACATGTTAAACCATGTTAGCAACATGCAAATTCATGTTAGAAATGTGTTAAATCATGCTAGCAATATACTAACAACATGCTAATCCATGTTAAAGCATGATAAATCACATTAGCAACATGTTGAATCATGTTAGCAACATACTTTTTTTTTCTAGCAATGTGTTAAAACATGTTAGCAAAACATGCTAATTTGTGCTAGAATCATGTTAAAACATGTTAGCAACATGTTAATTAATGCTAGCAACCTGTTAAAACATGTTAAGAAAACATGCTAATTAATGCTAGCAATGTCTTTCTCTTTCCATGTCGACAAAATTGAAAGCTTATAAAACTTCCAAACTTTCATACATTGTTCCAACGATCTTTACTCATCTAGTTTATGCTTGTTTGTAAATATTTTAATGTAGCATCTCTCTCTCTGTAGCGTCAGATCAGAAACAGCAGTTTCCCCTCGGCTCATCGGCTCATCGGCAGACGGCGTGTCCGCAGCTGTTCCTGGATCTGCAGGTAATGAGAGTTTATAAAGGCCTTTTGGCAGGATACGAGCTCAAACCATGTGCCAAAACCTCAGATTGGCTTATTCAGACTCTCTTGATCCCAGAGATGTTGATGATGTTTTTGGGAACACGAGTATAAACTTGTGCACTGAGCATGTGTTTATGCAGAGCATTCCTGCTGTTCCTTCTGTTCCAGTTGAGAACTGAATCTTCAGCAATCGATATGCTGGTAATGATATCTGAGCTGAGTTTGAATATGCATGTAAACTCGTTATGCAAACTGTGACACAGACACATAGCTGACTGGTCTAATATGGGTTTTTCTGCTCTTAAAATGTTCTCCAGACCTGGCTAAAGTTTAGCCAGTCATCCATTACCTCTGCTTTCTCATAGTTTCTGTTTATCGTGGTGTGAGCTTACATTTGTGTCTGATTCAGAGAATAAGCCAATATGAAACATTTCTGTCTGACCTTATCTGTTTGCGTGTTTGCTTTTTGTCTTCCTTTTTTTTACCCTCTTGTTGAAAAGCATCAATAAAAGGAGTCAACCTAAAGCTGGCAAGTGCCAAATGCCTCTAAAAACAGTAAACCAGGCTGTGTAAACCAAAAATCTACGAAAAGTCCCATATGCTTTCAATGCTTTCAATGTATAAAACTTTTATACAATAACTCTAATAGAGTATTTAAGCTTCAGTCACTATGTGTCTATCACTAGCAATGCCTAGCAACTAGCTTAGGACATGTTAGCAATGTGCTAATTCATGTTAGCAACATGCTAATTCACGCTAGCAACATTTTAAAACATGTTAGCACTGTGCTAGCAACATGCTAATTAATGTTAGCAACGTTTGAAAACATGTTAGCAATGTGCTAGCAAAATGCTATTTCCTGCATTCTGCCTTATTTACACTGTTCAAGAGTTGATTCTCATGCTAAACATGGACAAAGTTTCAAAACACGAGTTGTACGTATGACGGAGTATTTCTGTGCCAAATACACTCCTTCAGGATTCAAACAAGTTTTGGAAAGTTTTTTTTGAGAATGGCCCTGTATGACGTCATAAAGTGCGGGATTCCTTGTATGGCACTTCTCCCGGATGAGCTCACACACACACACACACATCACCCAGAGCGAGAGCAAGAGCGCGTCCATCAACGAGCTTCGTTCGGGTTACAGGAGCCGTCGGCGGCGCTGGCGTTGTGTTTTGAGACACGAGATCAACAATGTCACTAAAGAAGTGTGTTTCTGGTGTGAGGGAAAGATCACCTTGTTCAGCTTCCCAAATAACCCAGCGTTAAGGGAACAGTGGATGCAGTTTGTGTTTCCGGAGTTCTGCAAGTGTGTGTGTTTGTTCCTGGTCATGAGTGGAAACCGCAGGCGTGAGTGAAACTGCATCAAATGTGTGTGTTTTGTTGGCAATCGGTGCGTAAGTGCATATAATGTGAACAACACCAACGTATAGAGAATCAAGAGTTATCCAGGGATAATGCCATGGTGTGTGTGTGTGTGTGTGTGCGCGCGTGACTCTTTAGCTCCGCCCACTGCACGCCTCCACGAGCTCGGCTGTTTTCAGAAAGAATTGGTACAGTGTATCTGTCTTTTATGAATATGATAAAGACGTCACTAGGATTGGAAGACAGGGGGGCTTAGTCCCCAGGGTTTTTGTAACTTGCATTTGCAAAATCTTTGCACTCACATCTAGAGCTACACTTATGTCCTTAAATAAAGGAAAATTAAGAATGAAATCATGTTCAAAACCACAGTCAACAGTTACTTTTTGTTTATTGTCTACTTCGTGGGTGGAAGCATCCTTCTGTTTTTAATGGTGGCAAATCGGTCTATCACTCTTACCAATCTTCCTTTCACCATTAGCGTGTGTCGGTGTGTATCGGTGTGTGTGGGCAGGAGGGTGCATAGCGAGTTCAGACCAATCTAGAGTAACGAAGAGACGAGATGAATCCTCCAGTTACTCAGCGCTCTGAAAGCGGCCACAGTTCACACCAATGCAACGAGACGGTGCGGTGCATCCTCATGACAGCACAACGACTCTTCGGCTATTTTTGTAGCTGATATATATAATTTGCTGCGTCTAAATATGAATGAGGATACGGTTATTGATAAATCGAATTGTTATTGTTCTTATTATCATTTAGGGGGGCTAAGGGACATTTTGGGATAGCTTCAGCCCCCCTAAAATAGGCCCAACGACGTCCCTGTGATAAACTAAAGACTCTTGGGAGATATGAAGGATCAACACTACTCTATAGATACTCAAGATTAACACGAGACTGGCAGAAACGGTGTGTGTTATGGACTCTTCAAATGTTCTGATTGTTGACGGGACGCTCTGTTGTTTTGGTGAGGGCGTCCCGTTATAAGTGAGGCAGGAGGGGCGGTTCAGTCAGTTATGACTCTATTCCCTCCACAGCAGGACTTACAACTCCTGGACAATGAGAGCTAGAGCAGCGCTGAGACTGTAATGGACTTCCAGCAGAACATGGACGCGCAGAACAGCACCGCGGCGCGCAGGATGGAGCCCAGGATCCCCACCATCCCCGCGATCATGTTCATCTTCGGGGTCATCAGTAACCTGATCGCCATCGTCGTGCTGTGCAAGTCCAGAAGGGAGCAGAAGGAGAGCACCTTCTACACGCTGGTGTGCGGTCTGGCGGTCACGGATCTCCTGGGCACCGTCCTCGCCAGTCCGGTGACCATCGCCACCTATGTGAAGGGCGCGTGGCCCGATGGAGACCCGCTGTGCCAGTACTTCGGAATCGTCCTGCTCTTCTTCTCCCTGGCAGGGCTGAGCATCATCTGCGCCATGTCCATCGAGAGATACATTGCCATCAACCACGCGTATTTCTACAACGATTACGCGGACAAGAAACTCGCGGGAGTGACGCTGCTCGCCATTTACGCGTCTAACATCCTGTTCTGCGCGCTCCCGAGCGCGGGTTTCGGAGAGGTGAAGATGCAGTATCCTCAAACCTGGTGCTTCATCGACTGGAGGACCAATGTCAGCACGCACGCCGCCTTCTCCTACATGTACGCGGGCTGCAGCTCGCTCCTGATCCTGGTGACGGTCATCTGTAACGTGCTGGTGTGCGGCGCGCTCATCCGGATGCACCGGCGCTTCATGCGGCGCACGTCGCTCGGCACTGACCCGGTCAGAGCGTCCGATCCCGGCAGGAGCCGCAGCTTCGGCCGCCTGGCTGGCGCGGAGATCCAGATGGTCATTCTGCTCATCGCCACCTCTGCGGTCGTGCTCATTTGCTCCATTCCTCTCGTTGTAAGCTCTCGGGTGGCATTGTGTGCGCTTTATCTCTCCAATTCTGCTGCATGCCTCAGATATGAGCGTCTTATCTGCAAAACGAGAACTTTCTCATGATCTGCCTCATGATTTTCCTTTTTCTGCATTGTGCTACAGATTAGAATGAATCACAAAGGATGATGATAAAGTCTTAGGGAACTAAACATGCTGATATAGTCTTGGGTCAGGGTGTCAACCTCTCAGTGATCAGTTCTTAAAACAACCTTTTCCCCCGTTTTAATAATCTAAATAACCCTTTTCCACCTTAATGGAATCATGCACTCTTAAAAATAAAGGTTTGGCATTGATGGATCCATGAAGAAGCTTTAACATCCATGGGGGAAAAAAGTTTCGGTAACACTTTACTTAAAGCCTTTATAATGTATTAGGTATTCATAATGTGTGTTATAATGGATTATATCATTTCATAAATAATTGTAACCAAAGTTAAAAGATTCCTGGTTACAAACAAACCGTAATCAGTATTATAATGTAGTTACAACTATTCATGAGATCATAAAATGCATTATAAGGTACATTACAATGCATAATTAATGCATTAAAAATATGCATTATATATTTTCATAAATAATTGTAATCACAGTTAAAATGGATTAATATATTTTACAATTCCTGGTTACATCTGAAATCGGTTGTTTGTCACGTGTTTTCATGCATTATACTTTCTAAAGGTGTAACATAAGCATTATAACTGGTTACAATTATTCATAAGATCATAAAATGCATTATAAGGTGCATTACAAGGCATAATTAATGCATTAAAAATATGCATTATATATAAAGGCTTTAAGTAAAGTTTCTTATAAAATGTTCGGTAACACTTTATTTTACAGTGTCCTTGTTACATATGTTATATTTACTATAGTAATAACAGTAAATGATGCATAATTACATGCAACTGACCCTCAACCAAACCCTATAGTAAGTACAGTAGTTCATTAATATTACTCAGTACTTAAATATATAATTACACTGTAACACAGACACCTTCAAATAATAACTGATCACGGAAAGGTTCTGTGAGGAACCAAAATGTTTCTTCTATGGCATCACTGCGGCAAGAAAACTTTATTTTTAGGTGTTTCGTCATGATTTGTGTTTAGTTTGAAATGATCCCAATCCCAAAGTAAAGAATAACTAGCAAGTGTTTTGTTATATTTGATCTCTTCTAATATGTCCATGTTCAGGTTGATGTTCGTGTTTTCATTTCTAAGGTCAGGCTTTTGATGCAATGAAATACAATGTTGAAAACAAATTGATATTCCCTTTAAATGTTACTTGTTTTATTCCTTGAAGCATGTCAGTTAAAATGGATTATAATATTTCAAGATTCCTGGTTACATCAGTAATTGTTGTTTGTCATTTGTTTTAATGCATTATACTTTTTAAAGGCATAAGTAGTTACAATTATTCATAAGATCATAAAATGCATTATAAGCTGCATTGCAAGGCATAATTAATGCATTAAAAATATGCATTATATGCATTATATATAAAGGCTTTAAGTAAAATTGTTCTTTAAGAACTAAGAAAGAAAGATTGGTTCTGTGAGGAACCAAAATGCTTCTACTATGGCATCACTGCGGCAAAAAAACTTTATTTTTAGGTGTTTCGTCAAGATTTGTATTTAGTTTCTTTAGCAATTCTTGTCGGTGACATTTAAAATTATCCCAAATCCCAAAGTAAAGGAAAAAAAATCAATAATTAGCATATATTTTGTTAGATTTGATACCATGATAAAGGGAAAAAGATCTCTTCTAATATTCCGTGTTCAGGTTGATGTTCGTATTCTAATTTCTAATTTTTTTAAATGTTACCTGTTTTATTACTTGAAGCATATCAATAAAAATGGACAAAATTAATGCAGACATTTCATTATAAAGAAAGAAATCTCCCAAAATGATGAACATTTAATGTTAAAGTATGAATTTCTGGATGATCACATTTACTTATATCATAACATTTATTTGTTTGTTAAGTAACTGCACATATTCACATGCAAAATGTTTTAATTTGTCAAATGCATACTGAAAATGTGGTATGTCACTTTATTTTAGGTCCAGGTGTTTCTCAACCAGCTTTATAAGACGCCGGTGGAGAAAAGGCTGGACAGAAATCCAGATCTGCTGGCGATCCGATTCGCCTCAACCAACCCCATCCTGGATCCCTGGATCTACATCCTCCTGCGTAAAGCCGTGCTCTCCAAGCTCATCGAGAACATCAAGTGTCTCTTCTGCAGGCTGGAGTCTCAGCGACCGCAGGGACCGGGCATGAACCCGGTGTCCTCCATCCTCTCCAGAGACTCTCCGTCGGCCGTGTCCGGAGAACTCAAAGAGCTCACGAGGACGGCTCTGTGTCCGCTCAAAGCCCCGGACACCTGTCAGTCACACCTGTGCTCGTCTGAAGCTTCGTCTGAATCCTCCGACCTGAACAGTTTAGACAGTCGGTCAAAAGAGCAGACCTTACAAATGACCATAACCAATGAGACTTTTCAAGAGAAGAGCATTTAACTCCTCCTGATGTGTGTGCAAGGACGCTTCTCGTTCTCTGCCTTCTGCGCTTTAATTGAGTGACAAGTGAATCTAAACCAGTGACTTTAACCTTCATTTCACTGAATCTGATTATTTATTTACTTGAGCAAACTATCAGTTTATCAGCTATAAGTCTCTACGCTCTTAAAAATAAAGGTTCTTTATTGGCATTTGTCGTGTTATTAAACAAAAGAGATCAGGCCCATTGACCGTGTAAACCATTCTTTTATTTTTTCTGCCCTTTCCCCCCATACAGCTCTTCCTTGTTATATCCCCTCTCTCTTAAAGAGACCCATGATAACACAGAACCACACCACATCTCCCCTTCTAAGGACAAAACATTAAGACTATAACAACAAGACCTTTTCTTAGCCTTTAAAATTACTTTTGAACTTACACCAAGCATATCCACATTCAAAATAACTGAACTAGTGTGTTTTGCATTAACATACTTCCCATTTACATTCCCATTTTCTCTTCTTTTTAACTCACTGTATGTGAAACCCAAATTAGCTCTCCTGTGACTTGTAAGTCCAGTCTCTTTGGTTGGATCACTGTCCTTCCTGATTGTGTTTTGTATAACATGGGAGTTTTGACTGTTTGACCTTTTGAAGGTTCTGGGGAGTGCTCCTCAACCTCTGTTTGATCACCAGATTTCGGGAACATTTCAGCACATGGTTTGATGTGTGGCATAGGAACCAGATGACATCTGTTCCTTCGGATGGTGCCTTGAGGGCTTTCCACCAGGTATGAACGAGGTGCTGAATGGGAAGGGCACCAAGATGGGGTTGCAAGATGTAGGCTGCGTGCTCGAGACTCAGTGTGGTGGCCGGGTCTAAGTGGACAGATAAACGAGCTTGTTCAGAATTGCACAACATGTATTAAAGAACGAGTCAATCCAACCAAGGTTTTAATACCCTCGGATTTTCCAGCCAGACCGTGACTTAAGCTGGGTGCGGATTTGTTTTCAATGCACGGAAGCACTTATCTGCTGGTGGTGGACTATTTTTCCAGATTTGTGGAGATTGCCAAACTAACCCCTGCAAGATCTGGTGATGTAATAGTGCCCTTAAAGTTTCCACAACATGGAATTCCAGAGATCCTTTTCTCAGATAATGGACCTCAATTTTCCAGCTAGATGTTTGGCTTCAGCCACATCACCAGGAGCCTGAGATTTGTTCAAAGCAATGGAGAAGCTGAGCGTCATGTTCAGACATCTGCTCAGCAAACCAAAGAACCCCTATTTGGCAATGCTGGCTTACAGAACAACACCTGTAGTCTGCTGGATCCAGATCAGATGGTGGACCTGCGCCTAAACATGACCACAACACATCCGAGGGCATTAAAACCTTGGTTGGATTGACTCGTTCTTTAATACATGTTGTGCAATTCTGAACAAGCTCGTTTATCTGTCCACTTAGACCCGGCCACCACACTGAGTCTCGAGCACGCAGCCTACATCTTGCAACCCCATCTTGGTGCCCTTCGTGCAACTTCTCCAGAACTGTGTGGCGTTAAATAGTTAGTTAAATAGTTAGTGTTTGAAGGCATGCACCCTATAACAGTCTCTACATAGATGTTAGTGTCTTCCATCAAGTCCGCATCGTAATTTGTTAGTTACTGGTGAACGAGACAACGTGTCAGCTGTTAACAACATTTTGCCTAATGTATGCGTGATGGTGTACCTCATCAATCTCATGCGGAATCTCTGAATTCTTGGAGGAAGTTCTGCTAGTTCCTGAATACCCAGCAGGCTCACCAGGTTTGTGGTCTGGTTTGAGATGGAAGTGATGCCCTATGAGGAAGTCTTTGGACCTTTCACATCCCCAGGTCAGGCCCAAAGCCTCCTTTTCCACCTGGGCGTACCGTTGCTCTGTGGGGTGAACGTATGCCACAGGTTTCCACTGCTCCTCCTCTTTCTGTAGAAGAACATGATGATGACGTGTCAGCAGACAGTTTCAGCTCTTTGTTCGGATTGTACAAAGCTAGTACAGGTGGGGATAAAGTTCAATAAAGGCTTCTTGCTGGGCCCACCACCAGTGGTTTCTTTTGTCCTTCTCTGCAAGGCATGGGATAAATTTACCTAACTGGTTTCCCACACAGAGAAAGCTGCGAACTTCTCTGATGTTGGATGGCTCTTTCATCTCCAGCACCGCTCTAGTCTTGTCTGGATCAGGTCTCACCCCACTTTCTGAAATTATATGACCCAGAAACTTGACCTCCCGTCTGCCCAACTCACACTTCTCCAAGTTCAGTGTGATGCCAGCTTTTTCAGTCCTAGCTAACACTGAGTGTAGTCTCTCATCTCACCCCAGATAAGCACATCATCCATATGACACACTACCCCAGACAGTCCTTCTATGACCATGGACATGCGTCTCTGAAAATGCTCCGGTGCTGAAGCAATGCTGAACGGCAGCCTATTGAAAATCTTCCAAATGGGTTATAAATGTTGTGTATTTGGCTGAAAACCCCATGTTTGCGTCCAATTTACTGAAGGTCTTAGCCACGTCCAGCAGTCTGCTCTACTCTTCCCTACATACAGCCTCATTTAATTTGGTAAGGTCAATGCAGATACGCACTGTCCCGTTCTACAGGTACCATGCCTGAACACCAGTCAGTCGGCTCCTCAACCTTTGTTAGGACTCCCAGCTGTTCCATGCACTCTAATTCCTTCTTAACTTTATCCAGCAAAGGAAGTGGAACTCTCCCAGTGAGAATGGAGTCACATTTGGTTTGAGCTTGATGGTGTAGGGCTGGTGTACCATACCTAGGCCTTGACATACCTTTGGGTACAGTCTTTAGAGCACGTCTGCATTCACACTGTCGAGCCGAGCTACCGAATTGAGCTTTTGTTTCTTTTCTATATTTGCAGCGCTGCTCACGCTGAATTAAAGCCACGGTGCATTGTTCTTGATCAAAACTGACCTGATTAACATAAAAAATAACACATTTCACCATGAAATCATGTAGTGAAGTGCTCCGTGTGTTTCACAATCACCATATGACATCCAGCGCTGTTTATAAAATACATGAAAACACATCACTGCTAGAAGTTTTTGCCCAAATTTTGCCCGTTTAAATGATTCAAACAATGCATATCTTAACTTTAAGGTTACTTTTATCATGTAAACTACCTATATACAGCATGTTATATGCATATGTGTTTGGGACAGAGGGGAACACGGTCGCATTAGCAGCAGATGTGCTGCCCATCATAAATCAAAGCACGAGACAGCCAGGGGTCGGAGGAGAACACCGGTAAAGGTGACACAGTGGACGATATTTGAAACAATGAGTGACGAGTGTGAAACCGGCATCAAACCGGTC
>CM077211.1:38062595-38182595 GCA_039654625.1 Rhinogobio ventralis
AACACTGTTTACTCTGATTACTTATGAATAAGCCCCGCCTTCTAAATGAAAGAGCCAATCGTTGATTAGTAAAGTCATCGCGTCACTGCAGCTGCCACTCCGGTTGCTATAGAAACAGGCGGTGCTTAGGACTGCGTATGTGCATTAGCTTCACCCAGGATGAAAAATGCAGGTTTTTTTGTCATAATTTGAGCGTTCAGAAACAAAATGTATTGTCAGAATTCATTGGTGATTTCATCATAAACTTGGCGAAGTAATTTGATGTTTCCGCATTCAAAGGGATACAATAACAAATGATTAAAATGTTAGTTTAATGAGTGTTTCCTGCTGAAGTTGATCATGTCCTGATAATGATCCTGATACTCTGTGTTTGTTTTGAAAGTCTCTTCATCATCAGCGCTGTTTGTGTTATGATCCTGATGGATTAATGTAGTAAATAATCATGAGTGTCAATGGAAAATAATGTTCCCATCAGCTGAAGATGTTGTTGTTTATGATTTATTTGATGTTCTTGTCCTTCACATGTACACACCCTCATGTACCAGATCACCAAAGCCAGAGATTTCGGGCCTCACATGAATAGATTGTGAGATATGAGAGTGTAAACAAACCGGTCTTTACCTGCACGTGTGTCTCCATCATCTGGACGCAAACGAGCATTGCTAGAATAAATTAAATCATTAAAACATGAGGGTTTTATTTGAATGTGCTGTTCTCATGCAGAAACGGAGAAACCTTCGTTTGTGCAGTAAATGATGCAATTATTATATAGTAAATTATGCAAATGATATGAGGCAGTTTTCAAGATTTTAGTCCATGATTAAATGTCATTTCATCCCTTGAGTTATTCCTGTTATGCAGCACATTTTCATCCCGTAATAATATACATTAAATATTGAACTCACCATTTAAAAAAAACAAAAAAAAAAGACTTTGATTTGAGGCATTGCACACACTCTAAAAAATGCTGGGTTAAAAACAACCCAAGTTGGGTTGAAAATGGACAAACTATTTTTTTAATATAATTTCAAACAAATTATTTTAGTTTTCATTTGAATTGTAGTTTAACTTTTTTAGTAATTTTGTTGTGTGTGGGTTTTAAATGTCAATTTAATTTGTATTACTTTGTCAGCTTTAATTATTTTTAATTAGTCTTTATATTTTCTGTTTTCATATTAATTTTAGTTAAATTTTTAGTAATTTTGTTGTGTGTGTTTTTAGGTTTTAATATTTGTTTTATTTTATTTTAATTATTTCTAGTAATCTAGTAATATTAATAATTCAACAACTTAAATCAAACAAAAATTAGAATTCTGAATAAGTTCAAGTTTTTTAAATATTTTATTTTATTGATTTTACATTTATTATATTTCAGTTAACAAATGCTTTTAAATATTTTTAGTGATTGTAAAGTTTAAGTATGTAAGCTTGAGTGTTATTTTAATATCATTAATATAGTATTATGCTGTTTATTAATATTTCGATTTTTTTCGTTTATCATTTTAATTATAGTTAAAGTTTTAGTAATTTTGTTGTGTGTGGGTTTTTTAAATGTCCATCTAATTTTTATAACTTTTTTTTTTTATTTTTAGCTTTAGTAATAGTAGCCTAATTTTAGTATCACAGTATTATGGTATTTGTTCATATTTTGAATTAGTTTTTATATTTTAGGTTTTATTTTATTTCAGTTTTAGTTTAGTTATTTTCACCTTTAGTTGTATAAATATTAGCCTTGGCAACTAACTGAATAAGTTCAAGTATATTTTATTTTGTTATTTATTTAACATTTATTTTATTTTATTTTATTTTAATTACCATACCTGCTGTATTATTTTAATATATACATTGTTAATTTAGTATCATTGCTACAGTATTATACATTTTTATTTTAGTTTTAGTCATTTTGTTGTGTGGGTGTTTTTATTTTTATTTTTATTTTTTTTTAAATGTCTTTTTTCAGCTTTAGTAATATTAGTAATTATTATTACTAATATTAATATTAGTAACAAGTACTATTAGTAATTCAACTTTTAAGCCTTTTATTCCTTTAATTAAAATAAAATATCTTTTATTTTATTGAAATAAACAATATAAATGTTTTATTGTTAGTAAAGTGTCTAAGTTTATGTGCTATTTTAATATAAATTATGGCATTTATAATTTTTTTAAAAAATTTGTTTAATTTTCTTCTGTTTTTATTTAATTTCAGTAATTTTGTTGTCTGTTTAGTTAATTTTTTTCATTTTCAGTTGTTTTTTCAGCTTGAAATGTGGCAAATAGCTCAAATAAAATGTTCTATTTTATTTGAATTGACAACGTAAATGTTTTTGAAAATGTTATTATTACTAAAGCGTTATGTGCTATTTTAGTATAATTATGGCATTTATTAAGATTTTGAATTTATTATTATTTCAGTAATTTCGTTTTTTTTTTTTTTTTTTTTGTAAACTGTCTGTTTACTTTTTATTATTTTTTTCAGTTTCAGTTATTTTTAGGTTATTCAATTTAAACTAAATGAAAATGGGGGGTTTGTTTTATTATTTTATTTTATTTAACAACATAAATGAGTCCTGTCAGACGTAGAGCAGTCAATGATAGTGTGATAAGTGACGGTGTGTGTGTGTGTGTGTGATCTCTCCTTCAGTCACATGATGATGATGTGGTGGTGTGTCATGTTTAATGAGGCCGGCTGTCATCAGAGAAAGGGAAGCCCCGCGGCTCCAGCGCTTCACCTGCGCGTGGCCCGTCTCTTCCTGGCAGGTCCGGCGAGCATCACAGGTCAGCCTCGTCGTCTTTCACCTGGACACTCACAGTCAACAGTTAAAGTTACACTGTAGTAAATAAATTAAAGATGCCCTCAAAGGAGAAAAAAACACGACAGGCACAGGAAACCGAAGAAGAGGAGGACGATGACGGTGCGGAGAAGAAATCAAAGTCGAGAAGGAAAGGTAAGATCAGCAGTCCAGATTGTGCCACACAGAAGAAACAGAAACACGGCGAGGACACAGAGTCGGTCAGCGATGCATCCGAGGTGAGGAAGAGCCACAGAGGCCCGGAAAAGAAGAAGAAGAAGAAGAAGACGACCTCTAAACCGGAGGATGAGGAGGTGAAGAGCAGCAGCGAGGACGGTGAAGATGAGCACGAGTCAAAGAACAAACACAAGAACCTTCCGGATGTCGTCCAAGTGAGCAAAGACAGGAAAAAGAGCATCATGGGATCCAAAGACAAGAAGTCCAAAGACGAGGGGGGCAAGAAGAAGAAGAAGAAAGACGAAACGGAGCCAGAGGAAGAGGACGACGACTCCCAGAAGAAGAAGAAGAAGAAGTCCAAGAAGGGAAGCACTGACAGCGACGACGAGGGCAAGAAGGGAAAGGGCAAGAAGAAGAAATCCAAAAATGTTGATTACGTGGAGATCTACGAGAACGAGCTGAGGAACTATGAGCCTGAAAAAGTGGAGAACCATGAGGACGAGTACCACAAGAAAAAAGGTAAGACTCCTAAACAACATGATTAAACGTGTGTTTTCTGCTCTAAGAGGATTTGCTGTTGCTGTAGACGTACTGAAAATATCTTCTAACATTCCATTTAAGGTTTAAAAAACAGTATTACTGAGTGTTCTCAGAACGTCACGTTTTTTAAATGTATCTCAAATGTTTTTTCTTGATTTATACGTGATTATTCCATTCTTTAAACATTGTGAGAGCGTTACTTTTGAATGTTCTCTGAGCGTTACTCTTGAATGTTCTCTCAGCGTTACTTTTGAATGTTCTCCGAACGTTACTCTTGAATGTTCTCTCAGCGTTACTTTTGAATGTTCTCTGAGCGTTACTCTTGAATGTTCTCTCAGCGTTACTTTTGAATGTTCTCCGAACGTTACTCTTGAATGTTCTCTCAGCGTTACTTTTGAATGTTCTCTGAGCGTTACTCTTGAATGTTCTCCGAGCGTTACTCTTGAATGTTCTCTCAGCGTTACTTTTGAATGTTCTCCGAGCGGCACTCTTGAATGTTCTCTCAGCGTTACTTTTGAATGTTCTCTGAGCGTTACTCTTGAATGTTCTCTCAGCGTTACTTTTGAATGTTCTCCGAACGTCACTCTTGAATGTTCTCCGAACGTCACTCTTGAATGTTCTCTGAGCGTTACTCTTGAATGTTCTCTCAGCGTTACTTTTGAATGTTCTCCGAGCGTTACTCTTGAATGTTCTCTCAGCGTTACTCTTGAATGTTCTCCGAGCGTTACTCTTGAATGTTCTCTCAGCGTTACTTTTGAATGTTCTCTCAGCGTTACTTTTGAATGTTCTCCGAGCGTTACTTTAGAATGTTCTCATTATTAATTATAATGATAGTATCTGTAAACCCTAATGCTAAAATAACGAATTGGTTTGAGTAGGGAAAACTTAGCATAAATGAAACAAATTAGTTCAATCAAATGAACTTTTATGCATGTATAGAACTTTCTTTTTCTTTTGAGTTCACTAAACTGACACATTTTAAGTAATATGAACTGTTTCATTGTTTTGAGTTTTATGAACTTGTTTCTTTTAATTTAGACAAACTTAAATATAACAGAAACTGAAAGCATTTATTGAATTAGTTAAGATTCCACTACTAAAAATATTTAAGTTGAGATTACATGACAATATAAAGTTAAATATATGTGTAATGCTGTTCTTTGTTATGGGAATGGACACGGGCGGCTGCCGCACACACATAATAAAACATAAACAAAACACAACGTAAAAGTCCAGGCCTGGTCCTCTCGTTCTTCACTGTCGTCGCTCCTCCTTTTATGCTTCCGTAGCTCCTCCTCGCGCCGCTGTCTCACGGCTCTCGCCGTTTCAGTATGAATTAGCTTAGCTAAGTTAAGAGCAATTAAAATATATATGTGAGTAAAAAATCTGCCAGTTCTGCTTACTTAAAATTTGAATTTCTTAGCTTAAAAATGTTGATGTAACTCAATTTTTTTAGTTTTGCCAACTTATTTGGATTTACACAGAAATGCATAATTGTGTCAAGGCTCTCTCAACGTTATGAACAAACGTTTTTCTAGTAACGTTACTAGAACATTAGTTCAAAGTTATGTGGTCTTTAAACCTGTTTCTGTTCTCAAAACATTAGTCAAGTCAACTTTATTTATATAGCGCTTTTTACAATGCAGATTGTCTCAAAGCAGCTTCACAGTGTTAAACAGGAAAATAATGAACAGAATCTGATTGGGCTGTACAGCCGCTCTGGAGAAAACACTGATGTCATCAGCTCATTTCAATTATCATATATATTCAAGTAATGTAGTTGATATAATTTAGTTTAGTAATTAAATTTATTTGGATATTTATTTGAAAATGTAGTGTCCCCAACTGAGCAAGCCAGAGGCGACACATTAGCACAAAAACATTTATACATCATTCATGGAGCGTTTTGTTTTCGTCTAACGTTTTTTAAGTGTTACTACTTTAGTTTCAGAACTTTCAGAGAACATTCAAAAGTAACGTTCCATTAATGTTGAAGAATGATACAATGTAATGTTCCCTTAACGTTCTCACAACCAAGAGGTTTCAGTTATATTTTAACCACGGTGTTTCTGGTCACCTTATATTGCTGTGATCAATATTCTGATTTTAATATGGGTAATATCGTGACTTGGTGATTTGTCGTGTTTTCACACTAGTTTTAATACGTTGTCCTGAGGATATCATGAGCGTAGTCATTGTTCATCAGGGCGTTTCACACTGTTATTCACTCGAGTGTGAATGTCCTCCTCATTAATAATGCACTCATCCATTCTGTGCTCAATCATATGACAGTGTATGAGGTGGTGACCATCACCGGAGACGTCAACGGCGCTGGCACAGACGCCAATGTCTTCATCACACTGTTCGGCGAGTACGGCATCACTCCTAAGCTGCACCTGGCCAGCAAGTGAGTCCATGTTACTGACCTGAAACTTGATTCATAATCATCTCTGTTAATAATAAATGAATGGCCTGGGAGCCGCAGTCTCGTTGTTTACTGTTGTATGTAAAGGTATTTTTGCGGATGAAATGTAACCCCATCACTCTGTCTTTCCCTCAATCCACAGCACAGAGAAGAGGTATTTGAGTCGCTGCTGTTGTGAACTTGTGCACATGATATTCTAGAACCTTTCATCAAGGACCAATATTTCCCACTCAGAAGGGCTCAGGTTTATTGCTCCTCATAATGAAGGGCTACAATATGCATGTGCTGTACATCACTATGATGGACTCGTGTGGATCAGACTATGGAAATGTATAGCATTGTGCTGTAGAGACACACACCGCAGCACTTTACTATTCTGTTTCCAGACACACATCATTCAAAATTATATTTACTATAATCTAGCTAGACTTGCACTGCAAATATGATGTTCTTTCTCAGTATTTTTGTCTTGTTTTACAGTACAGACATCTAAACAGTCTTAAATCAAGATGCATTAAGTCTTGTTTTCTGAACAATGCATCAAAATTTGGTGCTTTTCAGTCATTTTTGACGTAGAAGTGTTTACTTCATCAGAATGGTACGAGACTTGGTAAAGGTTTTGGCATTCGCTTTGTGAACGCACCAAACAATCAGGGACCTGATTCGAAAAGGTAAAATGGTCCTAAAAGCAGTCACACTTATATTGTTCACTGTCAAAAATGAGCGCATTGAAAATGAATGGGAAACGAATTTGGTTCTGCGGTCTCTGACTGAAAGCACATTTTTTGAGATAGCAACCTCAAATTTGGTACAAAACTTGTTTATATGTATGGCTTTGGTTTTCTCACAGTTTAGAGTAAAATGAAAAATATTTCATACAAAAATTTGAAATAGTATTTTGGTGCATTTTTCATAACAATAAACGTAAACTTCTATAACTCTTTTTAAAGTTCACTTTTTTTTACTTTTTTTTTCACTTCAGCAATAATGTCTTTTATGACAGATTTATGACAAAAAGTGAATAAATGGATTAAAACTACTGCATCAATATAATTTATTACCATAAAATCTCCTAAAAACACTAAATATTAAATTAAAAACATTATCGAACTAATAAATAGTACGTTCATTTAATTGAAATAAATAAATTTTTTATGGTTGCAATTTTTGACCGACACAAAAGGAGCACAACAGGGTTTAAAAAGAACAAATATCTGCCAATGAAGTCATACAAATAATTTTATTTTCACTTTTCACTGTTTATTTTTCTGACTCCACTGGCTGATATTTGCTCTTGTTTTAAGCACAAACTCACTTCATTTTGATTCATTTCTCAGACTTAATATCTTCAGTCATTTTGCTTAAGAATGTTTAGAAAACAAGACAAAAATACGAATCATTTTTTGCAGTTTGTCACATGAAATACATAATTAGCCAAAGCTCATTTGCAGAATATGTGTGTTTTCAAGATGTTCCATCAGCAAATACATGATATATTGGGTGCTAGATATCATGTATTTTCTGAAATGTATCGTGGCTCTTTTAAAGTTTACTAAGGACATTTCATATACGATGAAGCATTTGTGACTTTCGTGTGCATTCATGCAGTGCACAGCCATTGTGCTTTTAAACTGCAGGTTTGAGCTTATGATGGATAAGTCCTTTTTCAGTTATTTAGATTTACACTGTTGTATCATAAAAAAAAGTGTTATTCTATCGTATTAACACCTTCTTTTGGCCTGTTTAAAGGGAATCAGGGTTTGATTTTTGTCTCAAGAAATGAGATGATGTTTGGTTATTGTTTGCATTGATATTTATTACAGGAATCGAACTGCTTTTGAAAAAAACAAAACTGACGTCTTCCGGATAAAAACACACAATATCGGCCCTTTGAAGAAAGTTAGGTGAGTTTTACTGTAATTTGAGGTCAGCAATAACTGAATTTATTTTGAAAATAAATAATCAAATCATTTTATTAATAAAAATACGTGAAATACAGTAATGCATTTTTGAACAAATGTCTTTTCTGTATGCAACTAGTCAAAAGTATGTAAGCTTGTTTCTGCCACAGAATAAAAAATAATAAAGGGAATTGCGACTTTTTATCACACAATTCTGACTTTATTGATGTAAACTCGCAATTGTGAGATAAAAAGTCGCAATTATCTTTTAAAATTTATTGGAGAAGCAAAATGATGGAAGATATTAAGTCTTTTTTTTTTTTTTTTGTGCTCAAAATCTTGTTTTCCCTTTTGAATTGAGTTTATTTTTCTGACTTTGTTCTTGTTGACTTAATATCTTCAGTCATTTTGCTCATCTCCAGTAAATGTATCTTGATTTATTTGTACTGGAAAAAGTATGAATGCATGTGAAGCATTTTCTCTAGTAGTGTGGTGTTGATTGATCGGAGGTGCCCGTCCGTTCTGTGCTGTTTGTCAGGATTGAACATGATAACACGGGTCTGAACGCCAGCTGGTTTCTGGACCGGGTCGTGGTCACGGACATGAACAGGCCACATTTACGCTTCTACTTCGCCTGCAACAACTGGCTGAGCAGGGCCGAGGGCGACGGCCTGTTCGTGCGGGACCTGCTGGGCAGCCTGGACCCCATGGACATGCCCAAATGTGAGACGCGAGGACTTCTATCACAATTAAGAGGATTGTGAAATATCACTGTAAAAATAGTTGCTGCCTTAAATTGAGTACAATCAACTTGGATGTTTGTCATTTTAACTTAACCCGACTTAAAAAATGAGTTGACTCTTTTATAACTTATAAAAAAGTTGAAAATCGCTTAACTTATTTTGATGCAATGTAAAAGCATATGTTGTCATAACTCATTGAGCATATCATTTTTTGCAGTGTATCTCTCTTTTGTGTCCTTCAGTGAATTTTTAATGATTTATTGTGTTTTTTTTTTGCAGATAATAAATATGTTTTGAGTGTGTTCACGCCTGATGTGAAAGGCAGCGGGACGGATGCTGATGTTTTCATCAATATTTTTGGTGAAAATGGAGATACAGGTATGTAGTTAGTTAAACAATCCCGTTTAAGCATTATAATGTCATTCAAAGGGATTCTCAGCAGGTGGAAACAATACACTACTTTTTTATATACACTACCAGTTAAAAGTTTGGAATAATTTAAGTTTTTTTTATATACATTTTTTATTGTTATTTTCTTTTTAACATAAAAAATGGCGCAGACCAAAAAATAATAAGATAGACTGGTTAGTTACACAGAAGGGTGAATGACAAAAAAAATACACAAAACAAATAAATAATGCGACATTATATGCAGCAAAATATACACAGTGACAAGACAATGTGTATATTAAAATTATGTGAATATACACCGATCAGGCATAACATTATGACCGGTAAGTAACACTGATCTCTTCCTCACGGCTCCTGTTAGTGGGTGGGATATATTAGGCAGCAAGTGAACATTTTTTCCTCAAAGTTGATGTGTTAGAAGCAGGAAAAATGGGCAAGCGTAAGGATTTGAGCAAGTTTGACAAGGGCCATATTGTGTTGGCTAGATGACTGGGTCAGAGCATCTCCAAAACTGCAGCTCTTGTGGGGTGTTCCCGGTCTGCAGTGGTCAGGATCTATCAAAAGTGCTCCAAGGAAGGAACAGTGGAGAACCGGAGACAGGGTCATGGGCGGCCAAGGCTCATTGATGCACGTGGGGAGCGAAGGCTGGACCGTGTGGTCCGATCAAACAGAGACGTCTTGGGTCCTGCCATCCATGTGGATGTTACTTTGACACGTACCACCTACCTAAGCATTGTTGCAGACCATGTACAGCCTTTCATGGAAACGGTATTCCCTGGTGGCTGTGGCTCTTCCAGCAGGATAATGCTCCTGACACAAAGCACAAATGGTTCAGGAATGGTTTGAGGAGCACAACAACGAGTTTGAGGTGTTGACTTGGCCTCCAAATCCCCCAGATCTCAATCCAATCGAGCATCTGTGGGATGTGCTGAACAAACAAGTCCGATCCATGGAGGCCCCACCTCGCAACTTACAGGACTTAAAGGATCTGCTGCTAACAACTTGGTGCCAGATACCACAGCACACCTTCAGGGGTCTAGTGGAGACCATCAGAGACGGGTCAGGGCTGTTTTGGCAGCAAAAGGGGGACCAACACAATATTAGGTCATACTGTTATGCCTGATCGGTGTATAAATGCCAATGCAAACATCTAAGGACATGAGCATATCTAAAGGACCGTATGAGTCGTAAAATCCAGATTCATTTACTGCAACCCTAGGTATGTAAACCAGTAATATAACGCTGAAAGAAGTCTACGACAGTTTGAATAATTTGCAAATTTGCAATTGCGAATAATTACGTTTTTAATGTGTCTGAGAGAGTCTCTTCTACTCACCAAAGCTGTGTTTATCTGATCATAAATACAGTAAAACAGTGAAATATGACTCCAGTGTAAATCAGCTGTTCTCTATGTGAATATATAGTAAAGTGTAATTTATTCCTGTGATCAAAGCTGAATTTATCAACATTACTCCAGTCTTCAGTGTCACATGACCCTTCACACATCATTCTCATATGAGGATTTGATGCTCAAGACACATTTATGATTATTATCGAAATAGAATGTTCAAAAGAACAGCATTTATCTGAAATAGAATCTTTTGTAACATTATAATAGGTAACTTTTGATCAATTCAATGTCCTTGCTGAATAAAAGCATTAATTGTTGTGGGCAGAAGGCTGGTTTAAAGTGGCTATAGACTAAGTGTGTCCTCAGCGACACACAGAACCTGATAGCACACGTATAAGCCCCAAATATCCTGTTACATTATTATCTGATGTTTACATTCCCAAAGGTGAGAGAAGACTCGACAATGATAAAAACAACTTCGAGAGGGGAACGGAAGACAAGTTTACCATAGAGGCTCCAAACCTGGGCCGAGTGAGGAAGATCACCATCGGACACAACAACAAGGGCTCTTCGGCCGGATGGTTTGTGGAGAAGGTGAAATCTCAGGAAAAACATTTGCACTGCCTGTTTAGAGTATAATAAAACGCTGAGACTTTGTGTCATATCAAGGCGCTACGATTTGTTCATGCATCAACTGAAAACTGCACAGACTAAAAGACTGATATTGTGATTTAACATCTTAAGCTCTGGGACAATTTTGGGGGATTTCCTCCTGGATTTGGCCTACCCAAAGTGAAAAGCTTCCCATGCCCACATACAGTGGTCTAAATACACAGTTGATTTTTACCCGCATTTGGCGGGTTTGCGGGTGTTAATTTCAAACCCTGATTATAGCACAGACAACATATACAATATTATTCCTCACTTTCAGCAGTGTTTTATGTAATTTCAGGGTGTTCTGTAAAATGACACTGGGATATTGCATTTATACCACTGTATATGGGGAGAATGTAGATTTGGGTAGGCCGAAATTACATAAAAAAGGTAATATTCCTCCCTTCAGATCCATTTGAATAAATCTTGCATACAAGATACAGACAAAATTCTTTTTTCCAGTATTTGCTGCCATCTAGTGGAAACGGCCCAAAATGTCTGCAGGGTGCTAGAGCACATGGCCTGAGTTTATAACCAAAAAAATCAAAAAGTGCCTTTTTTTTTGGGAGTTTATTACAGCTCAGACAACATATACTTACATGTTTATCACTTTTAGCAGTGTTTTATGTAACTTCAAAGGGTTTCCTGTCAAATGACACCAAAAGACAACTGTGTGTGGGTACGGGAAGCTTTTTACTTTGGGTAGGCCAAATCCAGGAGGAAACGGTTCCAGAGTAATTTAGTGTTACTTTGTGTAAAACAAATGCCAAAGTGATGCATATCTCCAGAAAGTAGACATTCTGAGCTTTCGAATGGTACCACATATGAGGTCAGAGCTCCTCCACAGACATTTAACATTTAAAGTACTTGATGACGTCATTCCTGATCAGGATCCTGGGAGTTTAGGAGGTTCAGAATCAATATTGTTTCAGTGGATTAAAATCAAGAGATCTGTGTTGTCAAACACATGCGGAGGGATTTGGGCTGGTAGTGGATCATTTGCATTCGCTCCACCTCACATGGCATCTCTCAGGATGAGGTCATCCTCGTCACCTTATCCACGCTGAAAGGAAACACCACACTACTCTACGGGATTGGCTTTCCTTCTGATGAGAGCCACGGCCTGCGGATAGATAGATAGATATGCACATAGACACCATATATCACTGGAATGAAACCCGCACTACTGATGGTGCTTCGCTTTTATTTCAGGTCATACTGGATGATCTGGGAAACAAAGCCGTGTACGAGTTTCCCGTCAACCGCTGGTTTGCCATCGATGAAGATGATGGAAAGATACAGAGAGATGTTCTGGTTGGAGGAAGTCAACCCACGGGTAAACCATACAGCTTCTTGAATGAGCAAGTTTTACAAAATCTCCTCATACAACCTCCAATAACCAACCATCAGCATCAAATACTAGAGTTTTTACTACACCTCAACAGGTGGAAACGCTGTAAAGTCCAACAATGATTCTAACTAACACTTTTTAGTTCACTTTACTTAATGTCTTAACTTAATTGTAAAAATATAGTAATCTGTACTATTCACATACTATACACTTTTTACTCAGAAAACCCAAGTTAAGATTAATTGATTGGTTTGAGTGCCATTTTGTCAAGCAAAAAAAAGGCAGTTCTTAATAGAATTTTTACTCCTTTCCCAAAGTCGTCTTGAATGTTGAATTGTCAATGCAACTGAAAAATTAGAGAGAACATCACATAAGCTGACTTCATAAACTGATGTTGATTTTCCTCAAATGTTTTTGTTTGATCACCATTATGGTGATCAGTGTTCCCTTTGGTTCGGCACTTGGAACTTCATTTATATTATTATAATTCTCTTCCTATTGATGCAGCGATGCAACAAGAAATCACAAATGTTTGATTTTTAAGGGAAGTGTGTGTATATATATATATATATATATGAATGATACATCATAACCATATTTCACATCAAATAATGAAAAACTATTTGTTACTAACACATGTCATGCATACCTTGTGAAACTTTTAAATGGGTTGATATAATCTGTCTATATTTGTAACAATATCTTGTAATTGATCATGCTTGAGTCACACACACTTCAACATTCAGCATCAAAACACCACAATGGTAAAAATTACATTTTATTTAAAGTAAATGATCAAGTACTCTGTTCTTTTTTTAGTCACTAGAACTCTCGTGTGTAAGTGAACTATACTAACTAAACACAATGGGTCTCATTCACTAAGCATGCGTACGCACAAATTTGTGCGTGAAATGTGCGAACGATTTTAAGAACAAATCACAATTCACCAAAGATTTCGTAATAATTTTTTTCTAAATTTACGAAAAAATATAGAAACAACTGAAACCACACGCAAAAAGAACTTACTCTGTATGGCTTTATAATCGTGTTAAGAAGTTATATTTTATCCTAACATGACTATAATTACATTGAAGTATATTAAATTAATTGTATTATATAATCCATATATAAAATTATATAATGAAATTGTTAAATACAATTTAATTTAATCTTCAATACATTCGATCATATACAGTTAAATTGGAAGAATAGCTGTGTTATAGCTTCAGCTGCAAGGTTTCTCTGAATAACGCAGATATACGTGTATGTACAGCTGCTAATGAGAGTCTTTAATCTGGGTCTTTATAAAAGGTGTTTATTGTGAGAACTGGTGAGAATGGCACGTGGCATTGCTTGAGGATCCGGGCGAGAGCATGTCTGCGAACAGCGGCAAGTTTGACGAGAGTGACTAAAGGCTGTATGGAAAGCCCTTTTATGGAGATGGGTTGGGCGGAAGGCCCTTATATGGAGATGGGTTGGGTGGAAAGCCCTTATATGGAGATGGTTTGAGTGGAAAGCACTTATATGGAGATGGGTTGGTGGAAAGCCCTTATATGAAGATGGGTTGGGTGGAAAGCCCTTATATGGAGATGGGTTGGGTGGAAAGCCCTTATATGGAGATGGGTTGGGTCAGTTTGTATGCTTTTTTTCTGTAAGTCTAACTAATTTGTTTTTACAGTGAAGTTAAGAGTTTGGAATAATTAAGTTTTTAATGTTGTGAAAGCTCACCAAGGCTGCATTTATCTGATCAAAAATACTGTAAAAAATGTGAAATTATTCCAGTGTAAAACTGTTTTCTATGTGAATATATATATATATATATATATATATATATATATATATATATATATATATATATATATATATATATATATAGTAACGTGTAATTTTTCATCAAGGACACATTAAACTGATCAAAAGTGACAGGAAAGACATTTATAATGTTACAAAAGATTCTATTTCAGATAAATGCTGTTCTTTTGAACTTTCTATTTCAATAATAATCATAAATGTTTGTTGATCATCAAATCCTCATATGAGAATGATTTGTGAAGGGTCATGTGACGCTGAAGACTGGAGTAATGATGATAAATTCAGCTTTGATCACAGGAATAAATTACACTTTACTATATATTCACATAGAGAACAGCTGCTTTACATAACAAAAATATTTAAAAAATGTACAGTATTTTTGATCAAATAAATGCAGCCTTGTTGAGCAGGAGAGCCTCTTTTGACGCTTGTGTTAAGACTCTCAGACTGGGCTGTGATTTTTGCAGGGATTGTGTACAACGTTCAGGTGGTGACGGGGAAAATCAGAGGCGCCGGAACCAACTCCAAAATCCACATGATCATGCATGGCTCCAAAGGCCTGAAGAACAGCGGCAAGATCTTCCTGGAGGGAGGGAAGTTTGAGCGCGGCCTCACCGACATCTTTAACGTGGAGATCTCGGCGCTGCTCAGCCCTCTCAGTCGCGTCACCATCGGTCATGATAACGGAGGGGTCAGTGCCGGCTGGTACTGCGACAAGGTCCTCGTTTCACCTGCTAACCTTCATGTTATTTATAATAGATTATCATTTAAAATAATGCAAGTACATGCAACAAAGCAATGCACAAACAGTCAGGGTTTCTGCGGTCAAATTAAAAGTCTTAATTTGACCGCCTACATTTAAGGACTTAAAAATGTCTTAAATTGGAGCAGAAAGTCTTCAGTCTTCGATATCATGGCATTAAATTACGGCCCTATGATTTACGCGATGTGGAAAACAGGTACGGAGTCGCAGAATCCTTTCATAAACATGGAATTTATTGTATGAATAGATCAAAAGTGGGATGGGTCAGTCATTTAAAGGGACAGTTCACCCAAAAATGAACATTGTGTCCTCATCGACTCACCCTCATGAGAGTAAATCACACACACATGGAAAACACAGAATTTGAGAAAAAAAAAATCATTTCATAGTGCCCTAAAAAAAATGTTTTCTTAAACTTTTAATAAATTGCTGCAAATTGTATACGTTTCATGATTTCAATAAAATTAGACATGCTTTTTGATACAATTTAATTTAACCATTAAAACAAAACACGGAAATTAAATTAAATTGCATGCACTTAATAAATAAAACATTTGCTGGAGATGCAAAATGAAGAAAATAAGTCTTGTTTTCTGAGAAAATGAACAAAATTAAGCAAGTTTATGCTTAAAACAAGAACACATCTGTCCATTTCTGAACACATCTGTTCTTGTTTTAATCATAAAATCACTTTCACAAGTCTTCTCCAGTAAATGTCTTGATTTTAAGAATCTTTTGATATTTGTCCCTGAAAACAACATCAGTTTTTCTGCAGTGATCAGAAGGTTATTTCCATATTCTAGTGTTTGGGAGCAGAGCTATTCAAACTTTAAGATATTGTGTTGTAAAATTAATTAAAACGTAATGGAGATCTGTTGGAAATTGTATTGAAGTGTCACTAATACAGCTCATCGAATGCTTCCTACATTGGAGAATATATTGACGTATTGTTCCCTTCAATTTATTCCTCCATTTTCTTTAATTGGCCTTCACAAAACCTGCAGAATCCCTGTAAAGTGTTTCCCTTCAGGCCTTGCCCTGAACCTGATGCCACTGCTCTTCTTAAGTGCTTGATTTGTTGTTAGGTGGTTGTCTTCTGTCCGTTCACTGGCATCGAACAGACGTTCCCCTGCTCGAAATGGCTGGATGAGAACGAGGGCGATGGAATCATCGAGAGAGAACTCTACGAAATGGTCTCGCTCAGGCAAAAGAGGCAGAAAAGTGAGTGTTGCTCTTAATGTGGGAGTGCAGAGGTCATAGGAGGTTAAACGGTGAAATCTCCTGCCCCTCAGAGCACCCCTGGTCCCTCTGGATCTGGACGTCAGATCTTCCAGGCGCAGGAACGGACGCCTCTATCTTACTCCAGATATACGGGGAGAAGGGCAAATCCGATGAGATGAAACTCGACAACAAAACGGATAACTTTGAACAGGGCCAGCTGGACAAGTTCATGGTAAATCTGCTGTTTTGGAGTGAAAAAAAATGGTTTTGGGTGTTTATAGCCATTTTTATATATTTCAAAAAACATCAAAACATATTTAATTTATATTAAATGTTTTTTTAAATATATAAAAATTGCTATAAACACTTTTTTGAATATCAATCTAAACATTTTAACACTATTATATATTACTATAGTTTTTTTATTTTATTTTTATATATATATTATAATTTTTTTTTTAAATATATTTTTCTGTCATTTATGTCATAACTTTAATGAGAAATTAAAATGAAAAGAAAACAGAAAATACAAAAATAAAATATATATTTTTGTCATTTATTATTGGTGTTTGTCTTTGTTTTGGTTATTTTAGATTAAAATGAGATGTTGCTTTGTGACTAGCTAAAATAAAAATATTTATATTTAATGTTTTTTTAAATATATAAAAATGGCTATAAACACTTTTTTGAATATTAATTTAAACATTTGAACAGTTCACATGATTAGTCTCTAAAAGCCATTTTACACTTTCAATTAAAATTTGGTAAATTTAGTTCATTTTTATAATACACATTTGTATTTGAATCTAAAATATATTTTGTGATTTTTGAAATATTTTCTTGCACCAGTGTTTTTTAGTATCATTGAGATACTACTATAGTTTTTTAATTATTTAGTTTTAATATATATTATAACAATATTGCATATTATATGTTTTATATATATATATATATATATATATATATATATATATATATATATATATATGTATATGTGTGTGTGTGTGTGTGTGTGTGTGTTTGTTTGTTTTTATTTTTGTATTTTCTGTTTGTTTTTTTTATTTAAATGAATGTTTTAGTAATTTTGTTGTGTTTTTATCATTATTATTAGTTATTGTTTTTTATGTCTATATTGTTTTTATTGTTTTATTTCAATTTTGGATATTTTAATACATCAAATTAAACTAAATGAAAATGAGAGATTTTTTTTATTATTTTTTTATAATTAATATAATTTTTTTATATAATTTATCTTTTTTTCAGTTACCATTTATGTTATTTCAAGTAACGAAGTTTTGGTAACTATATAAATAAATTTTAGTTAGTTAATTATAATTTAACTATATTAGTTATAATAACCCAGCTGGACAAGTTCATAGTAAATCTGGTGTTTTAGATAATAATGCATTTTAAAATATTTTCAGATGGACAGGACAGTGCATTTGTTATGATTCTTAATGCATTTCAGCAGTTCAAACCATCTAATCTGCATATTATAATTTGCTCATCATCCATGTTGTCAGGTGGAGCTCCCGGATCTTGGGAAACTGACGAAACTGAGGATCTGGCATGAGAAGAGGAATCCCTTCGCCGGCTGGCACTTGAGTCGAGTAAGAGCACGAGATGCAGCTGCAATGAAGGTTTCACCGTCACACTGTGACATAATCTGAATGACGCTCTGCTTTATGTCTCCAAAGATGTCCATAATGAAAACTTTAACGAAGGAAACGTATAAATTCCCATGCGAGCGCTGGCTGGACACTAACGAGGACGATAACGAGGTGGTGCGAGAGCTCCCGGCCACAGGAGAGCTGATCCCAGAGCCGCTGCCAGGTGACTGCACATTAGTGAAGTAATCTGGTGGATTTAAGTTCTGTATTCTGGTTCCATTTAGATGACCT
Source organism: Rhinogobio ventralis (assembly GCA_039654625.1). Lineage (NCBI taxonomy): Eukaryota > Metazoa > Chordata > Actinopteri > Cypriniformes > Gobionidae > Rhinogobio > Rhinogobio ventralis. Next base: position 38,080,638 of record CM077211.1, read on the forward strand.
TTGACCTCTAACTCGTTTGTCACATTTGTGTCATATTCATGTCAGAACATATATTCTGTAACACTTTACATAAGATGAATTTCATTTGTTAACATTAGTTTACATGAACTAACAATAAACAACACTTCTACAGCATTTATTAATCTTAGTCAAACGTAAATTCAACATTTACTAATACAGTTTTAAATTCCAAAGTTGTTAAAGGTGCACTATGTAACATTTTTGCAGTAAAGTATCCAAAACCCACTAGGCCAGTGTTATATATTTTGTTCAGTTAAGTACTTAAAATATCCCAGATGTTTCCAACTATTTGTAAATCCTGAGAAAATGTCTATTTTAACCGAGGAACCGGGACGTGTGAGGAGTCGCCTGTCAATGGCGTCATATCTGCGTTCCCCTCGGCTTCTGGTTTTATTCAGCAGAAGCGCTTTACTCTCACTGCAGTGTGCAACAAGTGTCATAGCAGCCGCCGAGAGAACGCACAGAGTAACATCAGAACATCATTTAACACACTCAGATGTGTCTAATATGATAAACAGAGCTGTGTTACCTCATACTCATGACCGGAAAAGAGGAAATGGCGCCGGCCGCTGTGTATAATGCATAATAAAAGCTCAGCAGCTCGCGAGGCGTGTGTTGCGTTCATCTCATTAACAATCGCTCCAGCGGCCTCGCTCAGCTCCACAACACTCGGCTCTGCTCTGCTTCATACTACAGTAACGTTAATAATCGCATCCATGAACATGATTTCTGCCCGAGTCCTAGCTGAGCGAGGCCGCTGGAGCGATCATACTAGCAAATTGTTAGCATAGTTTAACACATTGCTAGTATGATTTTACATGTTGCTAACATTATTTAACATGTTGTTAGCATTATTTAACACATTACTAGCATGTTGCTAGGGTGATTAGCATGTTGATATTTGTTAACAAGATTTAACTTTAATATGTTGTTAGCGTGATTAGCCTATTGTTAGTTGCTAGCATGATTTAGCATTTTGCTAACATTATTTAACAAGTTGATAACATGAACATGTTGTTAGCATGATTAGCATTTTACTTGCTAACATGATTTAACATGTTAACATGATTTAACAAGTTGTTAACAAGATTTAACGTTGTTACCATGTTGTTAGCATTATTATCATTGTTAGTTTCTAGTATTATTTAACATGTTTGTGAACATGATTTAACACATTGCTAGCGTGATTAGCATGTTGGTACTTGTTAGCATGATTTAACATGTTAACATGATTTAACAATTTGGTAACAAGATTTGACGTTGTTAGCATTATGTTAACATTATTAGCATTGTTAGTTTCTAACATGATTTAACATGTTAACGTGATTTAACACATTGTTAGCGTGATTAGCATGTTGTTACTTGCTAGCATTATTTAACAAGTTTGTTAACAATATTTAACATAGTTAGCATTTTGCTAGCATGATTAGCATGTTGTTATTTGCTAGCATGATTTATGAAAAACATCATGTTTTGCGGTGTACGTAAATTTATGATTGTGATTATGCAGATGTGAATCTGTGATTATTGTGCGTTATGTAGCGTGATCAGGAGAGACTCAGTCCACAGGATAAAGCTTGATGTTTCTCTCTGTTGTTTCCTCCAGTCATCAAGTATCGCGTGACGGTCTGCACGGGGAGCGTGAGCGGCGGCGGGACGGACGCGCATGTGTTCCTGTGTCTGGTTGGGGACCAGGGGGACACAGGCGACCGCGCGCTAATCAACTGCAAGAACAACGTCAACAAGTTTGAGAAGGGCAACGTTAGTGCAGATCCTGTGGAGACTCACTCTCTGCACATTTATACATTATTTTAATGATTTAAAGGGGTCATGACATGAGAAATCAAATTGGCTTTGATCTTTTATACGAGGTCCATTAAAACATCCTGCAAGTTTAAAACGCCCTCATTATAAACGAAGCATTTATTTAATCAAGCTCCAAAAACGGCTCGTTTTGAAATTGTGTGATCTGTGATGTCACACAGACAGGTACATTTGCATATGCCCGCCTCCAGAGCAAGACATCGACATATAGTTATACATCATCGCACCACAGGCCCCGCCCACTAGCGTTCAGTCGCTTAGCGGCGGACATTTGCCTACACTGGATGTGAGCATTGTGTCAGAAAGTGAAAGAGCGTTGGCTTTGATCGTCCAGTTTGAGACTTCAGAAGCGGATGGTTTATTTTAATGGCGTCCCGGATCGCGTTGCAGGGTTATATGTTTGTTCGCAGCATTTGACAGCAGCCACATCACAAACCATCAGTGAATGATTTCATTATGCTTCGTCTGGAAATGACAGTTTATGTGGATGATGCTTTCAAAACACGTACTCGTGTGCACTAGCGAGTGTTTCCCATGCAGTGACGTTAGCCAATCATAATAAAACAAACATTATAAGTGAACCTCAATGAAAATAATACAAATTATTTTATACATGTCATGACCCCTTTAATTCATTTCTTAGTAAGGGTTTTATTTTGATTGATTATTTTATTTTCATTTTCAGTACATTTTTAGTGTTTTATTTTGATTGTGTTTAATTTAAAATTATTCGTTTTAATTCTTATGATTTAATTATCTGCAAATATCTATATCTAAATATCAAATATCTGCCAATGGAGTCAGAAAATAATCTTAATTCAAAGGGAAAACAAGAATATTTTCCTGACTCCATTGGCAGATATTTGTTCATTTTCTAGTCGTAATGTCTTGCTCCTCCAGTAAATGTGTCTTGATTTGGTCTGTGTTTGTGTCTGTGTTTGTGTCTGTGTTTGTGTCTGTGTTTGTGTCTGTGTTTGGTCTGTGTTTGGTCTGTGTTTGGTCTGTGTTGGTCTGTGTTGGGTCTGTGTTGGGTCTGTGTTGGGTCTGTGTTGGGTCTGTGTTTGTGTCTGTGTTTGGTCTGTGTTGGGTCTGTTTTGGGTCTGTGTTTGTGTCTGTGTTTGTGTCTGTGTTTGTGTCTGTGTTTGGTCTGTGTTGGGTCTGTGTTGGGTCTGTGTTTGTGTCTGTGTTTGTGTCTGTGTTTGGGTCTGTGTTGGGTCTGTGTTGGGTCTGTGTTGGGTCTGTGTTGGGTCTGTGTTTGTGTCTGTGTTTGGTCTGTGTTGGTCTGTGTTGGTCTGTGTTGGGTCTGTGTTTGTGTCTGTGTTTGTGTCTGTGTTTGTGTCTGTGTTTGGTCTGTGTTGGGTCTGTGTTGGGTCTGTGTTGGGTCTGTGTTGGGTCTGTGTTGGGTCTGTGTTGGGTCTGTGTTGGGTCTGTGTTTGGTCTGTGTTTGGACTGTGTTGGTCTGTGTTTGTTCTGTGTTTGTTCTGTGTTTGGTCTGTGTTGGGTCTGTGTTTGGTCTGTGTTTGGTCTGTGTTGGGTCTGTGTTGGGTCTGTGTTGGGTCTGTGTTGGGTCTGTGTTTGGTCTGTGTTTGGTCTGTGTTTGGTCTGTGTTGGGTCTGTGTTGGGTCTGTGTTGGTCTGTGTTGGGACTGTGTTGGTCTGTGTTGGGTCTGTGTTGGGTCTGTGTTGGGTCTGTGTTTGTTCTGTGTTTGTTCTGTGTTGGGTCTGTGTTTGGTCTGTGTTTGGTCTGTGTTTGGTCTGTGTTGGTCTGTGTTTGGTCTGTGTTGTTCTGTGTTGGGTCTGTGTTGGGTCTGTGTTGGTCTGTGTTTGGTCTGTGTTTGGTCTGTGTTTGGTCTGTGTTTGGTCTGTGTTGGGTCTGTGTTGGGTCTGTGTTTGGTCTGTGTTTGGTCTGTGTTTGGTCTGTGTTTGGTCTGTGTTGGGTCTGTGTTGGGTCTGTGTTTGGTCTGTGTTGGTCTGTGTTGGGTCTGTGTTGGGTCTGTGTTGGTCTGTGTTTGGTCTGTGTTTGGTCTGTGTTTGGTCTGTGTTGGTCTGTGTTTGGTCTGTGTTTGGTCTGTGTTGTTCTGTGTTGGGTCTGTGTTGGTCTGTGTTTGGTCTGTGTTTGGTCTGTGTTGGGTCTGTGTTTGGTCTGTGTTGGGTCTGTGTTGGGTCTGTGTTGGGTCTGTGTTGGGTCTGTGTTGGGTCTGTGTTTGGTCTGTGTTTGGTCTGTGTTTGGTCTGTGTTTGGTCTGTGTTTGGTCTGTGTTTGGTCTGTGTTTGGTCTGTGTTTGGTCTGTGTTTGGTCTGTGTTTGGTCTGTGTTGGGACTGTGTTGGTCTGTGTTTGGTCTGGGTCTGTGTTGGGTCTGTGTTGGGTCTGTGTTGGGTCTGTGTTGGGTCTGTGTCTGGTCTGTGTCTGGTCTGTGTTTGTGTTCTCAGGCGGACGAGTTCGTCATCGAGGCTGTGTCGATCGGGCCAGTGCGCCGGGTGCGGATCGGTCATGACGGCCGAGGCGGAGGCTGCGGATGGTTCCTGGATAAAGTGCTGATCCGACAGGAAGGCCAGGCCGAATCACAGGCCGTTGAATTCCCGTGCAACAGGTCACACACAAGAGCTGCTCATGAACTCACACAGATCCTGCTTTAACACACACACACGGCTCATATCCTTCATTTGTGCAGATGGCTGGACCGCAACGAGGACGACGGGCAGATCGTTCGGGAGCTGGTGCCGTTTGCAGAAGGACAGAAGCTTTACAGTGAGTTTCCTCTTCCGTATGATGAGATCACGGATTCCCAAACCCTTTGAGCTGTTAACAATATTATAATATAATATCAACACATCGGTTCTTCTCTGATGGCGGTCACATGACATTCGTCTTTTTTAGTGTTTCTTCTTAGTGTTTTGATTGTTGTTATTTTAAAGTTTAACACTGAATACATTTTAGTATGTGTTTTATTGTGGTTATTTTTCTTTTAGAATTGTTTATTTTAATTTTATATTTAGTTAATTTTTACTGTTTTTAATTTTGATTACTTTTTTAATTATTTATTTTATATATATACTTATAAATTTTTAGTAAGTGTCTTAATTTAGTTTTTATGATTGTTTTTATTTCAAATTATTTATTTTTGTGATTTTAAATATTTTTATTTTAAAATGCTTTATTTTAATTGGACATTTTTTTATGATTTATTTTTATGATTTCATTTATAGTGTCTTAATTTTGTTTAATTTATTTTAAAATGATTTATTTAACTTTTTTTATGATTTAATTAATCACTTTTTTAGTGTTCTTTAGTATTTTGATTTATTTTTAACTTTAAGTACATTTTAGTAGGAGTTTTTATTTTTTTTCAACATTCATTTCTTATTTATTTATTTTATGATTTAATAAATTTTTGCAAGTATTTTATTTTAAAAAGGCTTTAATTTTAAATTTGACATTTTTATGATTTAATTCATATTTATTTTGTTTATTTTAATTCATTTTATGTAAGTTTTAGTTTTATTTTATTTATTTTAAATGTACATTTTTGTGATTTTATTTATTTTTAGTAAGTGTTTTAGTATGATTTTTTATTTTAAAGTAAGTATTTTTTATTTTGTTCATTTTTAGTGTTTTATTTTGATTTGGTTTTTATTTTATAATTATTTATTTTTATGTTGTCCATATTTTTATGATTTTAATACATTTTTAGTAAGTGGTTTAATTTTCATTTTTATTTTTAGTGTCTTATTCTGGTTTATTTCAATTTGACATTTTTATTATTTAATGAATTTTTATTAAGTGTTTTATTAATATTGTTTTTAGTTTTAAAGTATTTGTTTTAATTTGACATTTTTATGAAAAAAGACTGATTCATTTCAATTTGAGCTTTTTTTGATTGAACTCATGATTGTCACACGATGAGCTTAGCCTTTGGTCTCTGCCGGCGTTTCAGACGTGAGCTATCACATCGCGGTGAAGACGGGGAACGTCAGCGGCGGAAGCTCCGACTCTAAAGTGTTCGTGAAGTTCTACGGCGAGAAGGGCGACACCACCCGAATGCTGCTCGTGGTCTCCGACAACAACCTGCGCAATTACTTCGAGACGGGCCGGGTGGATGTGTTCACCGTGGAGACCGCCGACATCGGCCAGGTGTGTGTAGAGACCCTGAAGCGCTTCAGGTGATGCTGCAGTACATCAGTGTTTTGAGATGTTGTTCTTGACTGCAGATCAGCCGGCTCCTGATTGGCCACACGAACGAGGGCATGCGCGCCGGCTGGTTCCTGGACAGCGTTCAGATCATGGTTCCCAACCACGGCAGACACTACATGTTCCCCAGCCACCGCTGGCTGTGCAGAGAAGAGGCTGATGGGAAGACGGAGGTGGAGATTTACCCCAGCGAGATCCTGGACGTGGAGCAGTGTAAGCGCTCACGCTCGCGTGCTTCACCGCAGTTTTACATTTCTAGGATTTAATCACGTTTATTATTTTATTACTTTTGATTTTGATTTATTTGATCTTTAAAACATTTTTTGATGATTTAATTAATTTTAACTTAATTGATTGAATTGATTTTAACAAGTGTTTTATTTTATTTTTTAAAGTTTTATTGTTTTTATTTTAAAATGATCCAATTGTACATTTTATGATTTAATCCGTTTTATTTTGACCTTTTCAAATTCACACTTTTATTATTCACTGTTTTTTTAAATTATGTTTTTCATCTTTTTTTGAAGATTTAATTGATTTAATTTGTTTTATTTTAATTGATTTCATTTTTAAATTACGCATTTCAATTTAAGTTATCTCATTTTTAGTATGCGTTTTATTTTAAAAAAATTTATTTGAATTATTAATTTTACATTTTTATGATTTAATTAATTTTAACAAGTTTTATTTTTTAATTGTTGTTTTTTTTAATTATCTAATTATACATTTTATGATTTAATACATTTTTATTCAGATTAAATCTTAGAAAATGTAAAATATTTTAAAGACTTTTTTTTTTTTTAAATGTATTCATTTTAGTTTCATATCGTTTCAATACATTTTTAGTAAGTGTTTTCTTTATTTAAATTTAAAATTATTTAATTCAGTTTCATATTTTGTGTTTTATTTTAAATGATTTTAGTTTACATTTTTATTATTTAATTTTAATAAGTGTTTTATTTGAATTTATTTTTAAATCTTAGAAAATGTAAAGTAAATAATTAAAAAAAAAAATCATTTAAAATTATTTATTTCAGTTTGATATTTTATGTTTAAATACATTTTTAGCAAGTGTTTTTTTTTTTTAAATGATTTATTTAAATTTCATATTTTTATGATTTCCTTAATTTTTAGTAATTGTTCATTTTTGATTTGTTACTTTTAAATGATATAAACTGAAAGCTTTAATTCATTTGATAATTGTATGATTATTAGTGTAACTCTTAGTGGCCCGAGCACATGCCCGCTGGTCCTCTGGTGTGCGGAGGATGTTGTTTTGAGCCGGTTTCCTGTCGTCTTGTCGTTTAGTGATCAACTATGAGATCACGGTGGTGACGGGCGACGTCTTCGCCGGCGGCACCAATGCCAATGTGTTCATCCAGATCTACGGAGATCAGGGAAAGACGGAGGTGCTGAATCTCAGCAGCCGCTCCAATAACTTTGAAAGAGCAACGACTGAGATATTCAAGGTAAAGTTTCACAGGACACACATCTGGTCATAATCATCTGCTTCATCCAGTAGATCAGGGACTGTGGGGAATATTTACTTAAGTTCATATTTCAGTAATTGATCAACACATCATGTTCAGGTTCTTCTCTGATATGACATGCATGGAAACAAACAAAATATTTCAAGTGTTTTATTTTAAAATGTTTTTTTATTTATTTATTTTAATTTGACATTTTTATGATTTCACGTATTTTTAATGTTTTATTTTATTTTTATTTTACACTTATCATTTTAGTGTTTTAATAAGTGTTTAATTTTTATTGATTTTAAGTTAAAATGATTTATTTCACATTTTAATGATTTGATTAACTTTTAATAAGTGTTTCATTTAATTTTTATTTTCGTTTTACACTTATGATTTTATTCATGTTTAGTGTTTTTATTTTGATTTGATTTTGTTTTTTCATTTTTAAAGTTTTATTTATTTTAATTTTTAGTAAGGGTTTTATTTGATTTGCTTTTATTTTCAAATTATTTATTTCAATTTGATTAATTTTTAATAAGTGTTTGTTTTTTTATTTAATTTTTATTTTTCACATGTTTGATTATTTAATTTTCAGTTAGGGTTTCATTTGATTTATTTATTTTTAATGTTACACTTTTATGATTTATTAAACTATTAATTTTTGATTGTTTTATTTATTTAAATTTTACTTGTTTGATTCTCAAATTTTTAGTAAGGGTTTATTTAAATTGTTTTTATTTTAAAATGATTTATTTCATGTTTTTATGATTTGTATTTTAATTATTTCTTTAACATTTTTATTATTTGATTTAATTTAAATAAATGTTTTATTTTTATGTATTTCATATTGATATGATTAAATTGATTTTATTTTAAAATTATTTTTAACTTTGTTTTTATGATTTAAGTGTTTGTTTTTATATTATGGATATATAACCATCATCATCCTCACACTTGATCAGACTGAAGCTAAAGACGTGGGGAAGATCTTCAAGATCCGCATAAGCAACGATGACACGGGCATCGGCGCCGGATGGTATCTGGACCGGGTGGAGATCAGGCGTCTGGTCATGGCCATGGTGCCCAAAGAGAAGAAGGAAGACAAGAAGAAGAAGAAGAAGAAGAAGAAGGCGGAGGAGGATGAGGACGAGGAGGGCGGCGAGGAGGAGATGCGTGAGGTGGTCCAGACCTACAGCTTCCCCTGCGACCGCTGGCTGGCGTCGGACGAGGAGGACGGAGAGACGGTGGTGGAGCTCCTGCCGGAGGACAGCGAGGAGCTGGAAGGTTGCGGACCTCAACAAATCATGGTAAATCCTTTAAATAAAAGCCTGCTTTAATAACTCATCATCCTTCCTGCCTCAGAAAACACGTACGAGGTCAACGTGTTCACGGGAAACATGATGGGCGCCGGGTCTGACGCCAACGTTTTCATCAACATCTACGGCGAGAACGGAGACACCGGCGAGCGGCGCCTGAAGAAGTCCAACCATCTCAACAAGTTCGAGAGCGGACAGGTGAGATGAAGAGCGGGAATCCGACACCATCACCCCTCATGTTATTCACAGTAGATGTAGTCGTATAGTCTTACTCATCTGTTAATGTCAGCACATACATTATTTAGCGCACACATTGAATATGCTGCTCCGAATCAAGGCCACCTTCAGCAGGTGTAACCCTCCGGTTGGGCTCAAAACTGTGGTTTGCCCAAAAGCTTTCAGAAGACACTAATACACACCCTTAAGGGCTCAGTAAAGTACAAAGGATACGCCAAAGATTCATGCAAAAACTGAAAACCTCTATTACAGCTTGTCAGAGAATAAAAAATATATGAGAACTTGTATAATTCCTGTCTATTTCTATTGTGTTGTACTTTCAAAATTGGCTTTACAGACATAGCAATCATATCAAAACAATTACTAAAAAAATGTCTACTTATAGCAACTATTTACAAATAAGTTTGGAAAAATTACAATTTCGTCTCTTCTGCTCACCCGTTTATCTGATCATAAATACAGTAAAACTGTGAAATATGACTCCAGTGTAAATCAGCTGTTTTTATATAGTAAAGTGTGATCAGAGCTGAATTTTCAGGTAAGATTTTTCAAAAATGAATGCTTTTATTCATCAAGGACGCATTAAATTGATCAAAAGTGACATTTATAATGTTACAAAAGATTCTGTTTCAGATAAAAGCTGTTCTTTTGATCTTTCTGTTCATCAGAGAGAAATAAAATAGTTTCCACAAAAATATGAACACTGATAATAATCATAAATGACGGTTAAATGATTACTCAAAAAGCCAGTTATAACATAAAAAACGAAATTGACATACAAATTTAATCCGAAATTGATGTAAAAGGTCAAAAGCATTTCTTAAAAATAAATAATTATTACTTAAAGTCAAAATTATGATTAAAAAGTTGAAATGAATATACTAAATTGAAATTATAACAAGCCGAAATTATGATGTAAAAGGTCAAAAGTATTATTTAAAAAGTTGTAATGATGATTCAACATTGATAATAGTAAGAAATGATATTAATGATGTTCACAAAAACAGTCAATTTTCCTTGGATGATTCAGAAGACGAGTCGTCTACTTTGAGTAAAGAATAAGAAAAATAATCTCGTTTTCACTTTAAGATGATTTTTCTGACTCCATTGGCTGATATTTGCTCTTGTTTTAAGCTCAAACTCCAGTCATTTCTCTTCTCCAGTAAATGTGTCTTGTTTTCAAATGTTGATTGTTGACGCATGGAAGCCATCGGCTGGTCAATGTGCACATCTATTGCATGACCTGAATGAAGTTGAGGATTGATGTGATCTGTTGCTTTAACTAACTCCAGCTCCTGCTGATGACACACAGGAGGACTCGTTCTCCATCACGGCCGTGGAGCTCGGGCCGCTGAAGAAGCTGAGGATCCGGCACGATAACAGCCATCAGTCGGCCTGGTACCTGGACCGGGTGGAGATCGTGGACACTAAAGACGACACCACGTGAGTTCACTCCGACCGGCACGGCATGTGTCGATTTATTCATGAGTCTATTGTGTTGAAGCGCTTGTGACACGTACCGTCACCACACACAGATCTCACAGCTTCATATCGGGTTACGCTGCAGGTATTACTTCCCCTGTAATCGCTGGCTAGCGGTTGATGAAGATGATGGTCAAATTGCCCGAGAGCTCGTTCCTGTGGATGAGGCCTTCATGAGGAAGGACGAGGATGAGGAGGAGTCTGGGGCCACACTGGGATTGGAGCAGAAAGGTGGAAGAAACATTGTTTTTGGGCTCTTTCCTCCTTGAATGTTGATTATTCCCCATATTCTCCATTGTTGCGGCTCCTCTCTTCCCAGTCTGTCAGTAACGCTCCGTTTAGTTCCTGTCTCTATGAAGCCCCTCCTTCTGAAAAGCACAATGTGCTCTGATTGGTCAGCTGGAGCAGTGTGTTGTGTTTGGGAAATGCCCCGCCCCTTACCATAACCGCCAGTATCAATACTACTAACTAACTCAACCAGGCCCCGCACTTTTATTCTGCGTATTAATTATTTAAATGAGGAATATTGGTTTATCACTTTTTACCAATAGGTGACGCTGTGACTAAATTGATGTGGTGTTGTCAGAGTGAGGTAACAACGACACTGCAATACTTTGCCATATCAACACCAAACTTTGCATGAGGTACAGTGTCATTTTTGCATCATGCCTCAAATTTGTTGCTGTGCTATACGAAACTAGTTTCGTCTATCGACACGAAATCCATAACTTTTTGTCAGCACAGTCTGAAGATGATCTGAGTCGAATTTAGTGAAAATCGGACAAACGGTTTAGGAGGAGTTTGAAAAAGTATGTTTTGAAATAAAATTGGTATCTATGTTCTCTGCATGACCCATAGAATCTATTCAGACCAGTTTCATTACAATAGGCTAATTTTATCAAAAGTTATTGGCATTTTTGGAAATTTCATTATAACTTTTGACCTTAAGGTGGCGATGCCCTGAAACTTTTTGAGTACTGTCAGGGCCGAGTTTCGTAACAATACGCCAACGCGTTCGTAAACGCATTTTACAACAAAATTCAAAATGGCTGATGCCCAAAATTGCCGATATGGGAAAATTGGGTATTGTATGACTCGGTATGCTGCAGTGAATCTACAGAGACAGTTTATTTTTGGTCAAAGCGTTCAGAAGTTAAGCAAAAATGTCATTTTTTTATTTATATCTCCTGACCACTAGGTGGCACTGCGCCGAAACTGTGCAGATAACCTCAGGTCATGGTTGTCATAACACACACCAGGACTGAATCCGAAATCGCCCCCTAAACACTAAACATTCACTATTCCCTACGTTAGTCCACTAATACAGTTCACTTGAAGGAGTGAATGAAAACGAGTGAGTGAATTCGGACAGCGGTTGAGTGTACATAGGCTGTACACTCGTTATTACGGTGCAATGTGGGATTGAATGAGTGCACTCAATAATGTCCACTATGGTTTCGGACACCACTACAATTGGCTGTCCCCTCAAATAATGCCCTATTTGAGGGTATAGGGGGCGATTTCGGATTCAGCCCAAGTTTGGTCAGAATATGCTAAAGCATTGCGGAGAGATGGCCTCACGTTCATTTTGGCGCGCTCTTCGTCAAATTCGGTTGCGTGTTATTCGAGAACGGTTTGACGAATCAACTTGAATTCCATAACTTTTTGTCGGCATGGTCTGAAGATGATGTGGTTAAATTTTTGTTAATATCAGAGCAACGGAAAAATTCAAAATGCCAGAAAATTTTCATGATGGAAAATGACGTCACAAACGTAAGTCAAACTTTGGAAAGGTGGTGGCTCTAGAGGGGTTGAGTTAGAGACTCCAAATTTGGTATGGTGAATGCTTGGACTGACCTCTATCAGTGTGCCAAATTTCACAACTTTTCACCATACAGTTCTATTGAATCAAGAGCGGAAGAAGAAGAAATGGAAGCAGAATAATAAGAACGCTAATGGATACAATAGGTGCCCACGTACCTACGGTGCTTGGTGCCTAATTATTTGTGACCATTTGTGTCTACCAGACAAAGTGATCATTTGATTTTTTTAATTTATTCTTTGTATTTTTTGTTTGTAGCAATGTCAACAACATACACGCTGAGGATCAAGACGGGAGAAAAGAAACACGCTGGAACAGACGCCAATATGTTTGCGATTCTGTACGGAGAGATCGACGACACAGGTGAAAACACACACGATCATCTCTTCTGTTAAATACTGAGTGTTCTTCTTCACACCGTCTTCTGATAATTCTTTTCTTGGTTTCTTCACTCAGGAATCATTAATCTGAAAGCCTCTAAATCACACAAGAACAAGTTTGAGAAGGGAATGATCGATGAGTTTACCGTGGAGGCCGTCGATCTCGGAGAGCTCCAGAAACTGAGAATCGGCCATGATAACGGAGGTGAGTGACATGTGAGTGAGTCATAGACTGTAAAAAAAGATGGACGACGCACATTCACTCTTCCATTGTAGTAAGTGTTGTCCATTTGTTTTATATTTTAAACAAAATACATATTTTACAAAATATTTTTTTACAATTAAATTACTATAAAAAGCCATTTGTCTAACCAAGTTGTGTTCCAAATTTGAAGTTGATATCACAAAAATTTTGTTTAGGCACTTTACCAAAAGTAGCCACCAGGTGTCACCCACATTAATGCATTCTCCTGTCCAAATATCACTTCCATCACAAAACAGTCACCAAATACGGAACCTTGAGACTCTTACCTTTCCGACAATATGTGTTTTGTTAAGATTTGATTATAAAGTAGTTTAAATATTGTAATATGAAACCTGACACCGCCCACTAGGGGAGGAGCCCGCTAAAAGAATTTAGAGTACTGTTTCCATGGTAACGCAACGTCCAATTTTTAAAATGGTTTTCACAGGAAGAATTTATTTTGAGTTTGTAAGCTTTCGAATGATACCTAATTTATGATGATTACTAAAATATGTGATGTGAAAAGGCGATTTAATAAAAAGAGCACCAAGGGGTGCTAGCGGGATGGTGACAGTTAAGGGGTTAAAGAACGAACACTTGAACTTACATCAGCGTGATAAAAACTGCCTAAAATGACAGAAACCATATTTGGAAAAAAACATTTTGAAGTTTAATTAGATTTTTTTTTTGTCTCGGGTCCCATTTGCTTACATGGAGGGGGCGGGGTTTATGGCCTACACTGGGACCAGCCACCTGGGGGCGATCGAGATGCTTTGGCTTCACTTTTCAGGACTCGTGTGGCACACTTTATGAGAACTGAACTGAGCTGGACGATGACATCACCTTTTTCTCCAGAGCGGCTGTACAGCCGAATCAAATTCTGTTGTCCAGTGTGAGTGACAGCTGGGATTGAATCAGGCTTTGTTCAGCTCGATTGCCTCTAAAAGCTGCTTGCAAACAGTTAGTGACCCGTCTGGTGTTAGTTTGCCTGGCAACTTTACAGAAACGCTCTTAATGGCCATTGTTGTTCTCGAGTAATACATCAACACACAGGAAACACATCACAAATGAACCTCTGGCGTTCCTATCCAGCAGTGAGGATCTCTCTGATGTTTCTCCCCGACCTTAATCTAGAGATTCAGAAGAGATTCTGAAATATTATATGTATGTGCCATTATATTAGCAGTGACTGCTTTACCATCTGCATCTTAAATGCACTTTAACATAAATTATACAGTACTATATATATATATTTATTTATACTTGTATTACTTTTTGCACATCTTTGGCTTTATGCTGTACTTCGCACAATGACAGTAAAGTTGAATCTAATCTAATATTATCTTAAACTCTGCTCAGATTTGTTTGAATTTGCATGTCAAAGCCTGAGATCTTTACTTGAGCATTTCACATCATAGCATCTCAAATGTTGGTTTGGTGGTTCTGAAACGCCGGAGCCAAAGTCTTTAACACTCTCTGTCAACTTGGATAATTTAGAGATTTCATCTCGTCGTGTGAGATCTAAAACTGGGTATCATCGGCATAACAGTGGGAACGAATTCCATTACCAAGTTGGCAGCATGTATATTGAAAATGGCAGCGGGCCTAACACAGAGCCTTGTGGCACTACATAATTTACTGACGTTATCTTAGATTTTTCCCCTTTTTAAATAGACAATAGACAACCTTAATACCTGTCCCTGAATACCATAAAAAGATCTAAACATTCTTAAATCAAGATGCATTTACTTGAGAGGCAAAATAACTGAAGATATTAACAATATATGAACAAATATCTCTCATTTGGGGCCGGAAAAATGAACTTAATTAAAAGTAAAAAAAAAAAAAATTTCTGATCCCATTGATAGATTTATGATTTTTTGGGAAAACAAGATCTGTAACTATAGCTTTAAATGCCTTTCAGCACAAGCATTAGTGGAGAAGAGATTATTGCGTTATCCAGGTAAAATGTCAGCCAGTATCGTGGATCTGTGTGTTTTTCAGGAGGGTCAGCGGGTTGGTTCTTGGACTGGGTGGAGATTGACGCTCCTTCTCAAGGACAGAGGCTTCGCTTCCCATGCGGCCGCTGGCTGGACAGAGGAGAAGATGACGGAGCCATCGTCCGAGATCTGTATCCCGCGGACCTGCAGACTGAGCTTTACACGCCGTGTACGAGACTGTCCAGGGATTCATTTATTCTTCCTTTTCTTACATTAACACTGTTAATATGGAGTCGGCCCACCCTTTGCAGCTATAACAGCTTCAGCTCTTCTGGGAAGGCTTTCCACAAGGTTTAGGAGTGTGTTTATGGGAATTCTTCTAGAAGCGCATTTGTGAGGTCAGGCACTGATGTTGGACGAGAAGGCCTGGCTCGCAGTCTCCGCTCTAATTCATCCCAAAGGTGTTCTATCGGGATGAGGTCAGGACTCTGTGCAGGCCAGTCAAGTTCCTCCACACCAAACTCGCTCATCCATGTCTTTATGGACCGACGCTTTGTGCACTGGAGCGCAGTCATGTTGGGACAGGAAGGGGCCGTCCCCAAACTGTTCCCACAAAGTTGGGAGCATGAAATTGTCCAAAATGTCTTGGTATGCTGAAGCATTACGAGTTCCTTTCACTGGAACTAAGGGGCAAAGCCCAACCCCTGAAAAACAACCCCACCCCATAATCCTCCCTCCACCAAACTTTACACTTGGCACAATGCAGTCAGGCAAGTCCCGTTCCCCTGGCAACAGCCAAACCCAGACTCGTCCATGAGATTGGCAGACAGAGAAGCGTGATTGGTCACTCCAGAGAACACGTCTCACTGCTCTAGAGTCCAGTGGCGGCGTGCTTTACCCCACTGCATCCCACGCTTTGCATTGCTCTTGGTGATGTAAGGCTTGGATGAGCTGCTCGGCCATGGAAACCCATTCCATGAAGCTCTCTACACACTGTTCTTGAGCTCATCTGAAGGCCACAGAAGTTTGGAGGTCTGGAGCTATTGACTCTGCAGAAAGTTGGCGTCTTCTGCACACTGTGACCCTCAGCATGCGCTGACCCCGCTCTGTGATTTTACGTGGCCTATCACTTCGTGGCTGAGTTGCTGTTGTTCCCAATCGCTTCCACTTTGTTATAATCCCACTAACAGTTGAGCGTGGAATATTTAGGAGTGAGGAAATGTCAGGAATGGACTTATTGCACAGGTGGCAACCTATCACGGTACCACGCTTGAGTTCACTGAGCTCCTGAGAGCGACCCATTCTTTCACAAATGTTTGTAGAAGCGTCTGCATGCCTAGTGCTTGATTTATACACCTGTGGCCATGAAGGGATTGAACACCTGAACTCAGGGATTTGGAGGGGTGGCCCAATACTTTTGGCAATATAGTGTATTAAGATGAATGAATAAATCTATTTGAATGTTTGTTTTTGTAAAGAGCTCTTTGTCTTTCTCCTGTAGACGTTCCCTATGAGATAACCACCTTCACGAGCGACGTCTTCGCTGCGGGGACGGACGCAAACGTCTTCATCGTTCTGTACGGTCAGAAGGGCCTAGCCACGCAGCAGAAGTACCTGTGCGTCAACAAGAGAGAGCGACGCATGTACTTTGAGAGATCGGCAGAGGACATGTTCATAGTGGAGGTGAGATGAGAAGAAGTTATTCTGATTTAAGATTACCAGGAACATGAATTTAAAACAATTATTATAAATAGTTTAGAATGAACAGTGCAATATTCCACAAAAACACAAGAATTGTGTATTATGATTTCGGTCTCAGTTGGTGTTGTTTTGTGTCTCTGTGCGAAGCTGGAAGACATTGGCGACATCATCGAGAAGATCCGCATCGGACACGATAACCAAGGGACGAACCCCGGCTGGCATCTGGACAGAGTGGAAATCAGACGACTTTTAAGAAAAGGAAAGGTAACTTGAGCTATGTTTCCAGCCACCTATTTTTATGCAAATTTTGGGATATGGCTCAATAGAAGCACTCATAAATGTGCATAATAAACTGGAGGATTGTTTTATCCGATAAGATGACATGCACATAAACTATGACTGAAACACATTTACTGAATAAATCCCTCGATGTGCAACAAAAAACTCTCAGAGGCTGTGATTGGATAACTGGAGTAACCAGCGGACCAATGGCATCGCAGCATCTCAAATGTTGGTTTGGTGGCTCTGAAACGCCGGAGTCAAAGTCTGTCATCAGAATGATTTTTTTTTTTTTTTTAAAGAAATGACATTAATGCGCATTAAATTGATCAAAAGTGACAGTAAAGACATTTATAATGTTACAAAAGATTCTATTTCTAATAAAAGCTGTTCTTTTGAACTTTCTGTTCATCAAAGAATCATGAGAAATAAAATGTGTCACAGTTTCCACAGAAATGTGAACATAAAAAGCACAAATTATTACTTAAAATGTCAAAATTGTCACACAAAAAGTCAAAATTATGAAAAAAACTAAATTATAACATTAAAAGTTTTATTCATCAAGGACGCATTAAACTGATCAAAAGTGACAGTAAAGACATTTATAATGTTACAAAAGATTCTATTTCAGATAAATGCTGTTCTTTTGATCTTTATATTCATCAGAGAATCCTGAGAAATACAATGTGTCACAGTTTGATAATAATCATAAATGTTTGTTGAGCATCAGATCCTCATATTGAATGATTTGTGAAGGATCATGTGACACTGAAGACTGGAGTAATGATGATAAATTCAGCTTTGATCACAGGAATAAATCACACTTTACTATATATTCACATAGAGAACAGCTGATTCACACTGGAGTCATATTTCAGTGTTTTTATGGTATGTCTTAGAGAGCTTTAAAGTCGACCCCAAACTTTTGAATATTTTGCTCCAGTTTCCCAGGAAGTGATGCTTTTGTTCTCTTGAACACATGGGATGGAAACGCTGCTTTATTCGCACATGTTTTACAGCAGTTAAATGTGTACCTGTAGCTGGTATCAGAGAAGATCAGCTGTGAGCGGTGTGTTTGTCCAGGGTTCGGAGACCACCATCTTCCCCTGCGAGCGCTGGCTGGCCCGCTCCGAGGACGACGGCGAGACGGTGAGAGAGCTGGTGCCGTCGGACATCATCACGGAGAAGCTGCTGAGAGACGGGACGCTCAAACACAGCGAGCTCGAGGTGGAGGACGCGCTGGAGAGTACGTGTGCTCACATCACGATTACAGCGAGGTCTCGTTTGATGACATTAGTGTTAATGCACGAGTATCTGAGCAATATGTGCTTACAGCATTATTAACCATGTTCATGATAGTTCATTCACTAATGCTAACAGATACAACCTCTGATCAGCATAATGTAGTAAATGTTGAGATTGACATGAGCTGAGATTATAAATGCTGTAGAAGTTTTGTTTATTGTTAGTTTAATGTAAAGTGTTACCGCTTTTATTTTTATATTTTCAGTGATTTCAGTTTTACTCATTTTAGTACTTAAACTTCTTTTATTTCTAATTTTCATGTTTTTTAGATTCATTAAATATTTATATTTCATCCTTATGTCAATCAAACAAAACATTTTTTTTAATAGTTGTAGTTTAATGTTTTTTAGGTTAATATTTTCACGGACTATATTTAAAATTTTAGTCTTATTTCAAAAAAGGAAAAAATATATATTTATAGTTTAATTTTCTAATATTTATATTTTTTAGTTTAAGTTTTTCATTGATTCATATTTTACTTCATCAAAACGTTTTTTAATAGTTGAAGTTTAATTTTCTAATATTCATTTGTTTTTACTTTAATATTAATTTTATGTTTTAGTCTCATTTCAATAAATGAAAAAATATTTATATTTTTTAGGTTAATATTTTCACTGATTATTTATATTTATATTACAGCCTTATTTCATTAAAGGAAAAACGAATAATATTTATAGTTTAATTTTCTAATGTTCTAAGTTTTTCAGTGATTGTTCATGTTGTATTTCAGCGATATTTCAATAAACACAATTTTAATAGGTTTAAAAAACACTTAATATTCAGTAATATTATTGATGTAATGCACTGACGCTATGAGAATAAACCATGAGCTGAATTATGACTGTCTTCTATAGAGCTGCTTCATAGCTATATTTTAATTTGTTTCATAACTGATGATGAATAACAACATTAAATATGAAAAATACTTCTAACTTTAGTTCACACTAATTGACGTGGTCGTCTTTTGAGCCAGTTTTCCGTCATATCAGGATATCCGATCAGCTGGTCATCAGATGTGGTTCATCTTTACCGCTGGTGTTGTGTGATGGTTTTGTTTTCCTCCTCTCTCTCAGCTCACACGTATAAGGTGACGGTGAGGACCGGCGACATGTACGGGGCCGGGACCGATGCCAACGTCTTGCTGACCATCTACGGAGATCTGGGAGACACAGGAGAGCGAAAGCTCCGCAAATCTGAGAGCAGCAGCAACAAGTTTGAGAGAGGGGCCGTAAGTCCTGAAACCTTCACAATCACAGTGGACAAAAGCCACATGACATCTTCACCCTTTATTCAGTTATTATACACTGATCAGGCATAACATTATGACCACCTTCCTAATATTGTGTTGGTCGCCCTTTTGCTGCCAAAACAGCCCTGACCCGTCGAGGCATGGACTATCTGGCTTAGGCTTAGGTAGGTGGTACGTGTCAAAGTAACATCCACATGGATGGCAGGACCCAAGGTTTCCCAGCAGAACATTGCCCAAAGCATCACACTGCCTCCGCCGGCTTGCCTTCTTCCCATAGTGCATCCTGGTGCCATGTGTTCCCCAGGTAAGCCACGCACACGCACCCGGCCATCCACGTGATGTAAAAGAACACGTGATTCCTCAGACCAGGCCACCTTCTTCCATTGCTCCGTGGTCCAGTTCTGATGCTCACGTGCCACTGTTGGTGCTTTCGGCGGTGGACAGGGGTCAGCATGGGCACCCTGACTGGTCAGCGGCTATGCAGCCCCATACGCAACAAACTGAGATGCACTGTGTATTCTGACACCTTTCTATCAGAACCAGCATTAACTTCTGGAGCAATTTGAGCTCCAGTAGCTCGTCTGTTTGATCGGACCACACGGGCCAGCCTTCGCTCCCCACGTGCATCAATGAGCCTTGGCCGCCCATGACCCTGTCGCCGGTTCTCCACTGTTCCTTCCTTGGAGCACTTTTGATAGATCCTGACCACTGCAGACCGGGAACACCCCACAAGAGCTGCAGTTTTGGAGATGCTCTGACCCAGTCGTCTAGCCATCACAATTTGGCCCTTCCTCGCTCAAATCCTTACGCTTGCCCATTTTTCCTGCTTCTAACACATCAACTTTGAGGACAAAATGTTCACTTGCTGCCTAATATATACCGGTCATAATGTTATGCCTCATCGGCGTATATAACTATTAACTATAGTTATTATAGACACTGATGAAGATGATGTGATATCAAAACAAACATTTATGGTCTCTGCAAGGGTTTTTCTTAAAGGCTTTGTGATTATTGTGATTTGTTGTAAAAAGCCTCAGTGAAGCTGAGAATCACCGTCGCTCCAGACTCACACCAGACGTTTGTGTAGGTGGACAAGTTCAGCATTGAAGCCGTGGACCTCGGTCAGGTCTTTAAGATCCGGATCCGGCACGACAACTCTCAGGCGGGAGCCGACTGGTATCTGGACCAGGTGGAGGTGGTGGACGTGGAGACGGAGGAGGTTTACATGTTCCTGTGTGAACGCTGGCTCTCCAGGAAGAAAGAGGACAAGCGCATCGAGAGGACCTTCTACGTCAAGGTGTTACTGCTCGTGCTTTATTAATTACACAGATAACAAACACATTCAAATAACAAAAACCCAAATAATCTGTACAGTAAAACAGGTAAAAATGGGTAACTCTTTATAAGAAGGTCCCATTAGTTAGCGTTATTAATGCATTGACAGTGAGCTACACATTTGTTACAGTATTTATTAATATTTGTTGACATTCGTTAATAAAAATACAACGTCAGGGTTATTATAAAATAAATATACAAAAATGTAGACTTGTTTTATTTCCGCTAGTGCCAAGACAAGATTTCTTATTTTCATTTAGTTTAACTTGATGTACTAAAATTAAAATTAAAATTAAAACTGAAATAAAAATTCATTAAAAACTGTAGACGTGTTTAAAAAAAACTAATTTCAAATGTCAAAAATTATTAAAGCTTTAACTAAAATTAAAAATATAAATAAATATAAAAACTAATCAGAATATTAATAAAAACTACATATTATACGTATTATATTCAAAAACACAACAAAATTACTACATGTAAATACATATTTATAAAAAATATATAAATAAATAAATATAAAAACTAATCAAAGTATTAATAAAAACTGTGTAGATTAATTAAAAAACTTAAACTAAACATGTTAAAAACACAAAATTACTAAAGCTTTAACTAGAATTAAAAATATAAATGTAAAATAAAAAATAAATATAGAAATGTAATTAATCAAAATATTAATAAAAACTGTTTATAAACATAGACATATTTATATTAAAAAAAAAACTAATACAAATGTCAAAAACACAACACAATTTCTAAAGCTTTAACAAAAATTAAAAATATAAAAAATATATATAGAAATATATAATATAAATATAAAATCAACTAATCAAAATATTAATAAAAACTATGTAGATGAATTTATAAAAACAAATCAAAATGTCAAAAACACAACAAAATTACTAAAGCTTTGTTCAATTAAAAATCTAAATAAATATTTATAAAAAATATATTAAAAATATAAATGTAAAATAAAAAATAATATAGAAATTTCAAAAATAATCAAACTATTAATAAAATCTGTTTATGAATTATAAAACAAAAACTAAAGTAAAAAAAACCACAACAAGATTACTAAAGCAAAAATAAAAAATATAAATAAATATTTATATAAATATATAATATAAATTATAAACTAATTAAAATATTAATAATAGCTATGTAGATGTATTTATAAAAAATGTAATACAAAGGTAAAATTATGAATAAATATTTATGCAAAAAAAAAAAAAAAAAAAAAAAAAAAAAATATATATATATATATATATATATATATATATATATATATATATATATATATATATATATATATATATATATATATAATAAAAAATAAATTTTAATTTTAATAAAAAACATTATTGAAATTCAATGATGCTTAATATTAAATTCAAAAATATAAAATAATATTTTTTGTTTTTTTAATGTTTTAGTAAATGTCGAAATTAACATTAGCCAAGATTATTAAATGCTTTTCATTGTTAGTTAATGTTAACTAAAGGAACCTCATTGAAAACAGAACAACATAATACATAAAAACAAGTGTGTGAGTGAAAAGGGAATGATTAAATGATTAACAAAAGAAAAAGGCTCATCCTGTTCTTCATCCAAAACAAAATCGATACATGTACATGTAAAACAGCTCTTTAATCCACACACACTGTTGTGTGTCCTATACACCAGGGCTACGCGGGCGAGAGGAACCCTCAGAACGCCAAGAAGAGCATGCAGAACTCTAAAGCCGGTCTGGACGGCAACATGAACAAGAAGAAAAAGAAGAAGAAGGCTGTGATCATGGAAGAGGGTCCGAGTGAGTGGACGCAGCCATTTCTCTGGCGTCTCTGAAGTCTCTGGCCTCTCTCAGACGGTGTGTGTGTGTGTGTCCACAGTGATCCCGTACCACTTCACTGTGTCGACGGGAGACGAGCGGGACGCCAGCACCAGCAGCCGCGTGTACGTCATCATCATGGGGCCCGGCGATGTGGAGACGGAGCGGCTCTGGCTGGACCTGCCCGACGGGAAGAAGTGCTTCGCCGCGGGAGGGATGGAGCATTTCATCTGTTATGGCCTCGACGTGGGCGAGATCAAGAGAGTCGAGGTGAGGCGCGGATGAGCTGAACGAGTCTCTTCTGCTCATCTCATCAAAAATACTGTAAAACACTGAAATTATGTTAGTTTGAGTGTTAGTAACAATGACTGAATTTTAAGCAGTCTCTCCTCCGGGGAAATTCAAGCTACACCCACCGAACTCGGCTCAGATTGCTCAACATGCTAATTCACACTAGCAAAATGCTAATTCATGTTAACAAAGTGCTAATTCATGATAGCAAAATGTTAATTCATGCTAGTAACATGATAGATAATGTTAGCAAAATGCTAATTCATGTTAGCAAAATGCTAAAACATGCTCGCAACATGTTAAAAATGCTAGCAACACGTTAATTCATGTTAACCAAATGTTAAATTATGCTAATTTGCACATTGCTAGCATAATTTAGCACATTAACATGATTTAGCAATGTGCTAATTCATGTTAGCAATGTTATTCATGTTACAACGCTAATTCCTGCTAGCAATAAATCAGGCTAGAAATGTAGTAAAACAAGCTAGCAACGTGTTAATTCATGTTAGCAATTGTTAAAACATGCTAATTCATGGTAGAAACGTGTTAAAACATGTTTATTTGTGCTATGAAAGTGCTAAAACATGTTAGGAAAGGAAAATATGCCAAATCATGCTAACAATGTGTTAGAAACATGTTAACAATTCATATTAAAAATGTTTCAAACCATGTTAAATCATGTTAGCAGCTAGCAAAGTGTTAAATCATGTCAACAATGTGGTAAAACATGTTAGCAAAGAGTTCAATTATGATAGTAATGTTAAACCATGTTAGCAAACATGCTAATTTGTGTTAGTAACATGTTAAGTGTGCTAGAATAAAATGCTAATTTGTGGCAAAAATGTAAATCATGTTAGCTAATTGCTAATTAATGTTAACAACGTGTTAAATTATGCTAGCAATGTGACAAAAAGTGCTAACATGCTAGTTCATTTTAACAACATGATAAATCATGTTAGCAATGTGCTTAAAAATGCTAACAACATTATAATTCATGTTAGCAATGCTAATTAATACTTGCAACATGCTACAACATGTTAATTCATTAAAACATGTTAGCAAAACATGCTAATTCATTCATTCACTAATTCATCTAGTGATCATGGCTGCAGCACTTCGTAGAATGATGTAGAAGAGCGTGTTTGACTGTTATACCTGAGAGTTGTTAGTGAGTTGCTGTGTTCTCTGCTCAGCTGGGTCATAACGGAGCGACCCCGGAGAGCTGCTGGCTGGTGGATGGAATCTCTGTGGGCGTTCCCACCAAAGGGATTCAGTACAACTTCCAGTGCAAGTGCTGGCTGGCCAAAGACAGAGGAGACGGTCTGACGGCCAGAGTCTTAAACATACTGGACGCCACAACCATCAGTATCATTCGAAAGGTTCAGACGCTCGTCAAGTGTATGACTCTTGGGCCGCGTGCACCGTTTCAGGAGTGACAACCGCATTTAAATATGGAAGTAAATTATCATTCTGGCATCCTGCGCAGTTCAGTTCAATAGTGTCAATACAGCAAAATTAATCAATTATTAAACAAATTAAATTCAGTTCAATAACAATGTCAATGTTGCAAAATTCATCATTTACATTTATGCATTTAGCAGACGCTTTTATCCAAAGCGACTTACAACTGAGGAGTACAGGAAGCGATCCGTCATGAAGAGGCGAAGAAACACACAAAGTGCCTTAAATACTACGTTTTGGACATTGCTCAGAGTAGCCTAAGCTAAAATAGGGAGGGAATAGAGAAGGATAGAATCTTTTATTTTTTTATGATAAGATTAAGTGCTCGCGGAAGAGATGGGTTTTTAGCTGTCTTTTGAATGATGTCAGTGATTCTGCCATCCGGATGGAGGTGGGAAGATCGTTCCACCAGCCAGGAACAGTGAATGAATTTCATGCCTCTCTGGGATGGTAACACCAGCCGCCGCTCTTTAGCTGAGTGGAGGCTTCTGGTGGGGGTGTAGACTCGTAGGATCGAGTCGAAGTATGCGGTGCTGAGCTTGTGGTGGATCCATAAGCAAGTGTCAAAGCCTTGAACTTAATGCGGGCAGCGAGTGGTAGCCAGTGCAGAGAGATGAAGAGAGGGGTGACATGGGCCCTTTTGGGCTCGTTGAAGACAAGACGTGCCACTGCGTTCTGAATCAATTGAAGCGCTTTGATCACACACGATGGAAGTCCAGCCAGAAGCGCATTGCAGTAGTCAAGCCTAGAAATGACCAGGGCTTGGACAAGAAGCTGTGTTGCGTGCTCTGTTAGGAACGGTCTGATCTTTCTGATGTTGTGCAGGGCAAACCTGCATGACCGAGCTGTCTTTGAAATGTGGTCTTTGAAGGACAGCTGGTCATCAAAGATTACTCCGAGATTTCTGACCGACTCTGAAGGGGTAATCAAAGATGAACCTAGCTGGATGGTGAAGTCGTGTTGTAGAGTCGGAATAACAGGGAAGACGAGAAGCTCAGTCTTTGCTAGGTTGAGCTGCAGGTGATGTTGTTTCATCCATGACGAGATGTCTGCTAGACAGCGTGAGATTCGTGCAGCTACTGTGGGATCATCTGGTTGAAATGAGAGGTAGAGCTGTGTGTCATCAGCATAGCAATGGTATGAGAAGCCATGTGCCTGTATGATGGGTCCCAGTGATGTAGTGTAAATGGAGAAGAGGAGAGGTCCAAGCACTGAGCCCTGAGGAACCCCCGTGGTTAGTTGATGTGCTTTGGATACCTCCCCTCTCCAGGCAACCTTGAAGGACCTGCCGGTGAGATAGGACTCAAACCAGTGGAGTGGGATCCCTGTGATGCCCAGTGATGAGAGGGTGGATAGAAGAATCTGGTGATTCACAGTGTCAAAGGCAGCAGATAGATCGAGGAGGATGAGGACTGATGATTTGAAAGCAGCTTTTGCAATCCGCAGGGCTTCAGTGACCGACAGTAATGCAGTCTCTGTTGAATGGCCCTTTTTGAAACCTGATTGGTTTACGTCCAGCTGATTAAACTGTGAGAGGAAAGATGAAACCTGGTTGAAAACAACTCATTCAAGTGTTTTCGCTATGTATGGTAGGAGAGAAACAGGTCTGTAGTTATCTACAAGTGATGTTTTTTTAAGCAGTGGGGTTACCCGAGCCTGCTTGAATGTGGTAGGGAAGATGCCGGTGCAGAGAGATGTGTTGATGTGTGTGTGAGTGCTGGTAGGAGTACAGGAGAGATGTGTTGTAGGAGGTGTGAGGGGATTGGATCTTGGGGGCAAGTAGTAGGACGGCTGGAGAGGAGAAGTTTATATACTTCTGCCTCAGTGAGTGTAGAGGAGGAGAGAAGATGTTTGGATGTGGATGTGGCTGATCTAAAATCCTGTGTGTGTAGAGGTGAGAACTGACTGCTGATGATTGTTGTTTTATCCGTGAAAAAATGGGAAAAAACGTCTGCAGATAAAGAGGTGGTGGAGGGGGACAGAGGAGAGAGTTGAATGTTCTGAAAAGTGTGCGTGTGTTTGAGGTGCTGTTGATTTTGTTGTGGAAAAATGAGGATTTAGCCGCATGGACAGGAGAAGGATGAGAGCAGAGATTGGTACTTACCCAGGTCAGACAGGTCGTTTGATTTTCGCCATTTTCTCTCTGCTGCCCTGTTTTTGGTCATCAATTATGAAACAAATTCAGTTCAGTTCAATAACAGTGTAAATGCTGAAAAATTTGTATATCAAGTCGATCAACACCCCCAAAGCTTCACTGTTGTTTCCTCTTCATGTCTTCGACATTTCATTCAGTAACGTTCAGTAACGCAATTTTGATTTATATGCTGTTTAATGTTTGATAATCATGTTATTTTACGTGCTCTTATCGCTTGTTTCTGCTTGTTTCAGAAGATGTGTAATAGCGCCCTCTAATGTACAACAAAGCTAGAAAACTGGAAAGCCAGAAAATTTCGTCTATGGCGAGGAAAGAGTTAACAGCTAGTTGTTCAGTTCGGTTCCATACACTGCATTTCATTTTTGTAAATGGTCAATTCCTGCATTTTTCGGTAGTTAATAATTAATAATTTGTTACATTTATATAGCGCTTTTCTAGGCACTCTAAGCGCTTTACATGGAAGGGGGAAATCTCCTCAACCACCACCAATGTGCAGCATCCACCTGGACAAGTTAATTCGCTTGTAGAATGCGGTCGTCACTCTCGTAAATGACTGAACTGTGTGTGTGCAGAATGGGATTAAACACTAAATAGTGAAGTGACAGCCGAATTGGTCTCTTTGTGAAGATTGCAGGTCTGTGATGTCTCATTTTCTCACTGTTGTTCAGGTGGTTTATGAGGTGACTGTCGTCACGGGGGACACTCAAAATGCAGGAACAGACACCAACATTTTCATAACTGTGTTTGGGGCCAATGGGAGCACAGAGGAGATGCTCCTTATGAAAAATGAGGACAGGTACCGATTCACCATCATCCAGATTATTAGATCTCACATGCATGAAACACAAGAGAAAGACACACAAATCACAAGTTATTTCTACAGTGCTTTATACAATATTGTTTCAAAGCAGCTTCACAGTAATAAACAGGAAAATAACTGTTCATTTTGTTAAATTCATTAATTATGAAATTAAAGTATAAAGCAGCTCTACAGAAGATAGTCGTCATAATTCAGTTTAATAGTGTCAATGTTGCAAAAGTCATCAATTATGAAAAATCTATTCAGTTCAATAAGTGTCAATGTTGCAAAATTTAATTATGAAACAAACAATTCAGTTCAATAACAGTCCATGTGTAAAAATTTATAAATTATGAAAAATTCAATTTCGTTCAATAAAAGTCAATGTTGCAAAATTCAATTATAAAAACAAATTCAATTCAATGTTGAAAAAATTAATCAATTATGAAACGCATTCAATTTTAAAGCAGCTCTACAGAAGAAAATAGTGTCATATTTCATATGTTGATCCACTTCAGTTCAATAACAGTGTCAATGTTGCTAAATTCATCAATTATAAGACAAACTCAATTCAGTTCAATAAATGTAAATGTTGCAAAATTCATAAATTATGAAAAATTAAGTTTCCTTTCGTTCAGTCACTCAGTGACGCCCCGCGTGTTTCGTTTGGCGCTCCAGATGTCGATCGCCGCATCTCAAGGTGGGCTGGAGTCCTCTGGGGATGAAGATTCGGCTATGCTGCTGCCTTCTGCCGTGCCAGCATTGCCCGAGTCCGACCCGGAGATGACAGCCATGTTATCTCGGGTGATTTTTTTTTTTTTTGACACAAACAGCCGTCAGGCCCCGCCCCCAATACCTTTCTTTCCCAAGGTGTATGAGGAGGTCACACAATTCTGGAAGTCCCCGTTGTCTTCCTGCGATCGTTCGGCGGCTTCCTCCGCCTTCTCTACCCTCGATGGGGCCGCGGCTAAAGGGTACACTGGGTTCCCCCTTGTCCACCTAGTTGCGATGCAACTGTGTCCGTAGAGTGCTTCAACGTGGCACGGTGATCCTAATCACCCTCCAAGGCCTGTAGGGTCTCGTCTACCTTGGTGCCGAAGTCCTACAGAGCTGCGGGGCAGGCCACCGCCTCACTGCATGCCATGGCCATCCTCCAGGTCTACCAGGCCAGGATGCTCAGGGACATGCCCGAGGGTAGAGCTGACACAGGGCTCATGGATGAGCTGCGTGCTGCCACCAACCCCGCCCTCCGGGTGACGAAGGTGACCGCATGCTCCCTGGGTCAAGTGATGTCCACAGCTGTGGTCCAGAAGAGACACCTGTAGCTCAACCTGGCCGATATGAGAGAGGCTGAGCGAACCCGGTTCCTTAACGCTCCCATATCCCAGGCTGCCTTCTTCGTCGGCGCGGTCGAGGACTTCCCCCAACAGTTCTTGGCCGCCCAGAAGCAGACTCAGGATATTAAACATATACTGCCCCGGCGGCCAGATGCTGCCTCCACCCAGCCGCCGACTCACACTCCTCAGCCTGCTCACTGCCGAGGGCGCCCTCCTGCGGCTCCTGCCCGGCCCTAGCGGCAGCCTTCATGGTCCGCTCCAGCCCCGCAGCCTGCCAAACGCCAGGCGAAGCAGCACTCCTGACGCAGACAGCTCAGAGATGGGTTCCAGTTTTTTCCAGGAGGTGGTAGCAGGGCCACTCCTTCCCCCCGTGGAGGGCCGGGGGAGAATCTTTTTTTTCCGCTGCTGGCCCCTGGGCAGACCCCAGTGAAACGCACGTCCTTCCCTGGTCTCCTCTGTCAGGACGTGGCAGATGACCGTGCACCCACTGGGGCGCTCCACCTGGCTAGAGCTTCCCAACCTGTCCCGCTGGCTCGCTAGAACCATCAGACTCGGCTATGCGATTCAGTTCGCACGGTCTCCTCCCCGCTTCAGGGGAGTCTGCTATACCATGGTAAGTGGCAATGCCCCTGTCATGCGTGCAGAGGTCACTACCTTGCTGGCGAAGGGTGCGATCGAGACTGTCCCTCCGGCCGAAATGAAGTCCGGCTTCTACAGCCCATACTTCATTGTACCCAAGAAATCTGGTTGGTTACGACCAATCCTGGACCATTTTCAAATGTGTTTGTCTGTTGGATTGGTTTGCAGCAATCGACCTGAAGGACGCCCTCGCCTTCGAGGGCCAGGCATACTAGTACATGGTTCTCCCATTCGGGTTAGCCCTGTCTCCTCGTGTCTTCACGAAAGTCATAGAGGCAGCCCTTGTGCCACTCAGGCAGCACGGGGTTCGCATCCTGAACTATCTCGACGGCTGGCTGACACTAGCTCATTCTCGAGACCAGGTTTGCGAACACAGGGACCTGGTGCTCCAGCACCTCGCCCGTCTGGGCCTTCGGGTCGAATGGGACCCTGCGGCCAGCCCTGCTTAAGCTTAAGTTTAAGCTTAAGTTCCGGTCTATGAAGACAGTGCTCCTGGTCGTTTTGGCCTCCATCAAGAGGGTAGGGGAGCTGCAGGCATTTTCGGTTGACAAAGTGTGCCTGGAATTCGGGCCGGCCAACTCTCATGTGATCCTGAGACCCCGGCCTGGATACGTGCCCAAGCTTCCCACCACTCCTTTCAGAGATCAGGTGGTGAACCTGCAAGCGCTGCCCTTGGAGGAGGCAGACCCAGCCTTGGCACTGCTCTGTCCAGTGTGTCTTTCTCTGTCCTCCGTGCTTACGTAAACAGAACGCAGTGTTTCAGGACCTCAAACCAGCTTTTTGTCTGTTATGGTGGGGAGCTGAAGGGAAAAGCTCTCTCCAAGCAAAGATTGTCTCACTGGATAGTGGACGCCATTGTCTTGGCTTACCAGATGCAGGGTCGTCCATGCCCCCTAGGGGTGAGGGCACACTTCACATGGAGTGTGGCCTCCGGGGCGCTAGCGCATGGCGCCTCGCTAACAGACATCTGCAGAGCTGCAGGCTGGGCGACACCCAACACATTCACGAGATTCTATAATCTCCGAGTGGAGCCAGTGTCCTCCCGTGTACTTGCTTCCAGTAGCCAGTAACTAGGACCTGCTCTGTGTCATCGCTTGCTCGCCATTCCACTCCACGGACTGGATACGTGCCATATTTCCTCAGGTGTGTTTCCTCCTCTGAAGCCCTGAGTTCCTTCAGCACTGTTGATGCCGACACCAGAGTGTAGAGCCCACTCGGTCAGCCCTCGTGTTAGGCTAGGTGCCTCCATTTGCATGGTTCCCCCGCTAGGCAACCACCACATGTGTATTTCCACTGTAAGCCTCTCTGAGCATGTGTCTTTCCCTTGGCAAGCCCCTTGCCACCCCTGGGGTTGAAACATTCCACCCTTCGGGCTGGATACCCCAGTGTGTTCTATATGCATCCCGTTCGCTGGTTACATGTGTTAAGTCCTCTCTTCGGGCAAGCATTGTGTTGCATATTTCCATGTGGGATATGCTTCCCAGTGTACCTTGGTATTCCTGTGTTAAATCGAGTCCTTCGTCCGTGCTAGTCTCACCTCAGGGAGCTCAGACTTGCGCAGGGCACTGTAAGACAGCAGAGGTGGCGTGATTAGATTGGACCCCCATTTCATCAGTCTCAAAGTGACTGAACGAAAAGGAACCTCTTAGTTACGTATGTAACCCTCGTTCCCTGAGGAGGGAACAGAGACGTTACGTCCCTCTGCAACTTCCGCTGTACCGGTGGAACGGCCTGGAGATCAGTCTCGGCTCCTCAGCAGGTAACATAATGCGAGATTGCCAGCGTCCTTCCTTATATACCCACGCGGTGGGGCGGAGTTACGCTATGCAAATTCCGCAGACCCATGGCAATGGAAATCCCTTGCCATTGGCTCGTTTTGTAAGAACTCGAAGGTGGTAAGCTTCTAAGCAAAACCCCATTTTGTCAGTCACAGGGAACGAAGGTTACATACGTAACCGAGACATTCCGTTCAGTAAGTGCAAATGTTGTAAAAAATTCAACTATTAAACAAATTAAATTCAATAACAGTCAATGTGTAAAATTTAATCAATTATGAAAAATTCAATTCAGTTCAATAATAGTCAATGTTACCTAATGAATCAATTATGAAACAAATTCCACTATAAAGCATCTCCGAAAATAGTGTCAGTTCAGTTCAGTAACTGTCAATGTTGAAAAAATTAATCAAATATGAAACGATAATCATTATTCAGATCAATTCAGTTCATTAATTGTTCTCATCTGATGGTGTCACTGCATTAAATTGATAATATTACTGAATATTAATTGTTGTTTTAAACATTTAATTGTCTTTTTAAACACGTCATGTGGGTTTGTCATAGGTTTGAAAGAGGACAGGAAGACACATTTAACCTGGAGATCGATGACATTGCACCCCTGAAAAAGGTCCGCGTCCGCATCGACGGGACAGGAAGTCGCCCCGATTGGTTCCTTGACAAGGTCAGTCTGTGATACAAGCATCTAATGAAACTCAAGATGCTTGTATCCAAATCCAAACCCTAATCAGGTTAATCACACCAAAGTGAATGAAACTCATTAAGGGCTACGCCTGTAATCATTCTGGTTCCTGTCACATGACCCAGATGATCATGAGAAACCTGACCACAGAGGAGGTGTATGTTTTCACATATGAGCAATGGCTCTCCAAGACCAAAGGACCCAAGAGGACGAAGGTCTGTGAACTTCCTGCCGTGGTGGACGACGAGGAGATGGTGGAGAAAACCACGTACATCATTCAGGTTAAAACCAGTGACCTTTCTGGTAGGTGGAGTTTACATATGTGACTTTATGGAAGGACTGACTGGCTACTAAGCTTGTTTTAACTATTGGAACCTTATATTAAAGTGTTACCATTATTTTACTGTGTCATTGATGAATGAGGTTGTTTTATTGGTCATTTGTTGCTTTCAAAGCTCAGGAGACTTAATGAATTTCTGAACCATGGTCGATAACTATAATTCTAATGATAAAGATACATTTTAACACCACAACTATAATGATAACCACATAGAGAAACGATATCGTCGAATCACTTTCAGAGCGATTCTTTTCCAGATGATGAACGATACAAACACTGACAGCCAATCAGAATCCATCCTGCTTTAAAGAGCTCGAGCATTTAAAGCGACAGACGACAAAACTCCAGCACTTATAATAAACAGAACTGGTGTGAACACTAATATAGTTATTGTTATAGTTATCGTTCTTGGTGTGAACGGGCCTGTACATATCATTAAAGTATCAACTTTGTTCCAAATGATATTAGGAGTCCATATGATTCATACATTTATGCACAAACTATACTGTGCTCTCCACTGAATCTCACTGCTGTCTATGAGAATGTGTTGAGATATGAAAAATATCTGATTTGTAGTAAATAGACATCATGAGATAAACTAGGAATGAGACGCTGTTCTTTTATAAATACACAAGCGTTTTTGTGTGTGGTTTTGCAGCCGCTGGTACCGATGCCAACATGTTTCTGATCGTGTTCGGGGAGAACGGTGACACAGGAACGCTGGCACTGAAGGAGAGCAGTAACAGGAACAAGTTCGAACGCAAACAGGTGGACGTTTTCCGTTTCTTGGACGTCCTCAGTCTGGGTGAGCTGTCCAAGGTCCGAGTATGGCACGACAACAAGGGTGAGAAGCGCTGTTCTGTCAGTGTTTACTGAAGCTGTGTGTGTGGAGCGGGTTCTCATGTTCCTGTGATCAGGTCCGGCTCCCGGATGGCACCTGGAGTTCATCGATGTGAAGGACGAGCTGCTCGATCAGACCTTCCGCTTCCCATGCGACCGATGGCTGGCCAAGAGCGACGACGACGGTCAGATCATGAGAGAACTGGCATGTGCCAATAATGATATTCTGGATCTCAGTGACAAGACCAGTAAGAGAGAGCGTTTCCTGCGTTTGTAACAGTGTACAGTGTATTTATTTTGTGCGTTTGAATTTGCGCTGTAAAATCTTTTCAGAGTATGAGATTGAGATCACGACAGCCGGCTCTGATGATGCTGAGACGAAGGAGAACGTCTGGATCGTGCTGGAGGGGAAAAAAGGACGTTCCAAGGAGTTTATGATGGAGAACCCAAAGAAGAAGAAGTTTTTGCGGTATGTACAGTGACCTGCACAACCATTTTAGCCAGTAATACTATTCAAGTCAGCTTTATTTCTATAGTGATACACAGATTGTAACAGAGTAACAGAATAAATTATGCAAACTTCATCAAATATGAGACAAACTCAGATTCCACTGTAAAGCAGCTCTACAGAAGAGTCATTATTCAGATCAATTCAGTTTTAATGTTAATTCAGTTCAGTTCAATAACAGTGTTGCATGAATTATTAAACAAAGTTTATTCTGAATCCTGTGCAGATGAATATGGTTCTTTCTCATAACAAGAGAGAGATTATCCTACTGCTCATAAAACATTTACTACTAGTATTACTCCAGTTTCAAATATAATTATTTTAAAGTGATGGTGCTTTATGTAACACTATCTAGTGAAAATGATAAATCCCGTTTGACATTTGTGTTGGCTACTGTATATAGGCCACCAGGGCACCATATAGACTTTATCAAAGAATTTGCTGATTTTTTATCAGAGTTAGTACTGGCTACAGATAAAGTCCTAATTGTTGGTGATTTTATTATCCATGTAGACAATGAAAAAGACTAATTGGGATTGGCATTTAGAGACATTTTAAACTCTATTGGAGTTAGGCAACACGTATCAGGACCCACTCATTGTTGTAATCATACTTTAGACCTAATATTGTGTAGGAATTGATTCGGATTAAATAACTCAAAGGGGTATTGAATTACAGTGAAAAGAACCGAACTACTTATAAATGATTATCAACTATTCGTCCACCGATATGTTGAAATTACAGTATTCTATCAATCTTGAATCGGGATATTACCCCGTGGCCAACGGCAATAATATCATTAACTTTATGTTCACTGTTTGTGAGCTTGGGTAACAAAAGCAATCAGTTTAAGGCAGTAACTTATAAACACAAAGCACAAGACACCTGTATAGATAAAAAGGTAAACAAGGGTTTATTGAACTATTCTTAACACACAATCTAATCTACTAAGACACACAAACACGCATTCATTCATACAGTTTGCAGGGAAAGTAATGGAGTCCCAAGTGTCTCGTTCAGACACAATTTCTTAACCACAACCTGAGAAAATCGATATACTAGCAATTCAACCTTAGTTTGTTCGCGTAGATACGATTTTCACCAGTTCAGCCAAAATGGAGAGTTATGTACTTGCCTTTGGATGCTCCTGTGAGCATGGGTTCCTCTCGGGACGGAGTTGCTTTGCTGGCGGTCAGTCGTTGTGTTCAGAGGGACACTTGGTGGTTGGATGAATAGCTGGTTTTGCAGGGTTAGCCTCGTAGTGCCGGATTCTGGATAGCGTTAGCTGGTTGCTACACGACGGGAGTTTCTTTGAGTCACGGAGAGCGGCTGCGCGGACTCCAGGAAGTCTTCTTCGGCGAGGTTCAAACTGAGTTTTTGGAGTTTCGTGAAGAGCTCTTGGTAGCTCGAAGGGCAGTGAAACGTGCAGGCAGGGAGGTGGAAAGGCCAGCACGAACCAAAGCAGAAGTCAAAACCATGGCAGTCAGCATAAGCACGAAGCAAAAGCAAAAAGCAAAGACATCTTGTTTGTCGTTAGTTTTTAAGCATGTTTCAAAGTCCGTCCTTGAAAGTGTCACCAACCAATCGGCTGTTGTCTTGCGCCCACTTCTGCTGTCCTGGTATATCATTAGCATAATGTCCACATTATCACGTGCTGGCATTCTTTGCGAGTTTGGTTGAATACTTTTAAGACATCAACTTTCATAGTGTGACTATGGCGCATTTTACCTAGCATCAAAATTATGGAAATCATTTATCCATCACACACATATCAAACAGCATACATTTCCCATGATTAGGGTAGAAGATAATAAAGATTCATATGCGGTAAATGTCTGTCATACAGGGAAACTACACAGGTTATCTAAAACACACGTAATATTCGATATAGGTCTTAAGGCATCTTCTGGTGATTCCTTCTTGTGCCTAACCTAAAGAAACATGCAAATCAGTGACAACAAATGCTTGACACGTCTAGAAAACGCCAGAGGTTATACAGGTGTACATAATACATATAATATGCGCCGAGTTCCGGTTGTGGATTAGTTCATATTATTGAATCTGAGGTTTAATTTAGTCCTCGTGTCTGCATTGGTGTGAGGTCTTTGTGTGAGGTTCAGAGAGTCTCCGGAATGCACAAATCGAGGAAGGAGGGGAGAGCAGAGGTGTCTGTTTAAGGTCCATGTTGATTTTGGGCCGTCGAAAAGCTTTTAGCGACTCTTTCTGGCGATAAGACTTTGAATTTATGTATGGGATCACGGGGGTGTTGCTTTCTTCCTGTGGTTCTGCCCGCTGTTACGTTTGGGGAACAAAAGAGACATCGAGTCACATGACCCATCTTGTTCTTGCGCTGGTTTGAGGTAAGGCAGATGAACGGGGAAGAGATGTTGTCCCGGGCCATTTGGGCACCATAGATTAGTTTTATGGCTCGCTAATGGTGGGAAATGGTGAATCTGGAATGCTTTGTTGTGTCGACTCGCTGCTTGTTCATACATATTCTTACAATTGTCACATGTAATAAATGTTGATATTGTTGAAATTCTGCAGCAGAGCAATGACATCTCAGATCATTATCTAATCTCGTGTATACTTAATTTAGCCAAGGCTGCAAAGCCGACTCCTTGTTAGAGGTCTGTGCGGGACTGTTTTTTTCATCCCGCTCCCGCAAGGTTCTATTCCGCACCCTTCCACTCCTGCTCCCGCTTATAATTCACTCTGTGTTCACCCGCTTACCGCTTAGAATGATTTTCGTCCCGACCCGACCGATCCCATTAAATTTAGACCTTGTTTCCATATTTCATTTAATTTTCCCCTAAAGAAAGAGTGTGACTGGGATAACAAATATAAAATGTTGGCTATACAATAATTGTATTTGTTATTTTTGTCTTATTATACTGTCAACACCATAAAAAATGTCTCAGAGAAAAATAGGCTAAATCAAATACGACATCTGTCACTCAAAATTATAAGTCAAAAATACAAATAAATGAAAACTGTCAGCTTACTAGCTATAGCTACTGCAAAATGAAATATTTTTTTTTAATCCATGCAAGAACAGAATGTCACTATCAGTTTCATTACCGAACGTCTCTCCTCCAAAATCCGACCACAAAGGCTAAAGGGTCTCTCTGAAGGAGCTCTCGTGGACGGGATGTAAGGAACATATATTGCCAGGTTCAGGGCAGGGAACTGTGAACTGTGTGAACGCCACCATTGCAGAAAGTTTTGTTCACTTCAAGTTCAAATGTGGATATTCTGTCAAAGGATGTTGGGATCGGCCGGGCTATTGTCAGACCACCCGCTACCGTCTTTGATTTGGAAATTTACTCCCGCGCCGCAAGAAAACTGATCGGGTCCCGTGGTTGCAGACCTCTACTCCCTGTTACAAATAAGGTAGAACTATCATTCCTACCACTAAAGATTGCTTTGTAAATAATCTTCCTGATCAGTTTCATCTCCTCAGCATCCCAGATAGCTTAGATAAACTCGATGTTGCAACAGAAACTATTGACTTTCTCTTTTCCAGCACATTAAAAACAGTTGGTCCTTTGCACTTAAAGAAGATTAATAGTCCAATGTTGTGGTACAACGAGCACACTCAGGCCCTCAAGAGAGCAGCCCGAAAAATGGAGCACAGCTGGAAGAAAACAAAACTAGAGGTTTTTCGCATTTTGTGGAAAGACAGCATTATTGCATACATAAATGCCTTAAATGGCTAGATCTGCTTATTTTTGACCCTCTTATAAGAAAACAAATACAATCCTAGGCATTTATTTGATTATAATTTCCTGTTATCGCAGTAAAGCTGCTTTGAAACAATCTGTATTGTAAAAAGCGCTATATAAATGAAGGTGACTTGACTTGATACTAAAATAACACTGTTTGAATATCCACTGCAGCAGATTATTCATACCTGCACATGTCCAAATGTCCAGCAATGGAGGAAAACACATTTTTGGAGCAAAAAGCATAAAAAATAAATGTACATTACACAATTTACAGAATGTAGTTCTTCTGCTTGTGGTCAACTTAGTTGATTACACTCTTAAAAATAAAGGTTCTTGCATTGATGGCTCCATAAAGAATCTTTCCATTTCACTAAAAGTTTGCTGAAAGATTCTTTGGGGAGCCAAAAATGGTTTTAGAACCTTTATTTTTCAGTGTAAATTACTGAACGCATGACTACTAATGCATCATAATCTGACTCTGTTCCAGCGGTGCCACGGATTCATTCGAGTTTTCCTCTAAAAATGTGGGAGAGATCGTTGGTATTTGTTTGGGCCATATAACGAAGGAGAAAAAAGTCAAGAATGAGTCTTTCTGGCATGTGCATGAGGTGGTGATCACAGAGAAAGAGCTGGGAAACAAGTGAGTTCACGTCTGCATGTACATGTGAAACAGTGCCGTGAGCAGATCCCAGCTTTATTCTCTCTGTTCCAGATTCTACTTCACGTGTGACGCTCGGATTCCACTGGCAGCCAAGAAAGACGAATTCATGACGTTCGAGTGCACCAAAGCCGTGGAGAGTTTCGCCAGCAAAGTCCGCAGTTTGGTTCCCGTCAAATATGAAATAATCGTCATCACCGGAGACGTGAAGGAAGCCGCCACCGATGCCAACGTCTTCATCACGATCTACGGCGTCAACGGAGACTCAGGGAAGCGAGCGCTCAAGCAGAAGTTCAGGAACCTGTTTGAGCGAGGACGCACGGACCGGTTCCTGCTGGAGATGCTGGATTTAGGGGAACTCTTGCGGATCAAAGTGGAGCACGACAACTCGAGCTCGTCGCCCGGCTGGTTCCTGGAGTGTGTGGAGGTCACCAACACCGCCAACTGGGTGACCACCATCTTCACCTGTGGGAAGTGGCTGGACAAAAATAAAGCCGATGGACAAATTCAGAGAGTGCTGTATCCAAAATATTAAACGCGTATGATTCTGAACTTTGGGACAAACCAGTAGGACTTATTTGTACTTTTTTAAAGAAATTCAAATAAACTTCCTTTGTACTGAGAATTACTGTCGTCATCAAAATCCCGTCACATTCTCAAGGTATTGAACCTGCAAACTTTGCCAGCCGCCAAAAACTGAATTACATTGTCTTCATAATGCAGATTACATATATAGTCAAAGCAATTTAAGCAAAAAAATGTACTTAAAGTCTTTTAAAAGGGCACCTATTTTGCCCCTTTTTACAAAATGTACCATAATTCCCAGGTGTCCCCAGAATGTGTGTGTGAAGTTTCAGCTCAAAATACCCCACAGATCATTATATAATGTGGTAAATGCCTATTTTTGAGTGGAAAAAAAACATGCTGTTTTTGTGCATGTCTCTTTAAATGCAAATGAGCTGCTGCTCCCTGCCCCCTATCCAGAAGAGGGCGGAGCCTGTACAGCTCCTGCCTTGGATACTCTGACAAAAACTAAAACATCTGTTTGGTTTTGACAATCATCTCTGTCGCGCTCACGCTCACGTGACATTGCAGTTTTTCATCATGATGAAGGTTTATGATCTGCATGTGTTTAAAGCCGTATCAGTGTAAACTTCTGATATATGGTGTTCTGTGGACACACACCCGAAGCACGCATACAGAAAGCTGGATGTCAGACGAAGCATACCGTGAGTATTAAAAGTTCTCTTTCACGTCTTATTGCGCTTAAAGTGTCAAACACACACAAAGTTATGTCAAAAACAGTTCACATAAACACAGTCGGTTATGGCTGTGAACGTAAAGAAATTGCATGTGTATATTAAATCTGTGTGTTAAAGTGACATCACCGTAATATACAGTACCTGCTGCTATATATGCTATTAATATGAATCAAACAAGAGAAAAACAGAAAATCACTCACTGCTCTGGCGAGGAGATAAACATGGCGGACTGTGTACAGCTTGCTGAGGGGCGGAGTCTATGCTAATAGGGAAGAGTCCGTCAGCAGTCGTGGGCAGGGCCTATGCTAATAGGGCAGGGCCTATGCTAATAGGGCAGAGTCCGTCAGCAGTTGTGGGTGGGGCCTATGCTA
This sequence comes from Rhinogobio ventralis, assembly GCA_039654625.1. Classification (NCBI taxonomy): domain Eukaryota; kingdom Metazoa; phylum Chordata; class Actinopteri; order Cypriniformes; family Gobionidae; genus Rhinogobio; species Rhinogobio ventralis. The sequence goes on from CM077211.1 coordinate 38,120,137, forward strand.
ATAGGGCAGGGTCCGTCAGCAGTTGTGGGCGGGGCCTATGCTAATAGGGCAGAGTCCGTCAGCAGTTGTGGGTGGGGCCTATGCTAATAGGGCAGGGTCCGTCAGCAGTTGTGGGCGGGGCCTATGCTAATAGGGCAGAGTCCGTCAGCAGTTGTGGGCGGGGCCTATGCTAATAGGGCAGAGTCCGTCAGCAGTTGTGGGCGGGGCCTATGCTAATAGGGCAGAGTCCGTCAGCAGTTGTGGGCGGGGTCTATGCTAATAGGGCAGGGTATAGGCTTGTTCGACTTCATACAGCGCACAGACCGATCGGCGGCTGACTTGAAGCAGTGCATTCCGGTTAGAAACTTTGTCCGACTTAAGGCAGCGCCGACACCACGTGACTGTGACGTATGTGCCACGACAGCGATTCGAGAGCAGCCGGCTGGTTCATTCTGTGCAGCTTCTCCAGAGCAGCTGCAGGAGCTCTGATGACGACACAGCGGTTTCACGATTGGGCAGATTCACCGCATGACGACAATCATGTGTGTTTCGTGTTCATTCTAAAACCTTCAGTTCCACTAATGCTCACAAATCTGTATTTTATAACAGTAAAACCTCTTTTCATGTAGTCGCGATGTTATATTGTGTCATGTTTATCAAAATAAAACTGATAAAAAAAACGTAGACCCCACTTCATTGATAGTTCACTTATGTTGAATTTTATTCTTATACGAATAGACACTGTATTAAGCAGTACATAAAGTATTACATGACAATGTCTCTGAAACATCTGTGTATTTGACAAATATTGCATTTATTTCACTTTAGCTGTGATAAAGTATGCAAACACAACACGAGCGTCACTACGGGAAGGCTCCTTCAAATGCGTCCTTCGTTTCCCGTGAAATAAATGATAAACCAGATGGAATTCTTCGCGGCCTTGCCTACCACAGGATTCATTGCGCACCAGTGACGACAGATTTTATTTGGGAAATTGCCGAATTACATTTTTAAATGTAAGTATTGGGTTTCAACTTACTGAAATACACTATATTGCCAAAAGTATTGGGCCGCCCCTCCAGATCCCTGAGTTCAGGTGTTCAATCCCTTGATGGCCACAGGTGTATAAATCAAGCACTAGGCATGCAGACGCTTCTACAAACATTTGTGAAAGAATGGGTCGCTCTCAGGAGCTCAGTGAACTCAAGCGTGGTACCGTGATAGGTTGCCACCTGTGCAATAAGTCCATTCCTGACATTTCCTCACTACTAAATATTCCACGCTCAACTGTTAGTGGGATTATAACAAAGTGGAAGCGATTGGGAACAACAGCAACTCAGCCACGAAGTGATAGGCCACGTAAAATCACAGAGCGGGGTCAGCGCATGCTGAGGGTCACAGTGCGCAGAAGTCACCAACTTTCAGCAGAGTTAATAGCTACAGTCCTCCAAACTTCTGTGGCCTTCAGATGAGCTCAAGAACAGTGTGTAGAGAGCTTCATGGAATGGGTTTCCATGGCCGAGCAGCTCATCCAAGCCTTACATCACCAAGAGCAATGCAAAGCGTGGGATGCAGTGGGGTAAAGCACGCCGCCACTGGACTCTAGAGCAGTGAGACGTGTTCTCTGGAGTGACCAATCACGCTTCTCTCTCTGCCAATCCCATGGACGAGTCTGGGTTTGGCGGTTGCCAGGGGAACGGGACTTGCCTGACTGCATTGTGCCAAGTGTAAAGTTTGGTGGAGGGGGGATTATGGGGTGGGGTTGTTTTTCAGGGGTTGGGCTTGGCCCCTTAGTTCCAGTGAAAGGAACTCTTAATGCTTCAGCATACCAAGACATTTTAGACAATTTCATGCTCCCAACTTTGTGGGAACAGTTTGGGGATGGCCCCTTCCTGTCCCAACATGACTGCGCTCCAGTGAAAAAATAAATAAATGACCAACCAAAACCATCACCACCACCAAACTACAGGGGGAAAAGGTAAAAAATATTTTTTTAACCTATTGCTTTTTTAAACTTTTTTTGAAAACAATACATGAGTATTGAGGCTTCATTGGAAAATTGTATTGTACTATATACACTCATTATATCACTCGCATTGTATCAGTCTATGGGCAAATTATTCTTCATGAGCTCCGCCCTGTTTGTTGTTTTAGGCTCTAGCGCCGGTTTAATAGCGCTCGTCAGTCTACAGATTGAGATGGTCAATCAAATCGAAGAGGGCGGGGCTTTACTGCTCACGAGCGCGAACTTCAGCATGACACTTCCGTTTTAACGGTGAGGTAAAATGTAAGTAGCTAATCTTTTAATATTTGACTAGTTTGCGATATCAATGTTAATTGACCGACAGTAATATCCAGTGATGCAAAGTATTCTTTTTTCAAATTACACTGTTTTAATTGAAAATAGACTGATTTTGTAATTGGATATTTTCTGTTTTCTTTATTAAATCCTTTAATAGTTTAGTTGCTGTAAGGACCATTACATTTTATTTAGGCCTTCACATACTGATTTTCAATACTTTTCACTTTAAAGGCACAATGTGTAAGATTTTTGGATTAAAATATCCAAAAACCACTAGAACAGTGTTATATATTTGATGTTGACTTGTGTACATTATCCCAAATGTTTCCAAGAATGTTTAAATCCAGAGAAATAAGCGATTTTAACCAGGACACGGACCATGTGTCGCCTATATATGACATCATACCTGCGTTACCCTCAATTTCCGTAAATTATTTTGTAAAAATAAACTATTTAATATCTGATGTGTTTTATTAGACAGGTGAGCAACTGTTTGGATCATTCATGGACAGAAACTAATCATTGTTCTCCAGCTCAACACAGTTAGTCTTATTGTTTAGATCTGGTGTTCTTGATTTACTGCGAGTACCATGTTTTACCATGCCTGATATGATCTCGCTCACTGAAGTGTGAACAAGTGTCTCATAGTAGCGCTGAGCGAACGCACAGAGTAGCATTATAACATCACTTTAACACACTCAGATGTGTGTGATAGGATAAAACAGCGCTGCGTTCCCACACACACACACGAGCGGAAGAAGCGGAAGCGCTCGTCTGACTGAATAAAAGCTCCGCCCAATCAAGAGTCAAGACACGCCTTTGTGTTGAATAAGAGACGAAACATTACATATTGTGCCTTTAAAATATAAGTTGTTTACTTTGATCCTCAATACTCCACACCAGTTATTCTTAATCCCTTTTTAAACGTGCTCTTTTATTATAAATTTGATTGTATATTATGTAAATTATTTTTAACTTGCGCTGGAAATTTTCCTTGACGCCGAGTTCACGAACATGATGAATTATGGGATACACTTAGCCAAACGGGAGATCTGAGAAATGAGCATGAAATGACAATAAAACATTTTTTGAGGCATTTTCAACATTTTATTTGAAAAAACACTTACAAAAAGGGTCATATACAAGACAAGAAATTAAAAAAGAAAGAAAATTTTGGGTTAAGCTATGCAACTTTTTGCATCATCATTAGTAATAAATACAGTACAAAATCCACCAAAAGTGAATCTAAGATTTTCTTCTTTTTTTTTACGCAATATACACTTATAGTTATCATACATTATAATCACCAAGCTATTGCTTAAATATTGTCAATACATATTTTTCTACTTGAGCTATAAAATATTCATGTCAGAAAACATTGCGCAGTAACAGCACACAGCAGTGTCTTGTACAAAGAGCCACTTCCCTTTCACTGGCAGGTTATTCAACTATTTTTTTTCTTTTTTCTTTTTATGTCAGCAGCAGAAAAAACATCAGAAATATTTATGGTAAAATATTTTAACATATGTATCCATTCTCATACGCATATTAAAACCTGAGAAAGACATGCATTACAGAGCTTGTGCTTTAGGATCTACGGTTCAGTCTGTTAGCGAAACATGACACTACTATTGCTTATGTCCAAAATCTGCTGGAGAGATGGATCAAATCAAGAGACTTTAAGGCTACACAGGCTAGAAACACAAATCATATACAATATAAAGCCATTGTTTGTTTTACGTCGGTTTCCGCGTATAGGAAACAGGTGTAGAAAGCGACTGTTGTTCCAGGTTCAGATTGTTTTGCATGGCAGGAAACACAAGAGTTATCTGCCATATCGATGAGCAATAGTGTTTACTACTGTAACACAATGCCATGTTGGCAGATTATATAAGCGTAATAACCTGACGTGGTGAAATATGACAAACCTACACTAGAATGTACCACAACACGACCTGCATTCAGACATTTAAAGCCCCTTATATGAAGTACCGACACGAATCAAAAGGCAAAGGAAAACTGCTGCCAGTGTTCGAATTGTGTCAAAGCTCTCGGGGGTCACCTTATTATACACCTTATATATACTTTACTTATTTTTAGTGAGTTTCAAAACATGTTTTCACAGCTGAGCATTTACTCAGGTGTACCAAACAATTATACCATCAGTGCCATACGCAGGGTTTCATAATTACAGAGGTCACAAAATCTATTTTTCTAGGGGGGTTTTGCGATTCGCAAAAATATGTGCATTTTAAGACATTTAGGGCCAAAAAAAATGGATAACAATTTAAAACCAGTACAGCATACCTTACTTGTCACTTTGATACTTAAACTTGAGAATAGGGTTAAATGTTGCAATGAATGATCCACAATATACCTATATTTACTAAAGATATAGAAATAAAATACAGCGGTCCGGACCTGCTCAGCATCATCGTGAGGTGAAAATGTTAACACTTTGTTTAAAAAAAAGTTTTATTGTTATATATTATGTTTGTAGTATTCTAGATTTAATGTATAACCAGGGGACCACCCAAGGTCATTTCTTTGGGCCTTATGGGGGGTCCGGGGCCCCCCCCTCCAGCCCCCCCCCAATTCGAACACTGACTGCTACTAATGGCAAAAATAAGGATCACTTTAAGTCGCAACCAAAAAATCAAAAGTTAAAGCCAGATGGGCACAAGACAAGCAGCTATAATCAATCACAGTAAGCGCTGAACTCACTCCTCACGACTGAAAACGGATTCACGGCCTGGATCGCTCAAGCGGACGATGTTCGCAGGATGCCAGTGAGAGGGCAGCAAAGCTGAGAGTGCAAAAACAGCAGAGACACATGCAAAACAAGTCCAGTTGGTCTACGAGCTCACAGCTGAACGACTCTTTGAAATTGCATTAATGGAATGTAACCAAAAAACTACAGCACCACATACTAGCACATTTCAGCACGCCCTGCTGGGGTTTTTTAGCTTGTTTTGACACTTAGGCCCCTTAAAGTACAACCGCATGCAAAGCACTCCCATTAAAGTATAGCACAATGAGGTATTTTTACACACGTTATGCTGACGTAAATAAATAAACCCATCGGTTACATTGCGATACTAGTTCAGAACTTAAATACGCACACATAGTAGGTGAAGTTAGTCATAAATTATGATTGTTAAATACTTAAGGCATTTTGACGCACAATATCATGTGTAAACTATAAAAACGCAGACGGGCCGATGAGAAAAGATCACGCTACACGACGACAATTGAAAACTAGAAGGTGCTTCCAACTTCCTGGCTTCCGCTCCAAGCAGCTGAACGCTTGAATTCGGGAAAAGTTGCAAAAGTAAAGTCATTTCGTCGAAACAACGACGACTGAAATGCTACGGGAAAACAGTCACGCACATTGAAAGTGGTCAATGAGGCAACAACTATCGTTACGCAAAGATATGGAAGCTTGTTTCCGCCACAGAGTAGGCTAAAAGATAAAAAATGTCATTTTGACTTTTTTTTCACAAATGCGTGATATAAAGTTGCAATTATGTGTTGTGTCAGAAATTCATAATGTCTTTTTATATCTCGCAATTCTGACTTTATATCTTGTAATTGCGACTATATCTCGTAATTCTGACTTTAAATCTCGTAATTCTGACTTTTTATATTTCGCAATTCTGACTTTATAACGTAATTCTGACTTTATAAAATAAATTCTGACTTTATAACTTGTAATTCTGACTTTTTATAACTCATAATTCTGACTTTATAACGTAAAGATGACTTTGTCTCGGATTTCTGATTTTTATATCTCACAATTCTCATTTTATATCTCACAATTCTCATTTTATAACATAAATTCTGACTTAATAACAAATTCTGACTTTATATCTCATAATTCTGACTTTATATCTCGCAATTCTGACTTTATAACTCGTAATTCTGACTTTATATCTCGCAATTCTGACTTTTTATATTTCGTAATTCTGACTTTATATCTCGTAATTCTGACTTTATATCTCGTAATTCTGACTTTATAACTCGTAATTCTGACTTTATATCTCGTAATTCTGACTTTTTATATTTCGCAATTCTGACGTTATATCTCGCAATTGCGACTTTATAACGTAATTCTGACTTTATATCTCGCAATTCTGACTTTTTATATTTCGCAATTGCGACTTTATAACGTAGTTCTGACTTTATATCTCGTAATTCTGACTTTTTATATTTCGCAATTCTGACTTTATATCTCGCAATTGCGACTTTATAACGTAATTCTGACTTTATATCTCGCAATTCTGACTTTTTATATTTCGCAATTGCGACTTTATAACGTAGTTCTGACTTTATATCTCGTAATTCTGACTTTTTATATTTCGCAATTGTGACTTTTTATAACTCGCAATTCTGACTTTATATCTCGGAATTCTGACTTTTTATATCTCACAATTCTCATTTTATAACATAAATTCTGACTTTATATCTCATAATTCTGACTTTATATCTCGCAATTGCGACTTTATAACGTAATTCTGACTTTATATCTCGTAATTCTGACTTTTTATATTTCGCAATTCTGACTTTATATCTCGCAATTGCGACTTTATAACGTAATTCTGACTTTATATCTCGCAATTCTGACTTTTTATATTTCGCAATTGCGACTTTATAACGTAGTTCTGACTTTATATCTCGTAATTCTGACTTTTTATATTTCGCAATTGTGACTTTTTATAACTCGCAATTCTGACTTTATATCTCGGAATTCTGACTTTTTATATCTCACAATTCTCATTTTATAACATAAATTCTGACTTTATATCTCATAATTCTGACTTTATATCTCGCAATTGCGACTTTATAACGTAATTCTGACTTTATATCTCGTAGTTCTGACTTTATATCTCGTAATTCTGACTTTTTATATTTCGCAATTCTGACTTTATATCTCGCAATTGCGACTTTATAACGTAATTCTGACTTTATAACGTAATTCTGACTTTATATATTTCGCAATTCTGACGTTATATCTCGCAATTGCGACTTTATATCTCGTAATTCTGACTTTATAACTCGTAATTCTGACTTTATATCTCGTAATTCTGACTTTATATCTCGTAATTCTGACTTTTTATATTTCGCAATTCTGACTTTATAACTCGTAATTCTGACTTTATATCTCGTAATTCTGACTTTATAACTCGTAATTCTGACTTTATATCTCGTAATTCTGACTTTATATCTCGTAATTCTGACTTTTTATATTTCACAATTCTGACTTTATATCTCGCAATTGCGACTTTATAACGTAATTCTGACTTTATATCTCGTAATTCTGACTTTTTATATTTCGCAATTGTGACTTTTTATAACTCGCAATTCTGACTTTATATCTCGGATTTCTGATTTTTATATCTCACAATTCTCATTTTATAACATAAATTCTGACTTAATAACAAATTCTGACTTTATATATCGTAATTCTGACTTTATAACGTAATTCTGACTTTATATCTCGCAATTCTGACTTTTTATATTTCGTAATTCTGACTTTATAACTCGTAATTCTGACTTTATAACTCGTAATTCTGACTTTATATCTCGTAATTCTGACTTTTTATATTTCGCAATTCTGACGTTATATCTCGCAATTGCGACTTTATAACGTAATTCTGACTTTATATCTCGTAATTCTGACTTTATAACGTAATTCTGACTTTATATCTCGTAATTCTGACTTTATATCTCGTAATTCTGACTTTATAACGTAATTCTGACTTTATATCTTGCAATTCTGACTTTTTATATTTCGCAATTGCGACTTTATAACGTAGTTCTGACTTTATATCTCGTAATTCTGACTTTTTATATTTCGCAATTGTGACTTTATAACTCGCAATTCTGACTTTATATCTCGGAATTCTGACTTTTTATATCTCACAATTCTCATTTTATAACATAAATTCTGACTTAATAACAAATTCTGACTTTATATCTCATAATTCTGACTTTATATCTCGCAATTGCGACTTTATAATGTAATTCTGACTTTATATCTCGTAATTCTGACTTTATAACTCGTAATTCTGACTTTATATATCTCGTAATTCTGACTTTATATATTTCGCAATTCTGACGTTATATCTCGCAATTGCGACTTTATATCTCGTAATTCTGACTTTATAACTCGTAATTCTGACTTTATATCTCATAATTGCGACTTTATAACGTAATTCTGACTTTTTATATTTCGTAATTCTGACTTTATAACGTAATTCTGACTTTATATCTCGTAATTCTTACTTTATATCTCGCAATTGCGACTTTATATCTCATAATTCTGACTTTATATCTCGTAAATTCTGACTATATCTCGCAATTCTGACTTTATATCTCGCAATTCTGACTTTTTATATTTTGCAATTCTGACTTTATAACGTAATTCTGACTTTATATCTTGTAATTCTTACTTTATATCTCGTAATTCTGACTTTATATCTCAATTCTGACTTTATAACGTAATTCTGACTTTATATCTCGTAATTCTGACTTTTTATATTTCGCAATTCTGACTTTATAACGCAGTTCTGACTTTATAACTCGTAATTCTGACTTTATATATTTTGCAATTCTGACTTTATAATGTAATTCTGACTTTATATCTCGTAATTCTGACCTTTTATATTTCACAATTGCGACTTTATATCTCGAATTGTGAGATAAAAAGTCTCAATTAACTTTCAAATAATTTTATTCCATGGCGGAAACAAGCTTCCATACAAAGAAACTGTGCTGTTAAAAAGTCTGCGCCCTTGTTTTGTTTAGTTTGTTTGTTTTTTTTAGATGGAGTGCACGATACGCAAGGAAACAGCTTACTTGAGTGCAAATGCAAAAGCAGGAAAACGATCACACGACCTCATCAGAAAGTGAGTGCATTTACAAAAATAACCACTAACTACATTAAGACAACAATAAATAACTAGTTTTTTTTTTTCCAGCATCGCAGCTACTTATGTCGAGAAGCTGTACCAGCCCCGCACACAGGTTGGCAAAAGAAGAAATAAAACGAGAACGAGTGATCATGAAGAACAGCCTTAGAAAAGTTATGTTTGGTTTCTATAAAACAAATGGCTTTACTCCCTTGTCATGTCCTCTAGAAATGGCAGCAAACAGGTTTCATGCACATTATGACTCTACAAGCGAGACCACGAGTCACAGAGCGAATGGAAACACAGAGTTATGCCGTTACTATTCAACGTGTGCTTGTGCTACAGGCATTAAGGTACATGTTTCACTCGTGGTGACTTCGGAGACGCTTCGAGAACACAGTGTCTTCAGGATTAGTAGAATGTCGCGCGGGAAACGTCCTCATGCGTTTCCCAGAAGAACCCCGGCCTCTCGCTTCAACATGCATTTAGTGGATACATTTCTAAGCGTTGGACAAAATGCGGACTGTCACAGTTCATATCAAGCCTGGCCTCACAATTACATACGGACGTCAAGCATCACCTCCGATAATTACAGACACAACGACAGAGCACTTCTCTCATTCGCTGATGATGGGTTTTTTTTACTACTTTGAAAGTTCATGACCAACCACATGTGATATGCTGTAATGCTTCATCCGTGACCTACTAAACACTGAGAACATTTGGTTGGTCTTCGTCGGAGATCATCGCTCCCCATCCTAAACACACACACATACAGAGCACTTTGACTGAAACCATCTTCGTCGACAGACTCGTTCTTCTCCACGTGCTCTCGGGCTCCAGCGCTTTCCATCTTCCTGGTTCGACATCGTCAGTTGGCTCAGAAGGCAAAGGTCAGAGGTGAGAGTGGTGATGGAGATGACACACATTTGGCAAAGTGCCCACGAGGGGACGAAGAAAGACAACAGGACTTCTTGCTAGTGCTACACGAGACATCAGCTATCGGGGGACAACTGCGTCTCAATGTCTACCCTGCAGATGGGACACTTCTTATTGGTTGCCAGCCACTGGTCAACACAAGCCTGATGGAAGAGGTGCATGCAGGGTAATCTCCTGAGAACAGAAAGGCAAAAGGAAAGATAATTGTCATCATTTTTTACTAGTAGATGAAGGAAAGTGCAAATGCAAACAGAGCGTCAAACTACCTGACGTCCTCTCCGTCTTCAAGCATCGAGAGGCATATTGTGCATTTCTCATCGGTGTCGAGCTCCTCTTCATCCATGCCGATCTTCAGCTCTAGAGGTCTTCTCTACGGATCACACGGTCAGTTGTTAGTGTTTTAACACATGCTTTTTTTAATCCAAAAGCAAATTACACTCAATAAATAAGTGTACAACAGTAAATATTAAAAACGTATAAAAGTAATTCTCCAGAAGCCTTGGGCTATCAAATCCACATCATTTCATTTATTGTGTGTATATATATATATATATATATACACATACACTCCGATCAAGCATAACATTATGACCTAATATTGTGTTTGTCCCCTGACCCATCTCTGATGGCCAAGTCAACACCTCAAACTTGTTGTGCTCCTCAAACCATTCCTGAAGCATTTGTGCTTTGTGGCAGGAGCATTATCCTGCTGGAAGAGCCACAGCCACCAGGGAATACCGTTTCCATGAAAGGCTGTACATGGTCTGCAACAATGCTTAGGTAGGTGGTACGTGTCAAAGTAACATCCACATGGATTGCAGGACCCAAGGTTTCCCAGCAGAACATTGCCCAAAGCATCACACTGCCTCCGCCGGCTTGCCTTCTTCCCATAGTGCATCAGCCTTCGCTCCCCACGTGCATCAATGAGCCTTGGCCGCCCATGACCCTGTCTCCGGTTCTCCACTGTTCCTTCCTTGGAGCACTTTTGATAGATCCTGACCACTGCAGACCGGGAACACCCCACAAGAGCTGCAGTTTTGGAGATGCTCTGACCCAGTCGTCTAGCCATCACAATTTGGCCCTTGTCAAACTCGCTCAAATCCTTACGCTTGCCCATTTTTCCTGCTTCTAACACATCAACTTTGAGGACAAAATGTTCACTTGCTGCCTAATATATCCCACCCACTAACAGGAGCTGTGATAAAGAGATGATCAGTGTTATTCACCGGTCATAATGTTATGCCTGATCGGTGTATGATACATACATATATAATATATAAATAAAAAAATTGGAATTTAATGTACAGTCGTGGTCAAAAGTTTACATACATCTTGCAGAATCTGTAAAATGTTAATGATTTTAATAAAATAAGAGAGCTCATACAAAATGCATGTTATTTTTTATTTAGTGCTGTCCTGAATAAGATACTTTACATAAAAGATGTTTACATATAGTCCACAAGATAAAAAAAACAGCTGAATTTATTAAAAACACCATTGATCCTTAATACTGTGTGTCATTCCCTGATGATCCACGTCTGTGTGTGTGTGTGTGTGTGTTTGTGTGTGTCGTTCCCTGATGATCCACGGCTGTGAGTGAGTGTGTGTGTGTGTGTGTGTGTGTTTGGTAGTCTGTGTGTGTGTGTTTGTGTGTGTCGTTTCCTGATGATCCACGGCTGTGAGTGAGTGAGTGTGTGTGTTTGTGAGTCTGTGTGTTTGTGAGTCTGTGTGTGTGTGTTTGTGTGTGTCGTTTCCTGATGATCCACGGCTGTGAGTGAGTGAGTGAGTGAGTGAGTGAGTGAGTGAGTGAGTGAGTGAGTGAGTGAGTGAGTGAGTGAGTGAGTGTGTGTGTGTGTGAGTCTGTGTGTGTGTGTGTGAGTTTGTGTGTGTCGTTCCCTGATGATCCACGGCTGTGTGTGAGTCTGTGTGTGTGTGTTTGTGTGAGTCTGTGTGTGTGTGTGTGTGTCTGTGTGTCTGTGTGTATGTGTTTGTGTGTGTGTGTGTTTGTGTGTGTCGTTCCCTGATGATCCACGGCTGTGTGTGAGTCTGTGTGTGTGTGTGTGTTATTGTGTGTGTCGTTCCCTGATTATCCACGGCTGTGTGTGAGTCTGTGTGGGTCACACACACACACACACACAGACTCACTCACACACACACACAGACTCACTCACACACACACACCGTTTTATAACATCTTTTATGTAAAGTATCTTATTCAGGACAGCACACAAAAAAAGAAAAATAACATGCATTTTGTATGATCCCTCTTATTTTGTTAAAATAATTAACATTTTGCAGATTCTGCAACGGGTGTGTAAACTTTTGACTACGACTGTACATGTTAGTAATGTTGTGGTTTTACCTTTTTATACTTGTGAGGAAAGGTAAACCTCTCGATGGTGGTCTGCACAGCTCCTCTGTTCACATTGCCCAGTCTGTCCTCCAACTGCAGGAGCTCCTGGAATCAAAACCACATGGAAACATGAGACATGAGAGGGCGTGAGAGCAGCAGAACACGCGTGATGAAGAGCGTCAGCTGACCTCGTAGCTCTCCCGCACCGCAGACGCGTGACGAGACGGACTGAGGCCTTGAAGAGCCAGCAGGTGTAACTGAGGATACGGGTAATTTCTGATCTCATGGACGACCTGTGCAGGACAACACCATTCATTAACACACAACATCACTGGCCAAGTCTACATCCACTTTTGCAACAAAGCGATTATGCGTTAAAAAAAAGTTAGCGAAATTTGCTGTCTCAGTTTCCATCCAATTGGCATTTTACCGATAAAATGGTGTAATGACGTCAACCCTAAAAAACATATTGTTGCATAAGTTTTGCGGTATTGCTAAAAAAATCTGCCCTCGAGTCGTTTCCATACATAATTTGGCATATATCGCAAATTATATCGTATCTTTCGCATGTAAAATGCAGAAAGCAATGAGACGATTTAAATAAGTTTACTTATTTTCACCAATAATAGGCAATATTAGTAAAGTAGGAAATATTAATCAGAAGATCACGGCACAATGCAGTGAAGTTCAAAATACAGATTTTCCGTAAGTTAATACAGTACATTGTGCCCTATTTTTATGGATTTGTCTTTTAGAGTGTGCATGTAACTGGCTTTATGTGATGAGCTCATTTTTCCTGTATGCAAAGTTTTAGGATCCATAAAAAAGATTGGTACAGTAAAATGTTCGGTCATACAGCAACAATCTTTAACATGAGCCTATTATAATAATATTCAGAAATGGGTGCAGTTAGCTGTTATTATTAGATTGTAAAAAACTAAATTACAAAAATAAGGATGAATGATGTTTGAGAGGTAACACGTCTTATTCTTAACAGTAGTAGTAATTTACAATTTAATAATATGAATATAATAGATTTAAAGCGCCTTTGAACCGGTGCTTTAACTGTATTGGCATTTCCTGTCATGTGACGCCACATTTATTGGCATTAAAGCCCTTTTTCTTGACAAAAAGTGTTTCCAAACTAGTTTTTTGTGACATTTGAAGTATCGACACTAAAGTTTAAACGGAAAAAAGATTGTCGACATTTGCAAAAAAATTATCGATACAGCTGATGGAAATGGCAGTTATCGGTGAACATTTTGATGCGCTAAACCTTTTTTTTGCAAAAAAAAAAAATCCTTGGATGGAAACCTGGCTAATGATTTTGACACTTTTAGATGAGTGTGTGCGAGATAAATTAGAAAAAAAAAAAAATCCTTCAAATTTAACGGTATTCAAAACAAACATAATTTATAGTGCAATTCTTTATAAACAACATTTTATTATAAATCCCAATCCTAAACTAATTTGGGCATGTGGGAAATGAGCTTTAGAAATAAACTTAGGCTCACAAATTCAAATGTGTGTGCTTTGCATGTTTTGCATGACTTATATAAGCCACAGCATGTTACACATGATAAAAAATGGGACTTATATTCCGGAAAATATGGTAGCAGTGACAAGGTCATGGGTTCGATTCCCAGGGAGTGCATGAACTGATCAAATGTATAGGTTTAATGCAATGCAAGTCACGTCTGCCAGATGCATGAATGTAAGTGTGATTGCAGTAGGTTCAGAGGGTCAGACTGACCACTTGTGCCGAGGTGGTGTTCCTGGGGAAGTGATGCAGGCGTGGGGAGGTCAGGTAATGCTGATAATGCTGAGTGAGGGGAGAGACGTGGTACTGCGGCAGGCCTGGATCCACACTCAGATCCCTGAACACAAACACAGGACACACGTCAATAGATCAGAGCTACTAGAGTGCTAGTTTATCACGTAACTGAATGCAGACGCACCAGTCTGTTCCTTCAGCAAGGTAGCGCGGCTGCTGCGGGACCGGCGGCGGCGCAGGGATGTGGAAGGATGGAGGGTATTCATACGGCGGCGGCCGCAGCGTCTGCGGATGGGGAAGGGTTCTGTCTGGAGCATGTCTGCTGGGGAAATCAGAGCGAAATGGTTAGAGCCTCTGGTATTAAAATACACAGATCAGGCATAACATTATGACAGGTGAAGTGAATAACACTGATCTCTTCATCACGGCTCCTGTTAGTGGGTGGAATATATTAGGCAGCAAATGAACATTTTGTCCTCAAAGTTGATGTGTTAGAAGCAGGAAAAATGGGCAAGCGTAAGGATTTGAGCGAGCTTGACAAGGGCCAAATTGTGATGGCTAGACGACTGGGTCAGAGCATCTCCAAAACTGCAGCTCTTGTGGGGTGTTCCCGGTCTGCAGTGGTCAGGATCTATCAAAAGTGCTCCAAGGAAGGAACAGTGGAGAACCGGAGACAGGGTCATGGGCGGCCAAGGCTCATTGATGCACGTGGGGAGCGAAGGCTGGCCTGTGTGGTCTGATCAAACAGACGAGCTACTGGAGCTCAAATTGCTCCAGAAGTTAATGCTGGTTCTGATAGAAAGGTGTCAGAATACACAGTGCATCTCAGTTTGTTGCGTATGGGGCTGCATAGCCGCTGACCAGTCAGGGAGCCCATGCTGACCCCTGTCCACCGCCGAAAGCAC
Organism: Rhinogobio ventralis; assembly: GCA_039654625.1. Lineage (NCBI taxonomy): Eukaryota > Metazoa > Chordata > Actinopteri > Cypriniformes > Gobionidae > Rhinogobio > Rhinogobio ventralis. The sequence continues at coordinate 38,135,300 of CM077211.1, forward strand.
CAACAGTGGCACGTGAGCATCAGAACTGGACCACGGAGCAATGGAAGAAGGTGGCCTGGTCTGAGGAATCACGTGTTCTTTTACATCACGTGGATGGCCGGGTGTGTGTGCGTGGCTTACCTGGGGAACACATGGCACCAGGATGCACTATGGGAAGAAGGCAAGCCGGCGGAGGCAGTGTGATGCTTTGGGCAATGTTCTGCTGGGAAACCTTGGGTTCTGCCATCCATGTGGATGTTACTTTGACACGTACCACCTACCTAAGCATTGTTGCAGACCATGTACAGCCTTTCATGGAAACGGTATTCCCTGGTGGCTGTGGCTCTTCCAGCAGGATAATGCTCCTGACACAAAGCACAAATGGTCCAGGAATGGTTTGAGGAGCACAACAACGAGTTTGAGGTGTTGACTTGGCCTCCAAATTCCCCAGATCTCAATCCAATCGAGCATCTGTGGGATGTGCTGAACAAACAAGTCCGATCCATGGAGGCCCCACCTCGCAACTTACAGGACTTAAAGGATCTGCTGCTAACATCTTAGTGTCAGATACCACAGCACACCTTCAGGGGTCTAGTGGAGTCCATCAGAGACGGGTCAGGGCTGTTTTGGCAGCAAACAGAATGTTAGGAAGGTGATCATAATGTTATGCCTGATCAGTATATATCCCAGAAAAAAACAATATTTCACCAGCTTTGATTGCTTGATTATGTGATAAGAAAATAACTACTGAAGAATCCTTAACAATAATATTCACATTTCAATATTGTCAATGTGCATAAATGTCCAGAACATAAATCTGAACACTAGATATACATATTAGATATTAACACTTACATATTAGACAAAAACAAATATATTTTCACCATATGTTTAGGAATGTGTTTGTATAAAATCAGTCGAATGATATATGAACAAACCCCTCTGTAAAATCTTTAAAATATAGTTAGGAATGAAACTCTAAGTTTTGGTGTATATAAGTGCTGCTGAAGTGGAGATAAAAACTCATTTTGAGGAAATTGCCTTTAAAGATATATGAGTGATTCTATAATTGCGGATACATTTGGGGTCCAAATGTTCAAATGGTTATATTTTTAATTATTTTAATAATTTGTTACTCATTGTCCTGGATCACAAGATGTTACAGGCCATACCAATTTAATATTTTCTGTAAAAAGAGTCTTTATTTGTTGTTTGTCCGAATTATCAGAATTAGTCAACTTTTTTTTGTTTTTTGGTAATATTTAATTTATTTTATTTATAAAAGCCCTAAATAGTAATTTTCCTAATTCTACAACATTAACTTCTCTTATGAAAATGTGTCTCTGTTACCGTGCCATACTTTGCCTTGCAAGATACAGGAAATGGAAGTAACTTGTGTTCGGCAAGCACTGAATTATTAAAATTGATGTTTTCAATAAGATACTTGAAAGAATTTGTTAGTGAACAGTTTTGAAATGCAAAATGTATCTCCAATTATAGAATCATATATTGTAATTGAAATCTACAAATGCAAACAGATAAAGTGCAATAAAATAAACACTTAAATGTGTATTATGGATGTTTTATTATTCTAAATGATTTATCGGTGCACATCATTATTGTTCCTGGTAATCTTGAATCAGAATAACTTGCCCTCCCTCTTGCAGGACTTCAATGACAAGGGCGGGGCAACCTGTCACTCACATGAGATCCACCAATAGCAAACCACAAACATCCAATCAATTCCACACAGACACAATCAAGCCCCGCCCTACATTTGTTCTTGTTTGAGAAGCGTTGGACAAGTGCAACTTCCCTTTCATGCGGACTTTAAAGGATGAGTTCACTTCAAAATGAAAATGTCCTGATCATTTCCTCACCCCCATCTCATCCAAGATGTTCATGTCTTTCTTTCTTCAGTCGAAAATAAATTAAGTTTTTTGAGGAAATCATTCCAGGATTTTTCTCCACATAATGGACTTCAATGGGAACCAACGGTTGAAGGTCAATGCAGTTTCAGAGGAAGGGCTTCAGAGGCTCTGATGATCCCAGAGGAATAGGGTCTTGTGTAAATTATCAGGACATTTTCATTTTGAAGTGAACTAATCCTTTAAGAACATAAACGAGGTCGACTTTGGTTTCTCATTGAGTTTAAAGCATACCTGGGCTGTGGAAGTATCCTCCTGTGCTGGGCCTCCAGGATCTGCTGCTGGATGAGGTATTGCTGGTGTAAAGCCTGAGGTAGGAAGGGCGGGGCCGGGATGTCCTGGAACGGTGGCGCTGGTATGTGGTTGAGAGGGGGATGCAACGCCGCGGCTGGCTGGTGCGCGGGGCCGAGATGATGGCTCATTCCCGTCTGAGATTGTCCTGGATGGGGCATTGGGAAATCAACAGGGATCTGGGCCTGCGGGCCTACGTGGAAATGCCGGCAAGAGGTAGCATGACTGTGCTGATGCCTGTTAAAATGAGATCCTGCAAGAACAATGACATCACAGCAAATTATGATTGGGATTGAACCGCTGCTGGAGGCTTGGCCGTCATCGTCTCCTGCGTGAACTTCCAGAAGAAATGAATCGTCAGCAGTGGGGTGTGATGGGAAATGAAGAGTGAAGGTGAGTGAATTGTGTTTGAACAGCATGTTTGTGTTAGTCTGTTAGCAGTGAATGTGGTTCGGTTCGGGTCGCTACATTCATCCAGTCAGTGTTTGGGAGTGTAAACAGGCTCAGTATGAACAGGCAACTGAAGTCAAACCCCTTCACTAATTCATGAGAAATGCCTGTAACCATATTGACAAATGAGTAAATATCAAGGCTTGCAACTTTAGTTCAACCTCATAAGTTTGTGGTTAGAACTTTGGTTTAGTCGTCCAGTTTAGTTTATTGTTTTCCCCTACCCAAACACTTAGTGTCACAGCGGTCGGCAACCTTACGGCACATGGAAGGATAATCACTGAAGCAATGCTATTTATAATTACTAACAATAAAACAGGCTGTGAGGAATGATTACCTCAAAATGTAAGTTTGTATGCAAGTTTGAGTTACTTTACATTAAATACATACGCCTCTTTAGCTATCGTCACGTCAGTGATTAACCCTCCACGTGCCATAGGTTGCCGACCCCTGCTCTACAATGACACAATACTTTCTTCCATCCTAAATGGTTTGATTCACATGGCATAGTGTTGTAGTCCTGTGGCCTGTTGCATAAATGCATCAAATATGTTAAGATTGTCTTAAGAACTAGCCTGACCAACTAGCAGTAATCAGTCCTACTTTTCAAATGCAAGACAAAACATTTTTGATGACTAATTAGTAAGGTTGCAAAGGGGCTGAACATTTCCAGAAATTTTCCAAGTTTCCAAAAAAGAAATCCTGGAAAGTTTACAACAACAAAAGAAATCCTGTAAAGTTTCCAAAAATTTCAAAAAGTTTTCAAAAAATTCTGTAAAGTTTTTTTGTTTTTTTAAATCCTAGAAAGTTTACAAAAAATCCAAAAAGTTTCCAGAAGTTTAAAAAAAAAATCCTGGAAAGTTTCCAAAAATTTTGTAAAGTTTAAAAGAAAAAATCCTAGAAAGTTTCCAAAAAATACTGGAAAGTTTCCAAAAATTCTGTAAAGTTTTTTTTTTTTTTTTTATCCTAGAAAGTTTCCAAAAATTTCTAAAAGTTTTTTTGAAATCCTGAAAAGTTTCCAAAAATGCTGTAAAGTTTTTTTGAAATCCTAAAAAGTTTCCAAAAATGCTGTAAAGTTTTTTTTTAAATCCTAGAAAGTTTCCAAAAAATCCAAAAAGTTTCCAGAAGTTTAAAAAAAAAATCCTGGAAAGTTTCCAAAAATTTCAAAAATTCTGTAAAGTTTAAAAGAAAAAATCCTAGAAAGTTTCCAAAAAATACTGGAAAGTTTCCAAAAATTCTGTAAATTTTTTTTATTTTTTTTTTAAATCCTAGAAAGTTTCCAAAAATCCAAAAAGTTTCCAGAAGTTTAAAAGAAAAAATCCTAGAAAGTTTCCAAAAATTCTGTAAAGTTTCCAAAAATTTCAACAATTCTGTAAAGTTTAAAAGAAAAAATCCTAGAAAGTTTCAAAAAATTTCAAAAAGTTTCCCAAAAGAAATCCTGGAAAGTTTCCGGAAACGTTGCAGCCCTACCAATTAGTCCAGTTTATGCATCCGGCCACTGAACGTTTCTGGTTGTCACATTCATTGTAGAATATGGTGGTTGTTCTTTCAGAACCAAACTGTGTGTGAATCGTCTATCAGACGTAATTTTTTTTACCCAAACCAGATCTAATCAGTGGATTGCATACACAGTGCTAAACATATACTGACCACTAACTCTAAACTTAACCTTAGTATAGCGTTGGTAGAACATCCTGATGCAGTTGTAAATTTGTAAATAAAACATGATTGCTTATGCCAAATTCTTATGTAAATTCTATGCCATTTTTGTCAGTGTAGATAACTACTGCTTCTCCTGATCAGATCCGAAGTCTGACCTTTTCTTGATTGAGTTAACCAATGAAATTAACTGGAAATGAACCGAGTGTATATCATGCTCCAAACAGAATTGACAACCATATTCTACAGCTGTGTGAACAGAAGCGTCCCAGCAGATCTGGGCAGTCTAGAGTTATTTTGTGAATAATAAAAGCAGACAAGAGTCTGTGAGACGGAGCTCCTGGACAGCTGAAGGAATCCACAGCTGCTTCAAGTTCTCAGCCAAATGTCTGAGCATGCAATAAACGTCTGGATTCAGATGTATTTTTATGCAAGCTGTTAGCCTGTCACGCATTATCAAGGAAGGGCTTTGCGTTTTCTAATGACAGAACTTTGGAGAAGTGTGTGGGAACCATTTTCCAAAGCAATATCCATGTGCTGGCAACATGGTCTCTTAAAAACCAATGACATCTCTATGGACGTGATTTGGCCAAAGTAGGACATCTTCCTGAATCAACATCCTCTATTGCTTCTGGGAAAACAATCCTAACCTTATCCCAATCTCCAAATCACTGCGGGTTAAGAACATGTTGAAGCTCTCAAGTCTAAAATCTGATTGGTGGATAGGGATGTTGGGCCGACCAGGATGTTGGACGCTCCCCATCTTAAGAAACATGTTTACTGGGATTTATCCAAGATCAACATCTCTGTAGATGTAGATTAACTCCTCAACTTCGTCCATAGAGCAAAAATGACATTAGAAATTGCAGGAAACAAAAAGGCTTTTGCTGGTTCAAGACATGCAGTTTGCATGCTTTATTATGACTTTACATGAATATTTATTGATAGAGCAACAATTACACTGTAAATAATATAGCTGTGAGCAGCAATTAACGGGGCCAAGCACAAAGAAGACAATAAGACATGGCTGGGAGTGTCAGACCAACTGCAATAATGAGCAATTAACGGCATTTTAAGACACTTTTAGGCAAAATGGCTGCAAAATCATATATACAGTCACTAATAATATGATTTAATGGTTTATAACTTTCGACCAATAGGTGGCGCTGTGACCAAATTGATGTGGTGTGGTCAGAGTGAGGTGACAATGACATGCAAAGTTTGGTGTCAATATGTCAAAGCATTGCAGAGATACAGCCTCGAGTCATTTGGCATCATGCCTCAACTTCGTCGCTGCGGTATTCATCTGTGGACACGAAATCAATAACTTTTTGCTGTCATGGTCTAAAGATGATACGATTCGATTTTGGTGAAAATCAGACAAAGAGTCTAGGAGGAGTTTGAAAAAGTAGGTTTTTAAAGGAAATCAAAATGGCGGCCAAATATGGCAAAATTGGTATCTGTGTTCTCAGCATGACCCAAGGAATCTATTAAGTTTCATTACAACAGGCAAACGTAATCAAAAGTTATTAGCATTTTTGGAAATTTCGTTATAACGTTTGACCACAAGGTGGAGCTGCCCCGAAAATGAGTACTGTCAGGACTTGGTGCCGAAGACACATACAGAGTTTCGTAACAATTCGCCAATGCTTTCGTAAAATATAGCATTTTTTGACAAAATTCAAAATGGCTGACACCCAAAATGGCTGAATTTGGTATCGTATAACTTGGCGTGATGCCCTGAATCTAAAGAGAACGGTTTTGTGATTTTTGGCCAAAGCGTTCAGATAAGCAAAAATAGCACATTTTTGTATCTCCGGACCACTAGATGGCACTGCGCCGAAACGCTGCAGGTAGCCACAGGTCATGGTTGGCATAACATACACCAAGTTTGGTCAGAATACACCAAAGCATTGTGGAGATACAGCTTCGCATTCATTTTGGCAGACACTTCGTCAAATTCGTTGGCACGTTATTCGAGAACGGTTTGACGAATTTTCATGAAAATTGGAGCAACAGCCTAGGAGGAGTTCGGAAAAAGTAGGTATTATTCAAAATGGCGGGAAAATTTTCATGACGGAATTTTGCTTCTAGCCCTTAAGGTTTTAAAGTTATGAGCACAAGTTTAGAGACTCCAAATTTGCTACGGTGAATGTGTGGACTGTCCTTTATCTGTGTGCCAAATTTCATAACTTTCCCACAGGCGGTTCTATGGGTGGCCATAGACTCAAGAGCAGAATCATAATAATAATAGGAACGCCAACGGATACAATAGGTGCTTGGCCCCTAATAATGTCCTTTCTTGAAATGTCAGGACAAAAAAAAAGACTAATCATGCTTTAGAACAGAAGTCAAATGCCCTTCATTCAGTACAACAGTATGAGATTATGTCACTGGATTATTAACGAGACTAGTGAATATGCTAAACTGAGTTTGTGGTGCTGTGATGTTGGAATCTGCTGGCTACTTACAAGACAACAAGAGAATGGGCAAATGAATCAATGCACCAATTTATGGGTTTCAAAACACATGAGAATACTTGAAAACTCCAAATAAACAAGATGGTGGAAATGGACAAAAAATGAGCCAGAAAAGCAGAGTTGCCTAAATCACCAGATGAAATCATGTATGATGTGCTCTTGATCACAGAGAAATGTATTCGTGGGAGATTCAATAACAGAGATGAAATGTGTGGATATATACCTGGACACACCACGTTCACATTGCATCCGGATCATTTACTGTGAGAAGACTTAAAGGTGCAGCGTTACGTCCTTTTTTGGACTCATTGGAAATGGATCTAATTTGGTCGGGAATGTACACTGCACCTTCAAGTGCCTCGATGACGAGCGTAAATGACCACAGATTGAGGTCTCATGATGAAAAAAGCGAGGAAATCGGTCTATCGGTCACAGCAGAGGGAGGAGGTGGAGGGGGAGACAATAAATGGAAATCAGCAAGAAGCACACTGGAGGTTAGGAAAAATACTATATTCTTTATTGAAAAATATTAGTATATGTGGATTTGTGTCATAATAATAAGTCCATGCAACAAATAAAACAACATTGATCAATAGCAAGGCCCACCATGCTCAGTACAGGGTTAACAGAACAAAAGCAACATCCAATGAGCAGATGCATCGGCTACAGCACATTACAGTACAGCAGGGTACATCTTTACTACAGAAAGATTACATTGGAGTCTATTCAATGTAGAATCAAAATAATAATAATAATGTGATTCATGCACTCAAGTCTATTACCAGAACAAAAGGTAGAGAAACCACAACCAAACAATAGACATTTGCATTGCTCTAATAGAGGATCTCAGTAGCAGTGCAGGAAATCAACATCCCTGCCAAATGGATGGCATTTTGGACGCTGTCAATTTGGACAATTTCGTAGCCAATCGGGTGTTTTTGTCTGTTGTTTTTTGCTTTTCCTCTAAACATGATTGTGAATGATTGAGTAAAATCAGAAGGCGATGAATGAAGCACACGTTATGCAGGTGACTATGGAAGCTTGTTTCCGCCACCAAAGAAAAAAGAAAAAAAGTCATTGCGTTTTTTTTTATCTCACAATTCGGACTTTTTCTCGCTATTGCAATTCGGCCTTAAAACCTTTTTCTAAAACAAAACAAAACAAAAAGTCAGCATTGCGAGATATTATGGAAGCTTGTTTCCACCACAGAATAAAAAATTCAAAAGGTAATTGCTACTTTTCCTCGCAATCGCGTGATATAAACTCACAATTGAGTTATAGTCAGAATTGCGTTACATGAACTTGCAACCTTTTTTCTCACAATTGCATTATATAAACTCGCAATTTTGAGTTATAAAGTCAGAATCGCGTGATATCAACGTATTAAAGTTTATCACGCAATTCTGACTTTATAACTTGCAATTGCGAGTTTATATCATGCAATTCTGACTGCGAGTTTATATAACGCAATTGAGAGAAAAGGCGAGTTTATCACAATTCTGACTCTCACAATTGCGAGTTTATATCACGCAATTCTGAAGTTCAATTGTGAGTTTTAAAGTCAGAATTTCGAGACATATTCAGAATTTACGTGATATAAACTTGCAATTACGAGGGGAAAAAAAGTCAGAATTGCAAAATTCCGAATACATCTCGAAATTCTGACTGCAAGTTTGTCACGCAAAAAGTCAGCATTCGAGATGTCGCATTTACCTTTTTTCAGTGGCGGAAACAAGCTTTTTATTTTTATATTCCGTGGCGTAAACAAGCTTCCATAGGTGTGTGGGTTTGGTGATCATCCAAGCACAAAATGCATCCATTTAACAGGAATTTACATACATGTTGACTACCAAAGCTGGATGGGACATACATGAGTCACTCTTCTAGAGCTACTGATGTGGGTTAAACTACAGCACTTGACATACAGACAGTAGTTCACGCTCTAAATGTGTTAGCTCTGGTTTTAGTGTGTTTGTTCTCAGGAAGGGAGCAGATCTGAGATGTTTGTCGTCTTCTGATGGAAATAGGAAATGAGGAGGGATCAGAACACAGATGATCATTAAAACACAATGATCTGATAATGCAGAATGTAGATTCAGCCTCCATAGACTATGAGACAGGAGATAAGAACAGAAATAAAGCACATGAAATCAAACTATGAGACAGAAGATCAGAAACAGAAATCAAAAAAGCTTCATGAAATCAGTGATGGAGGTAAAGTTAGCAGCTCATCTCAACACAACTTTGGTTTGTCCTCATTAGACATCGGTGTAAATGATTAAGTTCATGAGATGCAGCCGTTAATTGATCCAAAATCCATTTTTTTCCTGATGAAATACATGTAGTGTCATTCTGGGGCTTCAACACAAACTCTTACTTATTCAAATGAGCATTAAATGACTCTAGTAAATGATTGAACGGATGTTTTATTTGTTGTCCGTTGAGCTCAGGCCTGAATTAGCATCGTTAGCTTTCTGAGGTAAAACCAAACCTCACAAACAAACCTCTACAAATACATACAGCGCTCAAATACACGATAAAACGAAAAGAAAATCTATCAAATACACCGAATATCCCTCACATAAGCCAATCAATTGATTTTTAAACGATTTTAAAGTGAAATCTGAAGCGGAGCGCGTCCGTTAGTTTCGCTAGCTAACAGATTACCTCAGGATCCGAATCAAACCTCACTGATTCGCTAAATAAACACCAAATCACCTGTTATTTTAACGAATATCCCCTCAGTGTGGACATACAGCAGCATATAGAGTTTAATAATCATGCATTAAACAAGGAAAAGGCCTTAGATGTGATCTGATCGTGAAATAATGTGTTATAAATACCTCTATTTCTCACTGAGCCAAAGACAGGAAGAACCAAATATCCGACATGAACTAACACCATCCTTCAGATCGTCTGTTTGATGAATACAGAGTGTAAACGGGTGAATAAATAATGTACATTCAGCGGGATCATATGCAGTCAGTCACCGCGAGGACAAAGAAGAGTGGCGGCGGTGTTCGATTCGCCAACTAGTCGTTCTACTGAATCGGTTCCTCTGAATGATTCGAGCGAATCGATTCACAGTGCATTTGTATCTCTCCAAATGAATCTGCGCATCGCGTTCGGTTGGAATGAATCGGACTGTCTGAAGCTCGAAAGTGGCAGATTCTAGGAGCTATATCCATTATCTGACCACTAGAGGCGCCACTGCTATCACAAGGTGTGTTTACATGCACACATTTTCGCCAGTGTGAATGAATCCAATCCGATTTCAGATTCTAAAAGTTCTGTAATGTGAACCCTAAACATGCATTACATGTATTCCACAAAAGCATGGATGCATGTAAAATATATGTATGCTGTGAGGACAAAACGATTAGGCTGATTTGTCAATAACTACACCACAGTCGATCCAGCTGAGCTTTAATTGCAAAAAAGAATCTCTTACAGTATCTCTGTACCATGTTTCATTGGTTCTCAATAGCACAACAATGAAATAAAATGTAAACAGCAAAGGAAATATTTTTCATGCGTGACATATGTTACAAATAGTGCTTGTTATACAAGTGCTTTGCTATTTACAGATTGTGGTCTTAACATTTGCATTAAAAACAACAATAAAACATATGTACAATTAATTAAATTCAATGTAACAGACACTTTGGCTATTCATATTTGGCCCATGCATTCTTTACTCGTTCTTATGACAATTTGACACAAAAAACTTCGTCAGACCTGTTCACATCATGGATGATAACTATAATGATGTGGTTTTAAAATGTATTCTAAATGTAAAAGAGTAGAGTCCACACCACAACTATAACGATAACAACACACAGGAACGATATCGGAATCAGAGCGGGCTTTTTTCTTTCAGCTGATGAAGGATAAAAACACTGACAGCCAATCAGAATCCATCCTGCTTCAAAGAGCTTGAACATTTAAAGGCACAATATGTAAGATTTTTGGATTAAAATATCCAAAAGCCACTAGAACGGTGTTATATATTTTGTTGATTTGTGTAATTACATTATTCCAAATGTTTCCAAGAATGTTTAAATCCAGAGAAATAAGCAGGACACGGACCGTGTGTGTGCGTCGCCTATCAATGACATCATACCCGCGTTACCCCTTCGGTTTTATTTTGTAGACCTTTAATATCTGATGTGTTTTATTAGACGGTGAGCAACTGTTTGGATCATTCATGGACAGAAACTAATCATTGTTCTCCAGCTCAACACAGTTAGTCTTATTGTTTAGATCTGGTGTTTTTGATTTACCGCGAGTACCATGTTTTACCATGCCTGATATGATCTCGCTCACTGCAGTGTGAACAAGTGTCTCATAGTAGCGCCGAGCGAACGCACAGAGTAGCATTATAACATCACTTTAACACACTCAGATGTGTGTGATAGGATAAAACAGCGCTGCGTTCCCACACACACACACGAGCGGAAGAAGCGGAAGCGCTCGTCTGACCGAATAAAAGCTCCGCCCAATCAAGAGTCAAGACACGCCTTTGTGTTGAATAAGAGACGAAACATTACATATTGTGCCTTTAAAGAGACAGACGACAAAACTGCAGTGCTTATAATAAACAAAGATATTGTGCGCTTGTGTGAACGCTACTATAGTTATCGTTCTTGGTGTGAACGGGCTTTAAACCACAGAAATAAAGTGTCCTACAGTCAAGTGAACAATGCAAAACTGTTGTGGCCATCTTCATTTCACATCTGAAGAAATATAACACTGCTTGTATACACCGATCAGGCATAACATTATGACATTATATTTTAAATTGTGTTGGTCCCCCTTTTGCCCTGACCCGTCTCTGATGGACTCCACTAGACCCCTGAAGGTGTGCTGTGGTATCTGGCACCAAGATGTTAGCAGCAGATCCTTTAAGTCCTGTAAGTTGCGAGGTGGGGCCTCCATGGATCGGACTTGTTTGTTCAGCACATCCCACAGATGCTCGAATGGATTGAGATCTGGGGAATTTGAAGGCCAAGTCAACACCTCAAACTCGTTGTTGTGCTCCTCAAACCATTCCTGAAGCATTTGTGCTTTGTGGCAGGAGCATTATCCTGCTGGAAGAGCCACAGCCACCAGGGAATACCGTTTCCATGAAAGGCTGTACATGGTCTCAACAATGCTTAGGTAGGTGGTACGTGTCAAAGTAACATCCACATGGATGGCAGGACCCAAGGTTTCCCAGCAGAACATTGCCCAAAGCATCACACTGCCTCCGCCGGCTTGCCTTCTTCCCATAGTGCATCCTGGTGCCATGTGTTCCCCAGGTAAGCCACGCACACACACCCGGCCATCCACGTGATGTAAAAGAACACGTGATTCCTCAGACCAGGCCACCTTCTTCCATTGCTCCGTGGTCCAGTTCTGATGCTCACGTGCCACTGTTGGTGCTTTCGGCGGTGGACAGGGGTCAGCATGGGCACCCTGACTGGTCAGCGGCTATGCAGCCCCATACGCAACAAACTGAGATGCACTGTGTATTCTGACACCTTTCTATCAGAACCAGCATTAACTTCTTGAGCAATTTGAGCTCCAGTAGCTCGTCTGTTTGATCAGACCAGACGGGCCAGCCTTCGCTCCCCACGTGCATCAATGAGCCTTGGCCGCCCATGACCCTGTCTCCGGTTCTCCACTGTTCCTTCCTTGGAGCACTTTTGATAGATCCTAACCACTGCAGACCGGGAACACCCCACAAGAGCTGCAGTTTTGGAGATGCTCTGACCCAGTCGTCTAGCCATCACAATTTGGCCCTTGTCAAACTCGCTCAAATCCTTACGCTTGCCCATTTTTCCTGCTTCTAACACATCAACTTTGAGGACAAAATGTTCACTTGCTGCCTAATATATCCCACCCACTAACAGGAGATGGAGAGATCATCAGTGTTATTCACTTCACCTGTCAGTGCTCATAATGTTATGCCTGATCGGTGTATGTTACCGCACTACTATTATCAGATCGAAATGTTGATTGTTTGACGGATAGGGATGCAAAAGCTCAGGTTTGAGAGGGTTGAAAGAGCACGTCATTCTGAAATCAATTGGTGCACATTTTCTTAACTTTTAGTGGCATGACAGGAGTGATTTCTTCAAACCCAACTTTTTTGCCTGTAGTATTATTTCAGTGGAATGTTTGCATGTTACTCTAAGAATGGAAAAACTCCTTCCATATACAGCAGGTTCTGTCTCACTCTGTGCTGCCGTAGTGATTTGGCGAATCTGACGTGTCCTGAAGGCTCGTGTGGGAAATCTCCTCATCTTGATCTGACACGCACTTAGTGTTGAAGAGGTCCGACACAAAGAACACCTGCGATGTGAATGTAAAATATGATTAAACTGCGTATCTGTGCTGGTTATATATTAATGGCCTTACGGCACACGTTCATGAAATCACTTACGGTAAACAGCGCCACGACAGCTCCCTGTACGAGTCCGGTGAGAACGTCACTCCAGTGGTGTTTATAATCAGACACGCGGGACAGACCCACGTACAGAGAAGCGGCAATGAACGAGAACTGGAGAGTCGGCCGCACCAGTCGAGACCATCCTGTCCTCAGTCTGGACTGGAGATACAGCTTTAAAGAAGAAACATATTAGAATATAATATATATATATATATATAAATATAAGTCACTTAAGGCAAGACAATACTACAAACTAATAGATATTATTACCATACTTCCCCATACTTATTACTACCATACTTGGTGTGTGTAAAGCTGCTGAAGTGATTTCTGACTCAAACTTACCGCCTTTAAAGATTGAAATCTATAGACACATTAAAAGTGCAATATAAACAAATAAAGGCACAATAAGTAATTTTTCGTCTCTTATTCAGCACAAAGGCGTGTCTTGACTCTTGATTGGGCGGAGCTTTTATTCGGTCAGACGAGCGCTTCCGCTTCCTCCGCTCGTGTGTGTGTGTGGGAACGCAGCGCTGTTTTATCATATCACACACATCTGAGTGTGTTAAAGTGATGTTATAATGCTACTCTGTGCGTTCGCTCGGCGCTACTATGAGACACTTGTTCACACTGCAGTGAGCGAGATCATATCAGGCATGGTAAAACATGGTACTCGCGGTAAATCAAGAACACCAGATCTAAACAATAAGACTAACTGTGTTGAGCTGGAGAACAATGATTAGTTTCTGTCCATGAATGATCCAAACAGTTGCTCAGCGTCTAATAAAACACATCAGATATTAAAGCGTTTTTTTTGTGTTTCCATGGTTACTACAAAATAAAAACCGGAGGGTAACGCGGGGATGATGTCATTGATAGGCGACACACACACACGGTCCGTGTCCTGGATAAAATCGCTTATTTCTCTGGATTTACACATTCCTGGAAACATTTGGGATAATGTAAGTACACAAGTCAACAAAATCTATAACACTGTTCTAGTGGTTTTTGGTTACATATTGTGCCTTTAAAAGTGTGTTTTGGATGTTTTCTTTCCACTAGTCTAAATGAAAATAAATTATGGAAGTAAAATATACGATTGGCTTGCAGTGCCTCACCTTAATTTTGATGATATATTATCATAAGAACACACTTACAGCGAGGAACAGCATACAGTACATGGAGAACGACGAGTGGCCAGAATAAAAGGAAAGCCTGTCAGTAGAAGATTGTACATCGTTATTAGTAATTTTTTGCTAACAATGCACTTGATGAAACAAATAAAAGGATGGATGGGTGGAGGGTTGGAGGGTTGGATGGATGGGTGGGTGGGTGGGTATATGGATGGGTGGGTGGATGGGTGGGTGGGTATATGGATGGGTGGGTGGAGGGATGAATGGGGTGGAGGGATGGATGAATAGGTGGATGGATGATGGGATGAATGGTTGGATCGGATGGGTGGAGGTGTGGGTGGATGAGTGGGTGGGTGGAGGGTTTTTGTCAATTTCTCATTTCGATCATCGATAGGTCTCAAAAACTAGTACTCGTGGGCGGGGCTTGTGTGGGGGGCGAGGCGTCTCCGTCATGGAGATATGGAACTATTTTAAGACTGTTACGAAAATTAATGTTGACAAATACAAACATGACATGTCTATGAAAACATGAACACATGACTAGAAAAAATGTTTTTGAAAAAGAAACATCTAAAAACAAAATAAATAACCCAGTCAATAATATCGAGCATTGTATTTGAGCTGAAACTGTGAATAAACACCACCTTGCAGAGCTTTGGGTTAATAAACTCAACCAAACCTATATGAGTTTAAGCAGATATGTTAGGTACATCAGCACAAAAGGACGTGAATGTGCACGTGAACTTGGCCGTGCTAGTTTTTACAGGCTATGGTTTGAAAGGGAAACTCATTTTGAAAAAGATATAGCCTATCAAAAAAGAATATGACCGTCTCTGAAATAACCCAGAATCGATAATGTCGGGCATTAATGGTAATGGGTGGGTGGATGGGTGGATGGATGGATGGATGGGTGGGTTTATGGGTTTATGGATGGATGGATGGGTGGATGGATGGGTGGGAGGTTGGATGGATGGGTGGGTGGATGGATGGATAGATGGATGGGTGGGTTTATGGATGGATGGATGGTTGGTTGGATGGATGGATGGATGGATGGATGGATAGATGGATAGATGGATGGGTGGGTTTATGGATGGTTGGATGGATGGATGGATGGATGGATGGATGGGTGAGTGGGTGGGTGGGTGGGTGGGTGGGTGGATGGATGGATGGATGGATGGATGGGTGGGTGGATGGATGGATGGGTGGGTGGATGGATGGATGGGTGGGTGGGTGGGTGGATGGATGGATGGATGGGTGGGTGAATGGGTGGGTGGGTGGATGGATGGATGGATGGATGGATGGGTGGGGGGGGTGGATGGATGGATGGATGGGTGGGGGGGTGGATGGATGGATGGGTGGGTGGGTGGATAGATGGATGGGTGGGTGGGTGGGTGGGTGGATGGATGGATGGATGGGTGGGTGAATGGGTGGGTGGGTGGATGGATGGATGGATGGATGGATGGGTGGGGGGGGTGGATGGATGGATGGATGGGTGGGGGGGTGGATGGATGGATGGGTGGGTGGGTGGATAGATGGATGGGTGGGTGGGTTTATGGGTTTATGGATGGGTGGGTGGGGTTTATGGATGGATGGATGGATTGGAGGGGTGGATAGAGTTTGGATAGAGTTTTAACAGTCTTGGCTTATTTGAACATTTCGTCAATGTAAGTCTATGGTTTTTTTTCTGAGTTTTAGGATTTTTAGGAAAACTATAATTCCAATCAATTAGAAAATATACAGTAATGCTAGTCAGACAGTCTGAAGGTCTGAGCCAAGTTTTGGTGGGTGTAGCTTTAAAGCTCTAGGAGGATATACAGTCAGAAATGTTACTCTTAGAAGTAGAAGTAAATAGTATTTCAGGATGCTTTCTCTAGCCAACATAATGAATGAATGCTGCTCTGTGATTGGCTCTTTCACTCACCGGCCTTCATTAGTGACGGCTGGATCTCCGGTGCAGGTGAAGTTCTCAATATAACCGGCCTTACAGTCGATGAGGCTCCAGTGCGGTCTGCAGACGGTCAGGAAGTGTGGCCGCAGGCGGCCGATGGTGTATTTGGCGATGTCGGTCAGCGACTGGCTCAGCGCCGCTCCGAACACGAACGATCCCACGGCCTTGTACACACATGCTATATATTGATAACTGAGAGAGGCTCTGGACCGCAGGTAGACTGAGAAACACTCGCCGCAGATGATCTGGGTGAAGAGAACAGATGTGTGGAAGCTTGGAGTCAAAATTACAAAAGATCATTGTGACTTTTTATCTCACAATTCAGACCTGAAGCAATAGGCAAATGAAGCAATGCTGGTTAAGAAAGCAACCGAGCGCTTACTAGCAGCAGAGCGAATGGAATCATGACTCCCATCAGTAACTGGTACGATATGGTGTCTTCTTTAAACGGGTACTTGATGGTGTCGTCACTGCAGAAAAAGCCTCGTTTGAAGGGCGTGTGCTGAAGATTCAACACCGCGAATGGAAGCCCAGCTATAAAGAGATGACACAAGATTTACAGGCCCGTTTATATCAGCATTCCAGCTGACACGTGTGTGTGAGTGTGTAAGTGATAGAGTGAGTGAGTGAGTGAGTGTGTGTGTGTGTGAGTGAGTGTGCGTCTGTGTCTGTGTCTGTGTGTGTGTGACAGACTATTAAATGGCCTTTCTGTGGTGAATTGTATTGTATGTTAGGCATGTTGTTGACATTAGTATGTTATAGAGGAACAGAGCGTGTTTCAGGGCACACTCACCATTACTCTTAATAATCAAATCACTTCACTTTATTTAAATCAGTTGTCCAACAATAGAGGTTAAACAAAGGCTCTGTATTCTGTCTCAGACTATAGTCTTATTATTCTGCCATTCGTTTACATCCAATCCAGTCAATTCCTCACTGAGGCCAGTCACTTTCATTAGGAATCAGTCTCTCCATTGAGGAATTCCATTTCCCACAAACATTCTATGCATTTCTATTCAAGATCTAATAATGCACATTGAGCTCATAGTGAAGTGGCTGTTAGTAGGCAGTTAAAAACAATATATTCTAAAACATTTTGCTAATGCTCCCATTAAGTTATGAAAACATTACTCCTGAATGTTACTCTTGAATGTTCTCTGAACGTTACTCTTGAATGTTCTCTGAACGTTACTCTTGAATGTTCTCTGAACGTTACTCTTGAATGTTCTCTGAGCGTTAATCTTGAGTGTTCTCTGAGCGTTACTCTTGAATGTTCTCTGAACGTTACTCTTGAATGTTCTCTGAGCGTTACTCTTGAATGTTCTCTGAACGTTACTCTTGAATGTTCTCTGAGCGTTACTCTTGAGTGTTCTCTGAATGTTACTCTTGAATGTTCTCTGAGCGTTACTCTTGAATGTTCTCTGAGCGTCACTCTTGAATGTTCTCTGAACGTCACTCTTGAATGTTCTCTGAGCGTTAATCTTGAGTGTTCTCTGAGCGTTACTCTTGAATGTTCTCTGAACGTTACTCTTGAATGTTCTCTGAGCGTTACTCTTGAATGTTCTCTGAACGTTACTCTTGAATGTTCTCTGAGCGTTACTCTTGAGTGTTCTCTGAATGTTACTCTTGAATGTTCTCTGAACGTTACTCTTGAATGTTCTCTGAGCGTCACTCTTGAATGTTCTCTGAACGTTACTCTTGAATGTTCTCTGAACGTTACTCTTGAATGTTCTCTGAACGTTACTCTTGAATGTTCTCTGAACGTTACTCTTGAATGTTCTCTGAACGTTACTCTTGAATGTTCTCTGAGCGTTACTCTTGAATGTTCTCTGAACGTTACTCTTGAATGTTCTCTGAGCGTTACTCTTGAGTGTTCTCTGAATGTTACTCTTGAGTGTTCTCTGAGCGTTACTCTTGAATGTTCTCTGAATGTTACTCTTGAATGTTCTCTGAACGTTACTCTTGAATGTTCTCTGAACGTTACTCTTGAATGTTCTCTGAGCGTTACACTTGAATGTTCTGAGCGTTACTCTTGAATGTTCTCTTAGCGTTACTCTTGAATGTTCTCTTAGCGTTACTCTTGAATGTTCTCTGAGCGTTACTCTTGAGTGTTCTGAGCGTTACTCTTGAATGTTCTCTTAGCGTTACTCTTGAACGTTCTCCGAGCGTTACTCTTGAATGTTCTCTGAGCGTTACTCTTGAGTGTTCTGAGCGTTACTCTTGAATGTTCTCTGAGCGTTACTCTTGAATGTTCTCTTAGCGTTACTCTTGAGTGTTCTCTGAGCGTTACTCTTGAATGTTCTCTGAGCGTTACTCTTGAGTGTTCTGAGCGTTACTCTTGAATGTTCTCTTAGCGTTACTCTTGAACGTTCTCCGAGCGTTACTCTTGAATGTTCTCTGAGCGTTACTCTTGAATGTTCTCTGAACGTTACTCTTGAATGTTCTCTTAGCGTTACTCTTGAGTGTTCTGAGCGTTACTCTTGAATGTTCTGAGCGTTACTCTTGAACGTTCTCCGAGCGTTACTCTTGAATGTTCTCTGAGCGTTACTCTTGAATGTTCTCTGAGCGTTACTCTTGAACGTTCTCCGAGCGTTACTCTTGAATGTTCTCTGAACGTTACTCTTGAATGTTCTCTGAGCGTTACTCTTGACTGTTCTCTGAGCGTTACTCTTGAATGTTCTCTTAGCGTTACTCTTGAATGTTCTCTGAGCGTTACTCTTGAGTGTTCTGAGCGTTACTCTTGAATGTTCTCTGAGCGTTACTCTTGAACGTTCTCCGAGCGTTACTCTTGAATGTTCTCTGAACGTTACTCTTGAATGTTCTCTGAGCGTTACTCTTGAATGTTCTCTGAGCGTTACTCTTGAGTGTTCTCTGAACGTTACTCTTGAATGTTCTCTGAGCGTTACTCTTGAATGTTCTCCGAACGTTACTCTTGAGTGTTCTCTGAGCGTTACTCTTGAATGTTCTCTGAACGTTACTCTTGAATGTTCTCTGAGCGTTACTCTTGAATGTTCTCTGAACGTTACTTTTGAATGTTCTCCGAGCGTTACTCTTGAATGTTCTCTGAACGTTACTTTTGAATGTTCTCTGAACGTTATTGTTGAATGTTGTCTGAGCGTTCTGAAACAAGTAGTAACATTTAAAAAACGTTAAACAAACGTCCAACTAAAACACTCCATGAACGATGTATAAATAATGTTTCTGTGCTAATGTTTTGAGAACATTACAGATAACCTTGAACGTTCTATTAACGTTACTGAAAGAACTTTTGTTCATAACTTTGAGTTTCTTTCCACTAATCATCACTGAATGTAAACGCAACTATCTGTGAGCACTTACTCTTATCTCCCCTCATAAAAGAACTATATCTCTATACAAACTAATGCTTTTCTGAGTATGATAATGACGTTTTGTATTGTATCATTGTAATTTGTATGAATATATTGACTATGAACATGTTGAATATGGATCTGCATGTTTGTAACGTCATGTATGGATCGTTTCATTCATATTCACTGTGCGGAGCTGCAACATTGTAGCGATGTCGCGCGGCTGTGAAACATTGATACATTCATCAGATCTATAGGAATCTTAAATAACGCCGATGAAATGAACACAATAGTCCGCTAGTAAAGGCAAACAGAGGCCAGAGGAGTGAACTCTTACCGAGCAGCAGACAGCTGACGTCCACACTAATGCTCCAGAGTCCTCTCGTCTCGAACATTCTCAGTTCCGCACAAACACTGGAGGCTTTGGAGAACTTACAGTTGAGCATTTATCCACATCAGATCAGATCAAACAATGCAGGATGTGCGAAGCTCTTTCACTTATTAACACGAACACATCAGTTAAGCTGTGGATAATCTGAACCTCGAGCGAATAAAACACCCAGCTGGCTGAGTTTTCCGTTCTGTCGTTATTACCCGAGCCTGAATGAGATGAGTTTTATGGCAAAGGTCTGATGAATGTCGCCGTTGCATCTCCGGTTACTTCATATCGCATGATGGTGAGGTCAATCTCTCCGTTTGTCAATCACACACAAGCTCCGCCCACCGCTTCCTCTTCCTCACTCAGCGATGCAGCTTCTGCATTCTCATTCACTTTTCATGACACACTGTTTTTACTTTGTTTTTACGAAGCTGCAACATTGTAGCGAGTTCGCGGGACAGTGAAACATTGTTACATTCATCAGCTAAGAATCTGAAACCCTGCAATAAATAACGCAGTTAAATAGGCAAACAATATACACAGTGTGGGACGCCAATGCTGACATAATAATAAATAAATACATAAATATACAAAAATATACGAATAAATACACAAATATATGGGTCAATGACGTGGCGTGTCAATTCTGGTGTCCAAATCATATTCATAATATTAAAAACATATACATTTTTAAATACACTAAGAGGGGGAAGTCGAGTCATTTAATGTGAGTATTCATTATAAATAATTAATTTAACTATATATGAGCTCAAAAGTCCCAAAATGTAATTCCGGGTTAAAATCTGAATACAAAAATATGACAAACAAAAAAAATATGAATAATGGTATTTAAAATCTACTTGGGCATAATTGTATTGATGTTTTCAGTGATACCTATAAATATAGTGATAATACTAAGCTTATTTACTTTATGACTGAAAGACTTTTGTCTCCAAATTGTGATTGCTCTAATGTCATTCCTGTAGTTTTCCACAGGTGGTTCAGTTAGTGCCTGATTATAAAGAAAAAATATTTGTTTTGTCATTCTTGAATAACAAAAACCCTCTGTTAGCCAGGATGTCCCCACCAATTTCAAAATCAAACCTACGCCCTTGATTATGAAACAAGTTAAGCTCATCTAAAAGCAGTTCCCTAGCAAACTGAAATTTGTAAAAATATATTTTTTTTTTATATATACACTCACCTAAAGTATTATTAGGAACACCATACTAATACTGTGTTTGACCCCCTTTCGCCTTCAGAACTGCCTTAATTCTACGTGGCATTGATTCAACAAGGTGCTGAAAGCATTCTTTAGAAATGTTGGCCCATATTGATAGGATAGCATCTTGCAGTTGATGGAGATTTGTGGGATGCACATCCAGGGCACGAAGCTCCCGTTCCACCACATCCCAAAGATGCTCTATTGGGTTGAGATCTGGTGACTGTGGGGGCCATTTTAGTACAGTGAACTCATTGTCATGTTCAAGAAACCAATTTGAAATGATTGGAGCTTTGTGACATGGTGCATTATCCTGCTGGAAGTAGCCATCAGAGGATGGGTACATGGTGGTCATAAAGGGATGGACATGGTCAGAAACAATGCTCAGGTAGGCCGTGGCATTTAAACGATGCCCAATTGGCACTAAGGGGCCTAAAGTGTGCCAAGAAAACATCCCCCACACCATTACACCACCACCACCAGCCTGCACAGTGGTAACAAGGCATGATGGATCCATGTTCTCATTCTGTTTACGCCAAATTCTGACTCTACCATCTGAATGTCTCAACAGAAATCCAGACTCATCAGACCAGGCAACATTTTTCCAGTCTTCAACTGTCCAATTTTGGTGAGCTCGTGCAAATTGTAGCCTCTTTTTCCTATTTGTAGTGGAGATGAGTGGTACCCGGTGGGGTCTTCTGCTGTTGTAGCCCATCCGCCTCAAGGTTGTGCGTGTTGTGGCTTCACAAATGCTTTGCTGCATACCTCGGTTGTAACGAGTGGTTATTTCAGTCAAAGTTGCTCTTCTATCAGCTTGAATCAGTCGGCCCATTCTCCTCTGACCTCTAGCATCAACAAGGCATTTTCGCCCACAGGACTGCCGCATACTGGATGTTTTTCCCTTTTCACACCATTCTTTGTAAACTCTAGAAATGGTTGTGCGTGAAAATCCCAGTAACTGAGCAGATTGTGAAATACTCAGACCGGCCCGTCTGGCACCAACAACCATGCCACGCTCAAAATTGCTTAAATCACCTTTCTTTCCCATTCTGACATTCAGTTTGGAGTTCAGGAGATTGTCTTGACCAGGACCACACCCCTAAATGCATTGAAGCAACTGCCATGTGATTGGTTGATTAGATAATTGCATTAATGAGAAATTGAACAGGTGTTCCTAATAATCCTTTAGGTGAGTGTACAAAGAAATGTAAAAAACACAAATAAATAAATGAGTATTTATACTTTCATTACCTTATGTATAATTGTATTTTTCCCACATTTACTTATTTTTACATTTATTTATTTCTACATTTCTTTGTCCGTATGGTAATGAGGGGGCGTGTTTTACCTCAGTACCGCTCAAAAGTTTGGAAACATGTCTGGATTTATTTGATCAAAAATTGTAATTTTGTGAAATATTATTACAATTTAAAATAATGGTTTTCTATTTTATTAATACTTTAAAATATAATGTATTCCTGTGATCAAAGCTGAATTTATCATCATTACTCCAGTCTTCAGCGTCACATGACCCTTCAGATATATATATATATAATCAAGTCACGTGAGATGAAATGGGGCAAGAAAAATCTTGTATCTTGTATTGTTTGATATCACATATCTTTTACTTATCTAGTAAAAGCATCTTGATTTAGGAATTTTTAGATATTTGGGCTGGAAACAAGACAGAAATACTAAGTAAGAAAAGCATTTTTTGCAGTATCATTGCACTATGAATGGAGTGAAGTTAAATCTCTGTTAAACTGTCTTTATTAGTTATCTGTAACATTACAGAATTCATTCATTAACATATTAAGGTCTATATAGACTAAAAACCCATTCATTTCCTGAATCCTCAGCTTCCAGGGACGTCCCCACCAATTTCAAAATCAAACCTACGCCCTTGATTATGAAACGAGTTCAGCTCATCTAAAAGCAGTTCCCTAGCAAACTGAAATTTGTAAAAGAAAAAAGAAAAAAAATGAAAACGTTATTTCTGAATGTTTTATTTGATCATTTTGCAAGTATTATGAGATACTTTTGCTGAACGTTTAAAAAACACTAACGTCCTACTAAAATGTTTCCAAAAGTGTCTGAATAACATCTGTGCTGATGTTTTGAGAACATTATTAAAGTCCAGATAACTTTGAACGAACGTTCTATTAACGTTGCTGGAACGTTCCATATCAATATAATCTCATAGTTCATCATCGTCAGGAAGGGCTCGGGCTGTTCCTCATGACTTTATATTGTGCTGGTTGTATTTGTGCAGGTGATTGTCGATCTGCTGGTGGAAGATCATCCATCCCAGCTGACTGTGAGACGCTTCATTCAGAGCTTTAGACTGCAAGCACAGTTTAAACGTCTCGCTGGATAAATGTGCCTGACAGAGAGTCTGATGCCAGACGTGAAACAGGCCACGCGACGGCGCTCGAACCACCAGCAGACGACTGCGCAGGAACTTCCTGTAGAGATGCACGTCTTCTGGAGCACTTCCTGTCACCGACCCTTCAAACGCACCTTTGAGAACATGCAGAAGATCAAACAAGATCATGCTCTTCCTCAGTGTCTCTCTTGTTTTCCAGCACAAATATCTAAACATTCTTAAATCAAGACACATTTACTGGAGAAGAAGAGAAATGACTGGAGATATTAAGAGTTTGAGCTTAAAACAAGAGCAAATATCAGCCAATGGAGTCAGAAAAATCATCTTAATTCATAGGGGAAACAAGATTATTTTCTTTTAAACTCACTTAATATCTCCAGTCATTTCTCTTCTCCAGTAAATGTGTCTTGATTTAAGAATGTCTAGATATTTGTGCTGGAGCTTCAAAACTAAACCACACAGAAGAATGCAATTTTATTACCTATGTTCATGAAATCTGATCTGTACTGGCACGTCATCCCAAAATCAGAGTCCTTCCAGTATCCAAAATCTTTCCTGATCACCTGCCAATGAAAAGCATATATATATTTGTTGTCATGATGTCTTTGTGAAGTTCTATAACTACTGATATAGAATAAAAGAGATCTGACCAGTTGCTCTTCAGCAGAAGGGACATGTTGACCATAGATGACCTCTGGATTATACTGGCTGAACATCACAGGATAGAAGACCTTTTTACCTGTGAGAACACTAGCAGGTCAGTAGTTCAATATCAGCATATATAGTCTATCTGTCTGTCTATCCATTCGTCCGTCCGTCTATCCATCCGTCCGTCGTCTATCTGTCTGTCTGTCTGTCTATCCATCCGTCCGTCCGTCCGTCAGCTATCTGTCTGTCTGTCCATCCGTCTGTCGTCTATCTGTCTCCGTCCATCTGTCCATCCGTCTTTCGTCTATCTGTCTGTCTGTCATCTGTCTGTCCATACGTCTGTCGTCTATCTGTTTGTCGTCTGTCTGTTGCCTGTCTGTCCATCCGTCTATATGTCTTTCTGTCCATCCAGTCTGTCCGCCTGTCTGTTTGTCTATCCGTCTGTCTGTCTGTCATCTGTCTGTCCATCTGTCTGTCGTCTATCTGTCTGTCCATCCGTCTGTCGCCTATCTGTCATCTGTCTGTCCATCTGTCTGTCGTCTATCTGTCTGTCCATCCGTCTGTCGCCTATCTGTCTGTCCATCCGTCTGTCGTCTGTCTGTCCATCCATCCGTCGTCTGTCTGTCTGTCCATCCATCCGTCATCTGTCTGTCTGTCTGTCCATCCGTCTGTCTGTCCATCCGTCTGTCTGTCCGTCCGTCTGTCTGTCTATCCATCAGTCTGTCGTCTGTCTGTCTGTTGTCTGTCTGTCCATCCGCCTGTCTGTCTATCTGTCTATCCATTCGTCTGTCCGTCCGTCCGTCCGTCTGTCCATCCGTCTGTCGTCTATCTGTCTGTCTGTCTATCCATCCGTCCGTTCGTCCGTCAGCTATCTGTCTGTCTGTCCATCCGTCTGCTGTCTATCTGTCTCCGCCCATCTGTCCATCCGTCTGTCGTCTATCTGTCTGTCTGTCATCTGTCTGTCCATACGTCTGTCGTCTATCTGTTTGTCGTCTGTCTGTTGCCTGTCTGTCTTTCTGTCCATCCAGTCTGTCCGCCTGTCTGTCTGTCATCTGTCTGTCCATCTGTCTGTCGTCTATCTGTCTGTCGTCTATCTGTCTGTCCATCCGTCTGTCGTCTGTCTGTCCATCCATCCGTCATCTGTCTGTCTGTCCATCCGTCTGTCGTCTGTCTGTCCATCCATCCGTCGTCTATCTGTCTGTCTGTCATCTGTCTGTCCATACGTCTGTCGTCTATCTGTTTGTCGTCTGTCTGTTGCCTGTCTGTCCATCCGTCTATATGTCTTTCTGTCCATCCAGTCTGTCCGCCTGTCTGTTTGTCTATCCGTCTGTCTGTCTGTCATCTGTCTGTCCATCTGTCTGTCGTCTATCTGTCTGTCCATCCGTCTGTCGCCTATCTGTCATCTGTCTGTCCATCTGTCTGTCGTCTATCTGTCTGTCCATCCGTCTGTCGTCTGTCTGTCCATCCATCCGTCGTCTGTCTGTCTGTCCATCCGTCTGTCGTCTGTCTGTCCATCCATCCGTCATCTGTCTGTCTGTCCATCCGTCTGTCGTCTGTCTGTCCATCCATCCGTCGTCTATCTGTCTGTCATCTGTCTGTCGTCTATCTGTTTGTCGTCTGTCTGTTGCCTGTCTGTCCATCCGTCTATATGTCTTTCTGTCCATCCAGTCTGTCCGCCTGTCTGTTTGTCTATCCGTCTGTCTGTCTGTCATCTGTCTGTCCATCTGTCTGTCGTCTATCTGTCTGTCCATCCGTCTGTCGCCTATCTGTCATCTGTCTGTCCATCTGTCTGTCGTCTATCTGTCTGTCCATCCGTCTGTCGCCTATCTGTCTGTCCATCCGTCTGTCGTCTGTCTGTCCATCCATCCGTCGTCTGTCTGTCTGTCCATCCATCCGTCGTCTGTCTGTCTGTCCATCCATCCGTCGTCTGTCTGTCTGTCCATCCATCCGTCGTCTGTCTGTCTGTCCATCCGTCTGTCGTCTGTCTGTCCATCCGTCTATCGTCTGTCTGTCCATCCGTCTGTCGTCTGTCTGTCCGTCCGTCTGTCTATCCATCAGTCTGTCGTCTGTCTGTCTGTTGTCTGTCTGTCCATCCGCCTGTCTGTCTATCTGTCTATCCATTCGTCTGTCCGTCCGTCCGTCCGTCTGTCCATCCGTCTGTCGTCTATCTGTCTGTCTGTCTATCCATCCGTCCGTTCGTCCGTCAGCTATCTGTCTGTCTGTCCATCCGTCTGTTGTCTATCTGTCTCCGTCTGTCGTCTATCTGTCTGTCTGTCATCTGTCTGTCCATACGTCTGTCGTCTATCTGTTTGTCGTCTGTCTGTTGCCTGTCTGTCTTTCTGTCCATCCAGTCTGTCCGCCTGTCTGTCTGTCATCTGTCTGTCCATCTGTCTGTCGTCTATCTGTCTGTCCATCCGTCTGTCGTCTATCTGTCTGTCCATCCGTCTGTCGTCTGTCTGTCCATCCATCCGTCATCTGTCTGTCTGTCCATCCGTCCGTCGTCTGTCTGTCCATCCATCCGTCGTCTGTCTGTCTGTCCATCCGTCTGTCGTCTGTCTGTCCATCCGTCTGTCGTCTGTCTGTCCATCCGTCTGTCGTCTGTCTGTCTATCCGTCTGTCGTCTGTCTGTCCGTCCGTCTGTCTGTCTATCCATCAGTCTGTCGTCTGTCTGTCTGTTGTCTGTCTGTCCATCTGTCTGTCTGTCAATCTGTCCATCCGTCTGTTGTCTGTCTGTCCGTCCATCCGTCTGTCTGTCCATCCATATGTTGTCTGTCTGTCCCTCCGCCTGTCTGTCTATCTGTCCATCCGTCTGTCCGTCCATCCATCTGTTGTCTGTCTGTCCGTCCATCGTCTATCTGTCTGTCTGTCATCTGTCTGTCCATCTGTCTGTCGTCTATCTGTCTGTCCATCCGTCTGTCGTCTGTCTGTCCATCCATCCGTCGTCTGTCTGTCTGTCCATCTGTCTGTCGTCTGTCTGTCCATCTGTCTGTCGTCTGTCTGTCCATCCGCCTGTCTGTCTATCTGTCCATCCGTCTGTCCATCCATCCGTCTGTTGTCTGTCGGTCCGTCCATCCATCTGTCTGTCCATCCGTATGTTGTCTGTCTGTCCCTCTGCCTGTCTGTCTATCTGTCCATCCGTCTGTTGTCTGTCTGTCCGTCCATCCGTCTGTCGTCTATCTGTCAATCTGTCAATCTGTCCATCTGTCTATCTGTCTGTCCATCCATCTGTCTGTCCATCCGTTTGTCATCTGTCTGTCCGTCCATCCGTCTGTCGTCTGTCTGTCTGTCCATCCGTCTGTCTGTCTGTCCATCCGTCTGTCCATCCGTCTGTCTGTCCATCCATCTGTCGTCTGTCTGTCCATCCGTCTGTTGTCTGTCTGT
The DNA here is from genome assembly GCA_039654625.1 of Rhinogobio ventralis. Taxonomy (NCBI): domain Eukaryota; kingdom Metazoa; phylum Chordata; class Actinopteri; order Cypriniformes; family Gobionidae; genus Rhinogobio; species Rhinogobio ventralis. Next base: position 38,162,946 of record CM077211.1, read on the forward strand.
CCATCCGTCTGTCTGTCCATCCGTCTGTCTGTCCATCCGTCTGTTGTCTGTCGGTCCGTCCATTCATCTGTCTGTCCATCCGTATGTTGTCTGTCTGTCCCTCTGCCTGTCTGTGTATCTGTCCATCCGTCTGTTGTCTGTCTGTCCGTCCATCCGTCTGTCGTCTATCTGTCAATCTGTCAATCTGTCCATCTGTCTATCTGTCTGTCCATCCATCTGTCTGTCCATCCGTTTGTCATCTGTCTGTCCGTCCATCCGTCTGTCGTCTGTCTGTCCATCCGTCTGTCTGTCTGTCCATCCGTCTGTCCATCCGTCTGTCTGTCCATCTGTCTGTCTGTCCATCCGTCTGTCTGTCCATCCATCTGTCGTCTGTCTGTCCATCCGTCTGTTGTCTGTCTGTCCATCCGTCTGTCTGTCCATCCGTCTGTCTGTCCATCCGTCTGTCTGTCCGTATATCCATCCGTCTGTTGTCTGTCTGTCTGTCCATGTGTCCGTCTGTCTGTCCAAGTGTCTGTCTGTCTGTCCATCCGTCTGTCTGTCTGTCCATCCATCTGTCGTCTATCTGTCCGTCCATCCGTCTGTTGTCTGTCTGTCTGTCCATCCGTCTGTTGTCTGTCTGTCCATCCATCCGTCGTCTGTCTGTCTGCCCATCCGTCTGTCTGTCCATCTATCCATCCGTCTGTTGTCTGCCTGTCTGTCCATCCGTCCGTCGTCTGTCTGTCTGTCCATCCATCTGTCGTCTGTCTGTCCGTCCATCCATCTGTCGTCTGTCTGTCCGTCCATCCGTCTGTTGTCTGTCTGTCCGTCCATCCGTCTGTCGTCTGTCTGTCCATCCGTCTGTTGTCCGTCTGTCCATCCGTCTGTTGTCCGTCTGTCCATCCGTCTGTCATCTGTCTGTCTGTCCATCCGTCTGTCCATCCATCTGTCTGTCTGTCCATCCGTCTGTCCATCCATCTGTCTGTCTGTCCATCCGTCTGTCCATCCATCTGTCTGTCTGTCCATCCGTCTGTTGTCTGTCTGTCTGTCCATCCGTCTGTCTGTCCATCCATCTGTCGTCTGTCTGTCCATCCGTCTGTCGTCTGTCTGTCCATCCGTCTGTCGTCTGTCTGTCCATCCGTCTGTCGTCTGTCTGTCCATCCGTCTGTCGTCTGTCTGTCCATCCGTCTGTTGTCTGTCTGTTTGTCCGTCTATCCATCCGTCTGTTGTCTGTCTGTCTGTCCATGTGTCCTTCTGTCTGTCCAAGTGTCTGTCTGTCTGTCCATCTGCCTGTCTGTCCATCCGTCTGTCTGTCTGTCCATCCATCTGTCGTCTGTCTGTCCGTCCATCCGTCTGTTGTCTGTCTGTCTGTCCATCCGCCTGTCTGTCCATCCATCCATCGTCTGTCTGTCTGTCCATCCATCTGTCGTCTGTCTGTCCGTCTATCCGTCTGTCTGTCTGTTGGTCCAAGTGTCTGTCTGTCTGTCCATCCGCCTGTCTGTCCATCCGCCTGTCTGTCCATCCATCCGTCGTCTGTCTGTCTGTCCATCCATCTGTCGTCTGTCTGTCTGTCCATCCGTCTGTTGTCTGTCTGTCGGTCCAAGTGTCTGTCTGTCTGTCCTTCCGCCTGTCTGTCCATCCGTCTGTTGTCTGTCTGTCCATCCATCTGTCGTCTGTCTGTCCGTCTATCCGTCTGTTGTCTGTCTGTCGGTCCAAGTGTCTGTCTGTCTGTCCTTCCGCCTGTCTGTCCATCCGTCGTCTGTCTGTCTGTCCATCCATCTGTCGTCTGTCTGTCCGTCTATCCGTCTGTCTGTCTGTTGGTCCAAGTGTCTGTCTGTCTGTCCTTCCGCCTGTCTGTCCATCCGTCGTCTGTCTGTCTGTCCATCCATCTGTCGTCTGTCTGTCCGTCTATCCGTCTGTCTGTCTGTTGGTCCAAGTGTCTGTCTGTCTGTCCATCCGCCTGTCTGTCCATCCGCCTGTCTGTCCATCCATCTGTCGTCTGTCTGTCTGTCCATCCGTCTGTTGTCTGTCTGTCGGTCCAAGTGTCTGTCTGTCTGTCCTTCCGCCTGTCTGTCCATCCGTCTGTTGTCTGTCTGTCCATCCATCCGTCGTCTGTCTGTCTGTCCATCCATCTGTCGTCTGTCTGTCCGTCCATCTGTCTGTTGTCTGTCTGTCTGTCCAAGTGTCTGTCTGTCTGTCCATCCGTCTGTCGTCTGTCTGTCCAAGTGTCTGTCTGTCTGTCCATCCGTCTGTTGTCTGTCTGTCCATCCATCTGTCGTCTGTCTGTCCGTCCATCTGTCTGTTGTCTGTCTGTCTGTCCAAGTGTCTGTCTGTCTGTCCATCCGTCTGTCGTCTGTCTGTCCGTCCATCCGTCTGTTGTCTGTCTGTCCGTCCATCCATCTGTTGTCTGTCCATCTGTCCATCTGTCGTCTGTCTGTCTGTCTGTCTGTCCGTCCATCCGTCTGTCTGTCCGTCCATCCGTCTGTCTGTCCGTCCATCCGTCTGTCCGTCCATCCGTCTGTCTGTCTGTCCATCCATCCGTCTATCTGTCTCTCCATCCATCCGTCTATCTGTCTCTCCATCTATCTGTCTGTCTGTCTGCTTTGACTGCTCAGTCGTGCTGCTGCACTGATATATGTGCTGGACAACACTATAAATACAATATATGTATCTAGATCTAAATCCAGAGGATCAGTTGTTTTTCACTGCTTTATATCATCATATATCACCCAGTAAAGCAAAGTAAAGCTTTGAAAGCATGTGTATTTTCCCAGTCTGATCTCTGTCTCTGTACCTGGTTGTGTGTTCATGCGGCAGGAGTTGAGGAAGTCTGCGGTGAAGTGAACGTCCACATCACAGAAGAACAGCAGGACGTCGCTCTGCTTCCAGGCGCGAGCGCCGACGTCCAGCCCCCGAGCTCGGGAGAACTCTTCTTCCAGACGGATCAGAGTCACGTTCCTGTACTTCATTCTCCTGGAGGACACACACTCATCTCATAATCACAACTCACTCTCGTCTTTCTGACAGTCATACTTTGGTAAGTCATAATTATGACATAAAATGTCGAAATTCATTATTTTAAGTCATAATTTCAACTTTTCATCTCATGAATATGATATGTCATGAATGTCATAATTAACAATGTTTTGTCATAATTATCACATAAGTCATAGTATCAACTTAGTTGACTTTACATCTCATTATTTTGACAGTATGTCATAATTTTGAAATTTATGCCATATTTATGACTTTTTGTGTCATAATTGACTGTCATAATTTCAACTTTTTCTCAATTTCATTTTAGTATGTCAATTTTTTACTTTTTATAGAATTTCATAATTTCAGCTTTTCATGTCATAGTTTAGGCTTTTTAAGTCAAAATTTCATGATTTCAAATTTTCATCTGATGAATATGACTTAGTATGTCATAATATTGACTTTTTATGTCATAATTATTCACAAAAGCATGAAGTTTGCATAATGTGGCAGAAATGGGCTTCCATACGTCTCACCTTGTTATGATGCAATGAGAGTTTATTTGGTATTTGTGTAAAGTGTAAAGATGTTTATTCTACATTGACATCACATCCACTTTCTATGTCATAGTTGTGACTTTTTGTCATTTTTTTCAATTTTTTATGTCATAATTTTGACTATCATAAATTTCAACTTTTTGTCGTTATTTTGATTTAACTTCAAGTTGTCCAATTTTGAAATCATGAATTTCATCTTTCATTTTCATCTTAAACGGTCATAATTATGAAGTACTATAAAAGTCAAAATTATGATTTAAGTTATAATTTCTAATTATAAAGCCATTATTCCATCATAATCATAATTTATATTTTCGACTTTTCATGTGATAAATATGACCGTATGTCTGTAATGTGGCAGAAATGGGCTTCCATACCTTGTTGTTGTGATGCAGTGAGAGTATATTTGGTATGTATTGTAATACATTTTTTCATTTGTGTAAAGATGTTTATTCTACCTTGACATCACATCCAGAATTCCTTTGACTTCCTCGATCTTCTCTGAGCTGAACACCACCACGGTGAGATGCGTCCTCCCATCCTGACCAACACAAACTTCACTGAGACAAAAGGAGATGAATGAAACACAGATTCACAGACAGGCCGAAGGAAAGAGAGGTGGTTGTCACCTGAAGCTCTGTAGGAACTGTCTGAAGACGTCCAGTCTCTCGTCCAGCGGCAGGATGATGTTGATGAGGATCTGAGACGTGTCCATGAACTCCTCTCTGACTTTCATCAGTGGAGCGAATGGACGGAAGAAGACCAGCCTCCTGAAGTCTGGAACGCTGTTTTCTCTGAAGGCGAGATCATATAATGTTCCTTTGTCCTTCTCTGTGCGGAAGATCCCTGCCATTACAGAGAAACAATCTGTAACCTATCAGACTTTTCTACAGATGTTCAAACACCCATTTGCTTTTATAATTTTTCTTTTTTTTTTTTATCATCCATTCACACAAACTCTCTACAATGTTGCAGCTCCGCACAATGAATATTAATGAAGTAATAAAAACACTCATATCCATTTTAAACGCATATCCATATTCAACATATTTATATATTCATGTGTCACTCCACATATTACATTTACAGTAACATACCCAGCTAACAGAACATTTTGCTAAAGTTCCCATTAAGTTATGAAAGTGTTATTTCTGAATGTTCAAAACGTCCAGTTTTTAAATATTCTAAAAGTGTTTTTTCTTGGTCAAGGGAATGTTCCATTGTATCATTCTTCAAACATTATGGGAACGTTACTTTTGAGCATCTGTTGTTCTCTGAGCGTCACTTTAGAATGTTCTCTGAACGTTACTCTTGAATGTTCTCTGAGCGTCACTTTAGAATGTTCTCTGAGCGTCACTTTAGAATGTTCTCTGAGCGTTACTCTTGAATGTTCTCTGAACGTTACTCTTGAATGTTCTCTGAGCGTCACTTTAGAATGTTCTCTGAACGTTACTCTTGAATGTTCTCTGAGCGTTACTCTTGAATGTTCTCTGAGCGTCACTTTAGAATGTTCTCTGAGCGTTACTCTTGAATGTTCTCTGAACGTTACTCTTGAATGTTCTCTGAACGTTACATTTGAATGTTCTTTGAACGTCACTTTAGAATGTTCTGAGCGTCACTTTAGAATGTTCTCTGAACGTTACATTTGAATGTTCTCTGAACGTTACATTTGAATGTTCTCTGAACGTCACTTTTGAATGTTCTTTGAACGTCACTTTAGAATGTTCTCTGAACGTTACATTTGAATGTTCTCTGAGCGTCACTTTTGAATGTTCTCTGAGCGTTACTTAAGAATGTTTTCTGAGCGGCACTCTTGAATGTTCTCTGAGCGTCACTTTAGAATGTTCTCTGAACGTTACTTTAGAATATTCTCTGAGCGTTACTCTTGAATGTTCTCTGAGCGTTACTCTTGAATGTTCTCTGAGCGTTACTTAAGAATGTTTTCTGAGCGTTACTCTTGAATGTTCTCTGAACGTTACTCTTGAATGTTCTCTGAGCGTTACTCTTGAATGTTCTCTGAGCGTTACTTAAGAATGTTTTCTGAGCGTTACTCTTGAATGTTCTCTGAACGTTACTCTTGAATGTTCTCTGAGCGTTACTTAAGAATGTTTTCTGAGCGTTACTCTTGAATGTTCTCTGAACGTTACTCTTGAATGTTCTCTGAGCGTTACTCTTGAATGTTCTCTGAGCGTTACTCTTGAATGTTCTCTGAACGTTACTCTTGAATGTTCTCTGAGCGTTACTCTTGAATGTTCTCTGAGCGTTACTCTTGAATGTTCTCTGAGCGTTACTCTTGAATGTTCTCTGAGCGTCACTCTTGAATGTTCTCTGAGCGTTACTCTTGAATGTTCTCTGAGCGTTACTCTTGAATGTTCTCTGAACGTTACATTTGAATGTTCTTTGAACGTCACTTTAGAATGTTCTGAGCGTCACTTTAGAATGTTCTCTGAACGTTACATTTGAATGTTCTCTGAACGTTACATTTGAATGTTCTCTGAACGTCACTTTTGAATGTTCTTTGAACGTTACATTTGAATGTTCTCTGAGCGTCACTTTTGAATGTTCTCTGAACGTCACTTTAGAATGTTCTCTGAACGTTACATTTGAATGTTCCCTGAGCGTCACTTTTGAATATTCTCTGAGCGTTACATTTGAATGTTTTCTGAGCGTTACTCTTGAATGTTCTCTGAACGTCACTTTAGAATGTTCTCTGAACGTTACTCTTGAATGTTCTCTGAACGTCACTTTAGAATGTTCTCTGAACGTTACTCTTGAATGTTCTCTGAACGTTACTCTTGAATGTTCTCTGAGCGTTACTCTTGAATGTTCTCTGAGCGTCACTTTAGAATGTTCTCTGAACGTTACATTTGAATGTTCTCTGAACGTTACATTTGAATGTTCTCTGAACGTCACTTTTGAATGTTCTTTGAACGTCACTTTAGAATGTTCTCTGAACGTTACATTTGAATGTTCTCTGAGCGTCACTTTTGAATGTTCTCTGAACGTCACTTTAGAATATTCTCTGAGCGTTACTTAAGAATGTTTTCTGAGAGTTACTCTTGAATGTTCTCTGAGCGTCACTTTAGAATGTTCTCTGAACGTTACTTTAGAATATTCTCTGAGCGTTACTCTTAAATGTTCTCTGAGCGTTACTTAAGAATGTTTTCTGAGCGTTACTCTTGAATGTTCTCTGAACGTTACTCTTGAATGTTCTCTGAGCGTTACTTAAGAATGTTTTCTGAGCGTTACTCCTGAATGTTCTCTGAACGTTACTCTTGAATGTTCTCTGAACGTTACTCTTGAATGTTCTCTGAGCGTTACTCTTGAATGTTCTCTGAGCGTTACTCTTGAATGTTCTCTGAACGTTACATTTGAATGTTCTTTGAACGTCACTTTAGAATGTTCTGAGCGTCACTTTAGAATGTTCTCTGAACGTTACATTTGAATGTTCTCTGAACGTTACATTTGAATGTTCTCTGAACGTCACTTTTGAATGTTCTTTGAACGTTACATTTGAATGTTCTCTGAGCGTCACTTTTGAATGTTCTCTGAACGTCACTTTAGAATGTTCTCTGAACGTTACATTTGAATGTTCTCTGAACGTTACTCTTGAATGTTCTCTGAACGTCACTTTAGAATGTTCTCTGAACGTTACTCTTGAATGTTCTCTGAGCGTTACTCTTGAATGTTCTCTGAGCGTTACTCTTGAATGTTCTCTGAGCGTTACTTAAGAATGTTTTCTGAGCGTTACTCTTGAATGTTCTCTGAACGTCACTTTAGAATGTTCTCTGAACGTCACTTTAGAATGTTCTCTGAACGTTACTCTTGAATGTTCTCTGAACGTCACTTTAGAATGTTCTCTGAACGTTACTCTTGAATGTTCTCTGAGCGTTACTCTTGAATGTTCTCTGAGCGTTACTCTTGAATGTTCTCTGAGCGTTACTCTTGAATGTTCTCTGAACGTCACTTTAGAATGTTCTCCGAACGTTACTCTTGAATGTTCTCTGAACGTCACTTTAGAATGTTCTCTGAACGTTACTCTTGAATGTTCTCTGAACGTTACTCTTGAATGTTCTCTTAGCGTTACTCTTGAATGTTCTCTGAGCGTTACTCTTGAATGTTCTCTGAGCGTTACTCTTGAATGTTCTCTGAACGTCACTTTAGAATGTTCTCTGAGCGTTACTCGAATGTTTTCTGAGCGTTACTCTTGAATGTTCTCTGAACGTCACTTTAGAATGTTCTCTGAACGTCACTTTAGAATGTTCTCTGAACGTTACTCTTGAATGTTCTCTGAACGTTACTCTTGAATGTTCTCTGAGCGTTACTCTTGAATGTTCTCTGAGCGTTACTCTTGAATGTTCTCTGAGCGTTACTCTTGAATGTTCTCTGAGCGTTACTCTTGAATGTTCTCTGAACGTCACTTTAGAATGTTCTCCGAACGTTACTCTTGAATGTTCTCTGAACGTCACTTTAGAATGTTCTCTGAACGTTACTTTAGAATATTCTCTGAGCGTTACTTAAGAATGTTTTCTGAGCGTTACTCTTGAATGTTCTCTGAACGTTACTCTTGAATGTTCTCTGAGCGTTACTCTTGAATGTTCTCTGAGCGTTACTCTTGAATGTTCTCTGAACGTTACATTTGAATGTTCTTTGAACGTCACTTTAGAATGTTCTGAGCGTCACTTTAGAATGTTCTCTGAACGTTACATTTGAATGTTCTCTGAACGTCACTTTTGAATGTTCTTTGAACGTTACATTTGAATGTTCTCTGAGCGTCACTTTTGAATGTTCTCTGAACGTCACTTTAGAATGTTCTCTGAACGTTACATTTGAATGTTCCCTGAGCGTCACTTTTGAATATTCTCTGAGCGTTACTTAAGAATGTTTTCTGAGCGTTACTCTTGAATGTTCTCTGAACGTCACTTTAGAATGTTCTCTGAACGTTACTCTTGAATGTTCTCTGAACGTTACTCTTGAATGTTCTCTGAACGTCACTTTAGAATGTTCTCTGAACGTTACTCTTGAATGTTCTCTGAGCGTTACTCTTGAATGTTCTCTGAGCGTTACTCTTGAATGTTCTCTGAACGTCACTTTAGAATGTTCTCCGAACGTTACTCTTGAATGTTCTCTGAACGTCACTTTAGAATGTTCTCCGAACGTTACTCTTGAATGTTCTCTGAACGTTACTCTTGAATGTTCTCTGAGCGTCACTTTAGAATGTTCTCCGAACTTTACTCTTGAATGTTCTCTGAACGTCACTTTAGAATGTTCTCCGAACGTTACTCTTGAATGTTCTCCGAACGTTACTCTTGAATGTTCTCTGAACGTTACTCTTGAATGTTCTCTGAACGTTACTCTTGAATGTTCTCTGAGCGTTACTCTTGAATGTTCTCTGAGCGTTACACTTGAATGTTCTCTGAGCGTTACACTTGAATGTTCTCTGAGCGTTACTCTTGAATGTTCTCTGAACGTTACTCTTGAATGTTCTCTGAGGGTTACTCTTGAATGTTCTCTGAGCGTTACTCTTGAATGTTCTCTGAGCGTTACTCTTGAATGTTCTCTGAGCGTTACACTTGAATGTTCTCTGAGCGTTACGCTTGAATGTTCTCTGAGCGTTATGCTTGAATGTTCTCTGAGCGTTACTCTTGAATGTTCTCTGAACGTTACTCTTGAATGTTCTCTGAGCGTCACTCTTGAATGTTCTCTGAGCGTCACTTTTGAATGTTCTCTGAGCGTTACTCTTGAATGTTCTCTGAGCGTCACTTTTGAATGTTCTCTGAGCGTCACTTTTGAATGTTCTCTGAGCGTCACTTTTGAATGTTCTCTGAGCGTTACTCTTGAATGTTCTCTGAACGTTACTTTTGAATGTTCTCTGAGCGTCACTTTAGAATGTTCTCTGAGCGTTACACTTGAATGTTCTCTGAGCGTCACTTTTGAATGTTCTCTGAGCGTTACTCTTGAATGTTCTCTGAACGTTACTTTTGAATGTTCTCTGAGCGTCACTTTAGAATGTTCTCTGAGCGTTACACTTGAATGTTCTCTGAGCGTTACACTTGAATGTTCTCTGAGCGTTACGCTTGAATGTTCTCTGAGCGTTACACTTGAATGTTCTCTGAGCGTTACCCTTGAATGTTCTCTGAGCGTTACTCTTGAATGTTCTCTGAGCGTTACTCTTGAATGTTCTCTGAGCGTCACTTTTGAATGTTCTCTGAGCGTTACTCTTGAATGTTCTCTGAGCGTCACTTTTGAATGTTCTCTGAGCGTTACTTTTGAATGTTCTCTGAACGTTACTTTTGAATGTTCTCTGAACGTTACTCTTGAATGTTCTCTGAGCGTTACTCTTGAATGATCTCTGAGCGTCACTTTTGAATGTTCTCTGAACGTCACTTTAGAATGTTCTCTCAGCGTCACTTTTGAATGTTCTCTGAACGTTACTTTAGAATGTTCTCTCAGCGTCACTTTTGAATGTTCTCTGAACGTTACTTTTGAATGTTCTCTGAACGTTACTCTTGAATGTTCTCTGAGCGTTACTCTTGAATGTTCTCTGAGCGTCACTTTTGAATGTTCTCTGAACGTCACTTTAGAATGTTCTCTGAACGTTACTCTTGAATGTTCTCTGAACGTCACTTTAGAATGTTCTCTGAACGTTACTCTTGAATGTTCTCTGAACGTTACTCTTGAATGTTCTCTGAGCGTTACTCTTGAATGTTCTCTGAACGTCACTTTAGAATGTTCTCCGAACGTTACTCTTGAATGTTCTCTGAACGTCACTTTAGAATGTTCTCTGAACGTTACTTTAGAATATTCTCTGAGCGTTACTTAAGAATGTTTTCTGAGCGTTACTCTTGAATGTTCTCTGAACGTCACTTTAGAATGTTCTCCGAACGTTACTCTTGAATGTTCTCCGAACGTTACTCTTGAATGTTCTCTGAGCGTTACTCTTGAATGTTCTCTGAGCGTTACTCTTGAATGTTCTCTGAACGTCACTTTAGAATGTTCTCCGAACGTTACTCTTGAATGTTCTCTGAACGTTACTCTTGAATGTTCTCTGAGGGTTACTCTTGAATGTTCTCTGAGCGTTACTCTTGAATGTTCTCTGAGCGTTACTCTTGAATGTTCTCTGAGCGTTACACTTGAATGTTCTCTGAGCGTTACACTTGAATGTTCTCTGAGCGTTACGCTTGAATGTTCTCTGAGCGTTACACTTGAATGTTCTCTGAGCGTTACTCTTGAATGTTCTCTGAACGTTACTCTTGAATGTTCTCTGAGCGTTACTCTTGAATGTTCTCTGAGCGTTACTCTTGAATGTTCTCTGAGCGTTACACTTGAATGTTCTCTGAGCGTTACACTTGAATGTTCTCTGAGCGTTACGCTTGAATGTTCTCTGAGCGTTACACTTGAATGTTCTCTGAGCGTTACTCTTGAATGTTCTCTGAACGTTACTCTTGAATGTTCTCTGAGCGTCACTTTTGAATGTTCTCTGAGCGTTACTCTTGAATGTTCTCTGAGCGTCACTTTTGAATGTTCTCTGAGCGTTACTCTTGAATGTTCTCTGAACGTTACTTTTGAATGTTCTCTGAGCGTTACTCTTGAATGTTCTCTGAGCGTCACTTTAGAATGTTCTCTGAGCGTTACTTTTGAATGTTCTCTGAACGTTACTTTTGAATGTTCTCTGAGCGTCACTTTTGAATGTTCTCTGAGCGTTACTCTTGAATGTTCTCTGAGCGTCACTTTAGAATGTTCTCTGAGCGTTACTTTTGAATGTTCTCTGAACGTTACTTTTGAATGTTCTCTGAATGTTACTTTTGAATGTTCTCTGAACGTTACTCTTGAATGTTCTCTGAGCGTTACTCTTGAATGATCTCTGAGCGTCACTTTTGAATGTTCTCTGAACGTCACTTTAGAATGTTCTCTCAGCGTCACTTTTGAATGTTCTCTGAACGTTACTTTTGAATGTTCTCTGAACGTTACTCTTGAATGTTCTCTGAGCGTTACTCTTGAATGTTCTCTGAGCGTCACTTTTGAATGTTCTCTGAGCGTTACACTTGAATGTTCTCTGAGCGTTACACTTGAATGTTCTCTGAGTGTTACACTTGAATGTTCTCTGAGCGTTACTCTTGAATGTTCTCTGAGCGTCACTTTTGAATGTTCTCTGAGCGTTACTTTTGAATGTTCTCTGAACGTTACTCTTGAATGTTCTCTGAGCGTTACTCTTGAATGTTCTCTGAGCGTCACTTTTGAATGTTCTCTGAACGTCACTTTAGAATGTTCTCTGAACGTTACTCTTGAATGTTCTCTGAACGTTACTCTTGAATGTTCTCTGAGCGTCACTTTTGAATGTTCTCTGAACGTTACTTAAGAATGTTTTCTGAGCGTTACTCTTGAATGTTCTCTGAGCGTCACTTTAGAAGTGTTTTGAGTGATCTGACCTTCACAGAAGTGTTTTGGGGATCTGATCTGACCTTCACAGAAGTGTTTTGGGGATCTGATCTGACCTTCACAGAAGTGTTTTGGGGAGTGATCTGACCTTCACAGAAATGTTTTGATGATCTGATCTGACCTTCACAGAAGTGTTTTGATGATCTGATCTGACCTTCACAGAAGTGTTTTGGGGATCTGATCTGACCTTCACAGAAGTGTTTTGGGGAGTGATCTGACCTTCACAGAAATGTTTTGATGATCTGATCTGACCTTCACAGAAATGTTTTGATGATCTGATCTGACCTTCACAGAAGTGTTTTGATGATCTGATCTGACCTTCACAGAAGTGTTTTGATGATCTGATCTGACCTTCACAGAAGTGTTTTGATGATCTGATCTGACCTTCACAGAAATGTTTTGGGGAGTGATCTGACCTTCACAGAAATGTTTTGATGATCTGATCTGACCTTCACAGAAGTGTTTTGATGATCTGATCTGACCTTCACAGAAATGTTTTTGGGAGTGATCTGACCTTTACAGAAATGTTTTGATGATCTGATCTGACCTTCACAGAAGTGTTTTGATGATCTGATCTGACCTTCACACAAGTGTTTTGGGGATCTGATCTGACCTTCACAGAAGTGTTTTGGGGAGTGATCTGACCTTCACAGAAATGTTTTGATGATCTGATCTGACCTTCACAGAAATGTTTTGATGATCTGATCTGACCTTCACAGAAGTGTTTTGATGATCTGATCTGACCTTCACAGAAGTGTTTTGATGATCTGATCTGACCTTCACAGAAATGTTTTGGGGAGTGATCTGACCTTCACAGAAATGTTTTGATGATCTGATCTGACCTTCACAGAAGTGTTTTGATGATCTGATCTGACCTTCACAGAAATGTTTTTGGGAGTGATCTGACCTTTACAGAAATGTTTTGATGATCTGATCTGACCTTCACAGAAGTGTTTTGAGTGATCTGACCTTCACAGAAGTGTTTTGGGGATCTGATCTGACCTTCACAGAAATGTTTTGATGATCTGATCTGACCTTCACAGAAGTGTTTTGGGGAGTGATCTGACCTTCACAGAAATGTTTTGATGATCTGATCTGACCTTCACAGAAATGTTTTGATGATCTGATCTGTCCTTCACAGAAGTGTTTTGATGATCTGATCTGATCTGATCTTCACAGAAGTGTTCTGGGGAGTGATCTGACCTTCACAGAAATGTTTTGATGATCTGATCTGACCTTCACAGAAATGTTTTGATGATCTGATCTGACCTTCACAGAAGTGTTCTGGGGAGTGATCTGACCTTCACAGAAATGTTTTGATGATCTGATCTGTCCTTCACAGAAGTGTTTTGGGGAGTGATCTGACCTTCAAAGAAGTATTTTGGGGATCTGATCTGACCTTCACAGAAGTGTTTTGGGGATCTGATCTGACCTTCACAGAAATGTTTTGATGATCTGATCTGACCTTCACAGAAGTGTTTTGGGGAGTTATCTGACCTTCACAGAAGTGTTTTGATGATCTGATCTGACCTTCACAGAAGTGTTCTGGGGAGTTATCTGACCTTCACAGAAATGTTTTGATGATCTGATCTGTCCTTCACAGAAGTGTTTTGGGGAGTGATCTGACCTTCACAGAAGTGTTTTGGGGAGTGATCTGACCTTCAAAGAAGTATTTTGGGGATCTGATATGACCTTCACAGAAGTATTTTGGGGATCTGATCTGACCTTCACAGAAGTGTTTTGGGGATCTGATCTGACCTTCACAGAAGTGTTTTGATGATCTGATCTGATCTGATCTTCACAGAAGTGTTCTGGGGAGTGATCTGACCTTCACAGAAATGTTTTGATGATCTGATCTGACCTTCACAGAAGTATTTTGGGGATCTGATCTGACCTTCACAGAAGTGTTCTGGGGAGTGATCTGACCTTCACAGAAATGTTTTGATGATCTGATCTGATCTGATCTTCACAGAAGTGTTCTGGGGAGTGATCTGACCTTCACAGAAATGTTTTGATGATCTGATCTGACCTTCACAGAAATGTTTTGATGATCTGATCTGACCTTCACAGAAATGTTTTGATGATCTGATCTGACCTTCACAGAAGTGTTCTGGGGAGTGATTTGACCTTCACAGAAATGTTTTGATGATCTGATCTGTCCTTCACAGAAGTGTTTTGGGGAGTGATCTGACCTTCAAAGAAGTATTTTGGGGATCTGATCTGACCTTCACAGAAGTGTTTTGGGGATCTGATCTGACCTTCACAGAAATGTTTTGATGATCTGATCTGTCCTTCACAGAAGTGTTTTGGGGAGTGATCTGACCTTCAAAGAAGTATTTTGGGGATCTGATCTGACCTTCACAGAAGTGTTTTGGGGATCTGATCTGACCTTCACAGAAATGTTTTGATGATCTGATCTGACCTTCACAGAAGTGTTTTGGGGAGTGATCTGACCTTCACAGAAATGTTTTGATGATCTGATCTGTCCTTCACAGAAGTGTTTTGGGGAGTGATCTGACCTTCAAAGAAGTATTTTGGGGATCTGATATGAACTTCACAGAAGTGTTTTGGGGATCTGATCTGACCTTCACAGAAGTGTTTTGGGGAGTGATCTGACCTTCACAGAAGTGTTTTGGGGATCTGATCTGACCTTCACAGAAGTGTTTTGGGGATCTGATCTGACCTTCACAGAAGTGTTTTGGGGAGTGATCTGACCTTCACAGAAGTGTTTTGGGGATCTGATCTGACCTTCACAGAAGTGTTTTGATGATCTGATCTGACCTTCACAGAAGTGTTTTGGGGATCTGATCTGACCTTCACAGAAGTGTTTTGATGATCTGATCTGACCTTCACAGAAGTGTTTTGGGGATCTGATATGACCTTCACAGAAGTGTTTTGGGGATCTGATCTGACCTTCACAGAAGTGTTTTGGGGATCTGATCTGACCTTCACAGAAGTGTTTTGGGGATCTGATCTGACCTTCACAGAAGTGTTTTGGGGATCTGATCTGACCTTCACAGAAGTGTTTTGGGGAGTGATCTGACCTTCACAGAAGTGTTTTGGGGATCTGATCTGACCTTCACAGAAGTGTTTTGGGGAGTGATCTGACCTTCACAGAAGTGTTTTGGGGATCTGATCTGACCTTCACAGAAGTGTTTTGGGGATCTGATCTGACCTTCACAGAAGTGTTTTGGGGATCTGATCTAACCTTCACAGAAGTGTTTTGGGGATCTGATCTGACCTTCACAGAAGTGTTTTGGGGAGTGATCTGACTTTCAAAGAAGTATTTTGGGGATCTGATCTGACCTTCACAGAAGTGTTTTGGGGATCTGATCTGACCTTCACAGAAGTGTTTTGGGGAGTGATCTGACCTTCACAGAAGTGTTTTGGGGATCTGATCTGACCTTCACAGAAGTGTTTTGATGATCTGATCTGACCTTCACATAAGTGTTTTGAGTGATCTGACCTTCACAGAAGTGCTTTGGGGATATGATCTGACCTTCACAGAAGTGTTTTGGGGATCTGATCTGACCTTCACAGAAGTGTTTTGGGGATCTGATCTGACCTTCACAGAAGTGTTTTGGGGATCTGATCTGACCTTCACAGAAGTGTTTTGATGATCTGATCTGACCTTCACATAAGTGTTTTGAGTGATCTGACCTTCACAGAAGTGTTTTGGGGAGTATGCCCTGCGGTGCCGTGAGTCTCCGGCCTGTGGTTGGTTCAGCAGATGCAGCGCCGCCTCTAGTGCTCCGTTCAGATCGTTCCTGCGGTCCCGGCGAAGCGCTGCTGTTTCCATGGGCTGTCGCGTAAGGCCAGTCTCCAGCTGATAGACCCTGTGGAGGGTGAAGCTGTCGAACGGCAGCACTGCAAACTCGTTCTGCTGCTGATCTCCTGAGCCACTCTCGGCCCGTCTCAGCTGATCCAGCATGAACTCCTCCAGCTCCGAATGGCTTTTCTCCTCACGGTCCGGTGGGAGAATCACTGACCGCTCATGCAGCTCTTTTTTCAGCTGGCAGATCTGTTTAGTGAGGTTGGCGGTGTATAGCAGATACTGCTGCTCGTGCTGCTGCAGGAGAGCCTCGTATGGCCTCTCTGACCTCTGACCTTGTGAGAATCGAGCCCTGCAGGACAGGCGGTACAGCAGCAGAGCGAAGCAGAACGCCAGCAGCGCAGCGGCGACCGGCCGGCGTCCTCTCTTCAGCATGACTGACTGACCAATCCTGCTCTAATAATGCAGACTTGTGCGGACACTATTTCAGTAATAACTGTATCAGCGTCATGTGATTTCATCCATTGCTTTGGTTCAGAACTCTTGATGCCAGAAAGGTCATGAAATCACAAAAAACAATGATTTTGTTGAGCACTTTTGATGAAACACATCAACAATAAACACAAAATTAACCACCGCTAATTATTAAAACAAAGATAAATCTGCACGCTGGTGTTGGATTTACTTTGAAACAGTTTCATTCAGAAATTGCTACATTTCGCAAATAAAACATCAAGAAACATGGAATTTAGAAGTAGAAAGACTGAAATACATGGTCTTGTAAAATGTACTCCAATAATCTTTATTCGCAACTTCAAAAAATATTTTTTACAGTGCAACAGGATTATTATCGTAAAAATAAAATCATGTTACTTCACTGTAAAAAATGATACCATAATTGACGTTTTATTGCTTTAACTCATCAAAACAACTTTTTTTATTTTAAGTCGGTTTAATGTAATTTAAGTTGAAAATACTTAAACATCCAAGTTGATTGTACTTGAAAAATTGAATGCGACTTTCATAATTGACTTAGTATATCATAGTTTCTACTGTTATAATTTTATCTTAGTGTCATAATATCAACTTATGTCATAATTTGGACTTTATTTCAACTTTTTTTTGTCATAACGGAAATATATTCTCTAAAATGTACTCCAATAATCTTTATTTGCAACTTCAAAAAATATTTTCTACAGTGCAACAGGATTATTATCGTAAAACTAAAACCATATGTAACTTCACTGTAAAAAATTATATCAATAATTATGACAAAATGTTTTTACATCGCTTTAACTCATCAAAACAAGTTAAGCAATTTTAAACTGTTTTATTATACAAGATTCAGCTCATTTTTAAGTCGGTTTAATGTAATTTAAGTTAAAATGACTTAAACATCCAAGTTGATTGTGCTTAAATTTAATACAGCAACTTTTTTTTTTCAGCGTTGAAGCAAAATAATGTTAGCTAAAATAACATTTTATTTATCTAGATGCTCAGCATTTCTCATTTTTGTTGAGTTTAAGTTTAAATACTAAAATAAATAAAACTAATATATAAATATATCTGCAAGCAGCAATTATTGGGGCCAAGCAACAAATACAAACAAGGAAGCAGCAGCAGACCAACTGCAACAATGAGTAAAGACATTTGGAGATAATTTTAAGCAAAAAGTTTGAAAACCCATAAATACATTAAGTTGTATAGGGCCAATTTCATGTTTTGTTTAATTATAGTGCCACCAAGTGGCGCAGTCCCACCACTTTTTGTGTGTGCGCCCAAACATAAGTGTGTCAAATTTGGTGAAAATATCTCATTTCGTTTAGGAGTTATAGACATTTGTATTTATGAGCATATAAAAAATAACCCACACCTGACTTTGATTGCATTTAATTTTACCACTAGGTGGCACTCGCTCAAAACGGAATCGTGCTGATGACCCATACCGAGTTTCGCAACGAAATACATAATTCGACTCAGCATGCCACCATGAATCTAACGAGACCACTTTTATTATTTTTGGGCAAACCGTTCAGAAGTTATAAGCAAAAAGAGGCATTTTTCGTATCTCCGGACCAGTAGGTGGCGCTGCACCGAAACGCAGCATGTCGCCTCAGGTCATGCTTGTGATGATATGTACCAAGTTTAGTCAGAATACGATAAAGCGTTGCTGAGATAAAGCCTTATGTCTATTTTCGCAAGCGCTGCGTAAAATTTGTTTGCGCGTTATTCAAAAACAGTTTGACGGATCAACTTGAATTCCGTAATTTTTTGTTGCCCTTGTCTGAAGATGATCTGGTTGAATTTTCATGTAAATTAGATAAACCGTCTAGGAGGAGTTCAAAAAGTAGTTTTTTTGGCGGGAAAATTGGCCCTTATGGTTCAAAAGTTATTAGCACAAACATAAGTGAAATTTTGGACAGTTGGTGGCGCTACAGGGATTGATTTAGAGACTCCAAAATTGGTGTAGTTAATGTTGGGCCAGTCCTCTATCAGTGTGCCAAATTTCATAACTTTCCCGCAAGCGGTTCTATGGGCGGCAATAGACTCAAGAGCGGAAGAATAATAAGAACCAATACAATAGATGCCTACACACCTTCAGTGCTTGACCCCTAATAATATATATATATATAGACAAAAAATAATGACAAAAACACTAAAACTTTAATAACTAAAATTTAAAAATATATGAAAAAGTGAGCTCATGCTTAAAACTAGAAAAATATCAGTCAGAAAAATAATTCAAAAGGACAACATGATTATTTTCTGACCTTATTGGCAGATATTAAGCTCAAACTCACTTCATTATGATTCATATTTCAGTCTTAATATTCTCCTGTAAATGTGTCTTAATTTATGAATGTTTGGAAAGCCAGACAGAAAGTGTATGCCCATAAAAACACTGAATGAGCAATTTTATGATGTTACATTTAATAGTTAATCGTGTTTTAAATCATTTGCTGATGAAATGAGAGGTGTATACTCACAGCAAAGCTTGAGCTCATGAGATGTTTATCCTGCGTGTGAACGGGTCATTCAGAGAGCGGCTCATGAACCAGCGCTCTGTTGGGCTCACACACACACACACACACGGCTCCTCCCATCACACACACTCAATGACGGGCTGTTCTGTGAGCTTACACACACACTGAGTGCGTTTCAGCTGGAGAGCTGGAGAGTCAAACACTTGAGTATTTAATCAAACACTGAACGGAGGAACACAGTGACGTGAAGAGGGAATGTTTTTAATTAATACTCATAACCTAAAGATCTCATGAGACTATGTACAATGCAATAAAACATTGATAAACAATCAAAACTTAGAGACTTGAACTGGCCATCCGTGACGTTTCCAACACAACAAAAACATTCAGCAGGAAACAGACATCAGACGCTTTCCACATAATGTCCACCTGTCACAGATTGGACATGTGATGACGACGGCCTTACGATGCGACCATGTCGTAGACGTAGATGTGATAGTCGTCATCAAACTTGATGAAGTAGACGGAGGGTTTGGCCTGGACCTGCTGGATGATCGTGCCCATCTTCTGCGTTCCTTCCTTGTTCTGACACTCCACCTGCTTCCCGACCAGCGAGTCGCTGACCTCTCCCGGCTCCTGGAGCTCCGCCGGATCGTCTGACGGAGGGAAACATGGAGGACAGCTTTAATAACCAACACTCAGCGTCAGATCTGAATGCACAGGTTCATGACTTATCTTTGGTGTTTTTACAAGCTTGTTACAGTGCTTCATGGTTTATTAAACATTTAAAATTCCTATTTTATCCTCATTGTATTTGGGAAATATCATATGCACAAAGCAAAAGACTCTTTAATCTTAAAAAAAGATGTATTATGACTGACTTTTGAGTTAAGATGATTAGATTGTTCAGTTTTATAGGTTTATATAGATTTATAGACTGTCTTAA
>CM077211.1:38197595-38217595 GCA_039654625.1 Rhinogobio ventralis
TTAAACTCAAAATATCTCAACATTTCATGCATAACCCTTTTAAATCAGCTCAAAATATCTCAAATTGGGTATCTCTGCCGACCTCTTATGGAAAATTGATAATATAAGATGATATTTCATGACTCTATATGGAGCGGATGAGCTGTTCCTCTGGGTCCTAAAGTCAGTTTCTCTTCAGAATGCATTCAGAGACACATGTAGACATTATAAATAATATATAACGTTTTAGGGTTAGGCATTTTTAGTTTTTTCTGTGTACTGAAGCATTCCTCACGTTCCATTCATTCCTAAGGGTTTGTTACTTTTTAAAAAAAATTTCAACCACATAAACCCAGTCCATTTTATTTTGTGTGTATTCATGGTTTAAGTGCGCCAAAAGTCCTGAGGTCTTGGGCCACTCAGATTATTTATTTATTTATTTATTTATTTATTTCAGGTCAAAAAGGCCCTGAGGGAAGAATGAGGGTTGAATTTGTCTCATATTTGAGAAAGTTTGCATCATTAGCTGCGTTTCCATTACAGATTTTTGCAAAACTTTTGCGATATTTTCTAAATGTCGATAAAAAACTATTGCGAAATGACGGTGTTTCCATTAACCGATGTTATGCCATTAAACTTTTGTTTTTTCCTCTCGCAATAAGTCATTCCACAATTATGCCACATATGTTGGCAGGTTTATGGAAGGAGACGTAGGTGTGTTATCCAAGCATTAATGTCAGGAAAGCCCCTTATACTTGGGAGCGGCCCCGGATAGGTGTTTGTGGGTGTTTCTCCCTCAGATCTGCTTCAAGGTCTTCATGATCATTTGTGGCATTTCTTTGTTGTTTTGAATCCAGTCTTCCCGTAATGTCTTTTATGAGTTTAATAAAGAACTGTCTCGTCTTCTGTCTGACATACAGCGTCATCTTTAAAGAATGACGTACACCAGGTGACCTGTAAAAGCGGAAAAAATGGAAAGGGTGATGGAAACGCGGCTACAATCTGTACTGTAAAGCTGTCACTCCAGATGCTTTATATGTTTCTCTTCGTTTGTCTCGTGGTTATGCCGTGTTTCAGGACTGTCCTGTTGGTTTCAGGTGTCTGCCACTTTCGCTGCGAGTTTAGTGACGAGTCCGGCTATAGGAGCGTTCCTGTCCGCCCGGTACGGAGACAGTCTGGTGGTTCTGCTCGCCACCATCATCGCCGTGGCTGATATTCTGTTCGTCCTGCTGGTGGTGCCCGAGTCTCTGCCGGACAAAATGAGACTGTCATCATGGGGTTTTCCCATTTCCTGGGAGCAGGCGGATCCTTTCGCTGTAAGTTACACATTTTATGTTTTTATTTACTCCTTGTAGGGGTGTACCGGTACACGTATTCACACGGAGCCGCTTCAGGCTTCCGGTACGGTGCACGTGTGTACCGAATGCAATCTTTAACAGGTAACAGTCGGCTTGTTTTACGAGCGGAACACACTTCAATCCCAGTTTCCACATGAACATATGAAGTATTCTGTCCGTCTGATCACGAAACTCAAACGATAAATGCCGTTTTGACGCTCTTTAATGTGACGAGACAGACGAATGAACGTGATCGTCATAGTCAAAGAATAAACATGAATGAACATCTGAAGGTGTGTTGAGCACACATTACAGCTGACTGAAGCGCATCCTATCAATCAGTGTTTCACCGGCGGGAAGACGTCAGTAAAACCGCTGGAGATCAGTGTCCCGCAGCATCACATTCCCTCAGGAGTCACTCAGTGTCCACAGCTGTGAGTGCACTACAGAAATCCACTCTTATTAGCCCATATATTCATTATATCCCACTGGACCTGTTACTGACGTCTGGATTATTAATGTGTGTTTAAATTAATCCGCCACTGTGTGTGAGTGATTATATTTCAACAGCGAATTGGAGTTAAAACATCATTTTAGAATTAGATTTAGAAGCCTCATGTGAAGTTTGCATGTTTGCACACAATGTGTTATTTGAGTGCTGATTATTATATCTAAACATGAATAGCAGCTGAATTTAGGCTCATTTGGGCTCTGTTGTTAACCTTTAATATAGTAATGGGCTCCCTATAGTTTACAGCATCATCTTTAAGAAACGTTTAGTTATAATTGAATTCATTTAAGGACAGACACAATGTGTCCAGTAAACCACTGTTTAATACAAATAAATGATGCAGTTTTCTCTCCCGTGCCGCACCAAACCGTCAGTTTTGTGTACCGTTACACCCCTAACTCCATCTTAGTGAATGATGCTTTCCTTCAGTTATGAGATTCTCCGATTGATCAATCCACATCTCAAATAATGCAGAACATCCTTTGAGTTTTGAGGTATTGTGTCAGTTGTTGTGTGTGTTTTAGTCTCTGAGGAAGGTTGGTAAAGACTCCACAGTGCTGCTCATCTGCGTCACAGTGTTCCTGTCGTATCTGCCGGAGGCCGGACAGTATTCCAGCTTCTTCCTCTACCTGGGACAGGTGCGTAACTGTTCGAGTTCTACCCAGTTTACTTCCACAATGTGGCGTCTGACTGAATGGAACCGGATATTGAACAAGAAATAAATTCATTTATGAACTTGTGTTCATTTCCTGTTTGAGCAGAAGCATTAGAAACTGTGTGTTGATGTTTCAGGTCATTAACTTCTCCTCACAAGCAATTGCAGGGTTTATTGCGATGGTGGGAATCCTGTCCATCATTGCACAGGTAAAGACCTTCAGCTTGCACATGGGTAGTTTTCATGACAAGTTTATTCAAATGTATTATGCTTATATAAGCGGGGGGGGGGGGGGGGGTGACGGCGTTCCAGTTGGCGTTTAATTTAATTAAAAGGATTTCTATATTTCATCCACTCAATAGTCTACAATATAATAGCCACATAAACATAGCGTAATATATAATAATAAAAACATAGCAGGATATTCTGTGATATTGGCTGTGCGATGTCGACTTTTGTGATTGGCCAGTACCGGCAGACTGCAGCCAATGGAAAGCTTCTCCATCGGTGGGCGTCTAACTCCTCACAGAGCTTCAAAGCAGACCGCTTGAGTATCTGAATAGAAACCGTTAATTTTAACAGATGCCATAACAGAAACTTTGAAATGGATAAAGCGGTGTTAACATACCTGAAATTACCCGGTCTACAAATAATAATAAATAAATGATTATCCGGCCGTCTTGCCTGAAAAGAGCTTGAATTTCTGTTATATATTGATTGAAAACAGTAACGTCCAGAAACGCACAGTAATCCAGAAATACATGCGAGATGTGCACAAAACACACACAAATAGCGACCCATGCTGGGCAAAAAATCTGTAAATGCAATGAAAACACATGTAATGATACCTGAAAAACAAAACAAGGATTAAAAGGGATTTAAGGGAATGAAGTAAAAAAAAGAAATAAGAAAGGTATAAAAGAAGCTTTAGTCTAATTGTAGCCTAGCTGTGAGGTAATCCATTTAGGCTAAACTCCTTGCAAATAGTATTTTATTTAAAATATGCACACATTCACCTATTCACTAATATGTCAAAAATGCAACACATGTCATATTTTAATAAAATACAGTTTACATCACTGTATTATTAAACAGCTGTCAAATATTAAATGTTTAGCTATTTATATCTCACCACACACCCCAAAAATTATAAGAGTCGTTTTTATTGTTGTTATAATAATGATTTTAGAAATGTCTAAACAAATAAAATAAAGTGGCTGTATTAGTTATTTTAATTTGAAGTGTTTGTTTTCCAGTAGATGGCAGCAATCATCCACTAAACCAAAGCACAGCTTCAAAAATGAAAATGAGAAACGTAGATTTTTTTTTTAAAAAGTGGATTTTACATAAAAATGTTGTCACATACACTCACCTAAAGGATTATTAGGAACACCATACTAATACTGTGTTTGACCCCCTTTCGCCTTCAGAACTGCCTTAATTCTACGTGGCATTGATTCAACAAGGTGCTGAAAGCATTCTTTAGAAATGTTGGCCCATATTGATAGGATAGCATCTTGCAGTTGATGGAGATTTGTGGGATGCACATCCAGGGCACGAAGCTCCCGTTCCACCACATCCCAAAGATGCTCTATTGGGTTGAGATCTGGTGACTGTGGGGGCCATTTTAGTACAGTGAACTCATTGTTATGTTCAAGAAACCAATTTGAAATGATTGGAGCTTTGTGACATGGTGCATTATCCTGCTGGAAGTAGCCATCAGAGGATGGGTACATGGTGGTCATAAAGGAATGGACATGGTCAGAAACAATGCTCAGGTAGGCCGTGGCATTTAAACCATGCCCAATTGGCACTAAGGGGCCTAAAGTGTGCCAAGAAAACATCCCCCACACCATTACACCACCACCACCAGCCTGCACAGTGGTAACAAGGCATGATGGATCCATGTTCTCATTCTGTTTACGCCAAATTCTGACTCTACCATCTGAATGTCTCAACAGAAATCCAGACTCATCAGACCAGGCAACATTTTTCCTGTTTCAACTGTCCAATTTTGGTGAGCTCGTGCAAATTGTAGCCTCTTTTTCCTATTTGTAGTGGAGATGAGTGGTACCCGGTGGGGTCTTCTGCTGTTGTAGCCCATCCGCCTCAAGGTTGTGCGTGTTGTGGCTTCACAAATGCTTTGCTGCATACCTCGGTTGTAACGAGTGGTTATTTCAGTCAAAGTTGCTCTTCTATCAGCTTGAATCAGTCGGCCCATTCTCCTCTGACCTCTAGCATCAACAAGGCATTTTGGCCCACAGGACTGCCGCATACTGGATGTTTTTCCCTTTTCACACCATTCTTTGTAAACTCTAGAAATGGTTGTGCGTGAAAATCCCAGTAACTGAGCAGATTGTGAAATACTCAGACCGGCCCGTCTGGCACCAACAACCATGCCACGCTCAAAATTGCTTAAATCACCTTTCTTTCCCATTCTGACATTCAGTTTGGAGTTCAGGAGATTGTCTTGACCAGGACCACACCCCTAAATGCATTGAAGCAACTGCCACGTGATTGGTTGATTAGATAATTGCATTAATGAGAAATTGAACAGGTGTTCCTAATAATGCTTTAGGTGAGTGTAAATGCATATATTAAAATTATTACAAATTAAGGGGGGAAAAAAATACCACAAATCCCTCTTAAACTGCACAACTTTACAGTAAAAACATTAATAAAGCATGTGATATTACGTTTGTTTAAAGTTACATTACTTATTGTGGCGGCACTCAGTGTGTGTGTGGTGTCACGGCCCTGATGTCGTGTGTTTTTAGAGGGCTTAGCTAATCAGGACAATTAGAGAGAATTACTAATAATTTCCCCCTTTTTATTTATAACAAGGGGTTATCAGTGATGGGTATATTATTAAACTAACCCAAGACTAACTGTAGAATTCAGAAAATAATGTAGAAAAATTAAAAATGTTCGAAATAATATTACTGTAACAAACCTCGTTTGTGTAACCCTTTCCCACACAAGTTTGAAATGTTCCACATGACCCCCAGACATTTATAATGGGTTTGTGTGATGATCGTTTTAAGTTCACTTGGAATTGTTACAGCTTTTATTTATACTGTATAATTATAATGTCTATCATTAATGTTTAAAAGAGACATCAGTAGCAGTGATACTAGCCTTCATAAAAAGATGCCATTACAACAAATACTTCAAATATACTGTATTTAAGTTGTGTCTACATTAATTTGGAGAGTAACTGAAATTATGAAACACGTGTGATTAATTACTTAATTTTTTAGTTGATTGACAGCACTAATATATATATATATATATTGCAAGCACTACATATGTAGATTCCTACACGCATGTTTAATTTTAATTACACAGATAATTGCAACTTCACCCCCCCAAAAAAACACCTTTCCAAACTAGAGTCCGCCTAGTGAATTCCGGCTGTTTCCACCACTGTATAACAGTAAATGAGCTCCTCTCTAGTGTTTGTTCATAACTAATGCACTGTGAGCATTGTATAACTTCCTGAGGTAAATGCAACATTTAAAGGGTTAGTTCACCCAAAAATGCAAATTGTCATAATTTACTCCAAACCTGTAAGACTTTCGTTCATCTTCGAAGGTATTTTAAGAGGTTTCTGTCCCTCCATTGACAATCCCGGAACTGCCACTTTGTCTTTTTGCAGACGTTACTGTTAAGCGTTCTAATGAAGAGAGTTGGGAATAAAAGCACAGTGCTGCTGGGACTTGGATTTCAGCTGTTCCAGCTGGCCTGGTACGGCTTTGGGTCAGAACCATGGTGAGTTTTTCCTGTGATAGATGTTTATTTTGATCTGTGTAAGTCTGGCATTGTCTGTAATGGAAAAGAGATTGAACATGTGACGTCAGCACTATTGTGAAGGGATTAGTTGAGTCGCTGGGTTTAAAATAGCGGTTGTGTTTCTGGATCGCAGGATGATGTGGGCGGCCGGAGCTGTCGCTGCCATGTCCAGTATCACCTTTCCCGCCGTGAGCGCGCTGGTGTCTCGCTGCACGGATCACGACCAGCAGGGTAAGACACAATCCACAACAACATGGGCGTTAAAAGGCCTGTCAGTGGCTCTCGCGTTAGCACTGACGATACAGTCCATCCTGCTGTTGAAGAAGATTGTTTTTCTCTTAAAGGGATAGTTCACACAAAAATTAAAATGATCCCATGATTTACTCTCCCTCAAGTCATCCTAGGTGTGTATGACGTTCTTCTTTCAGACGAACACAGAGTTATAATAAAAATGTCCTGGTTCTTCCAAGCTTTATAATGCCAGTGAATGGCTGCACATAGATGCACTTTTATAATGGATGGATGCACGTTTATGATGGATGGATGCACTTTTATAATGGATGGCTGCACGTTTATGATGGACGGATGCACGTTTATGATGGATGGATGCACTTTTATAATGGATGGATGCACGTTTATGATGGATGGATGCACCTTTATGATGAATGGATGCACTTTTATGATGGGTGGATGCACTTTTATGATGGATGGATGCACTTTTATGATGGATGGATGCACGTTTATGATGGATGGATGCACTTTTATAATGGATGGATGCACGTTTATGATGGATGGATGCACTTATGATGGATAAGTGCACTTTTATGATGGGTGGATGCACTTTTATGATGGGTGGATGCACTTTTATGATGATGGATGCACTTTTATGATGGATGGATAGATGCACTTTTATGATGGGTGGATGCACTTTTATGATGATGGATGCACTTTTATGATGGATGGATAGATGCACTTTTATGATGGGTGGATGCACTTTTATGATGGATGGATGCACTTTTATGATGAATAGATGCACTTTTATGATGGATGGATGCACTTTTATGATGGATGGATGCACGTCTATGATGGATGGATGCACTTTTATAATGGATGGATGCACGTTTATGATGGATGGATGCACTTTTATGATGGATGGATGCACGTTTATGATGGATGGATGCACTTTTATGATGGGTGGGTGCACTTTTATGATGGGTGGATGCACGTTTATGATGGGTGGATGCACTTTTATAATGGATGGATGCACGTTTATGATGGATGGATGCACTTTTATGATGGATAAGTGCACTTTTATGATGGGTGGATGCACTTTTATGATGGGTGGATGCACTTTTATGATGGGTGGATGCACTTTTATGATGGATGGATAGATGCACTTTTATGATGGATGGATAGATGCACTTTTATGATGGATGGATAGATGCACTTTTATGATGAATAGATGCACTTTTATGATGGATGGATGCACTTTTATGATGGATGGATGCACGTTTATGATGGATGGATGCACTTTTATGATGGATGGATGCACTTTTATGATGAATAGATGCACTTTTATGATGGATGGATGCACGTTTATGATGGATGGATGCACTTTTATAATGGATGGATGCACGTTTATGATGGATGGATGCACTTATGATGGATAAGTGCACTTTTATGATGGGTGGATGCACTTTTATGATGGATGGATGCACTTTTATGATGGATGGATAGATGCACTTTTATGATGGATGGATAGATGCACTTTTATGATGGATGGATAGATGCACTTTTATGATGGGTGGATGCACTTTTATGATGGATGGATGCACTTTTATGATGAATAGATGCACTTTTATGATGGGTGGATGCACTTTTATGATGGGTGGATGCACTTTTGATGAATAGATGCACTTTTATGATGGGTGGATGCACTTTTATGATGGGTGGATGCACTTTTATGATGAATAGATGCACTTTTATGATGGGTGGATGCACTTTTGTGATGGGTGGATGCACTTTTGTGATGGGTGGATGCACTTTTATGATGGGTGGATGCACTTTTATAATGGATGGATGCACTTTTATGATGGATGGATGCACGTTTATGATGGATGGATGCACGTTTATGATGGATGGATGCACGTTTATGATGGATGGATGCACTTTTATGATGGATGGATGCACGTTTATGATGGACGGATGCACTTTTATAATGGATGGATGCACGTTTATGATGGGTGGATGCACTTTTATAATGGGTGGATGCACTTATGATGGGTGGATGCACTTTTATGATGGGTGGATGCACTTTTATGATGGGTGGATGTACTTTTATAATGGATGGATGCACTTTTATGATGGGTGGATGCACTTTTATGATGGATGATGCACTTTTATAATGGATGGATGCACGTTTATGATGAATAGATGCACTTTTATGATGGATGGATGCACTTTTATGATGGGTGGATGCACTTTTATGATGGGTGGATGCACTTTTATGATGGATGGATGCACTTTTATGATGGATGGATAGATGCACTTTTATGATGGATGGATAGATGCACTTTTATGATGGATGGATGCACTTTTATGATGAGTGGATGCACTTTTATGATGGGTGGATGCACTTTTATGATGGGTGGATGCACTTTTATGATGGGTGGATGCACTTTTATGATGGATGGATGCACTTTTTTGATGGATGGATGCACTTTTATGATGGGTGGATGCGCTTTTATGATGGATGGATGCACTTTTATGATGGATGGATGCACTTTTATGGACTTCAAAACAGAAACCGCCATTCACTGCCATTATAAAGCTTGGAAGAGCCAGGACATTTATTAATATAACTCTATTAATATTGTGTTCGTCTGAAAGAAGAATGTCATACACATCTAGGATGGCTTGAGGGAGAGTAAATCATGGGCTAATCTTCATTTTTGGGTGAACTATTCCTTTAATATCCAATGTTAACACACATGAACAATGTGCCACGTCTTTCAACAAGAGGTGAAATTAAATTTCAATCGACATCAAACTTGAAGTAGCAAATAAAACTCTGGATCCGCCAGTGATTTGATGATTCGAGTCTGTGTTTTAGGAGCGGTTCAGGGAATGATCACAGGGATCCGAGGTCTGTGTAACGGACTCGGCCCGGCTATGTTTGGATTCATATTCTTCCTCTTCAATGTGGAGTTGAAAGAGATGAGCCCTGTCCCGAACCCCGTCACACCCGGCACCGAAGAGGTCAGAGATGCTGCTGGACGAAAGTTTTCCGTATGTTGTTTTCCTGTACAGTATTCCTGCAGCTCCACCGTTTTTTGTCTTTCAGAAGTCTGTTATCCCAGGCCCTCCCTTCCTGTTCGGCGCGTGTACAGTTCTGCTGGCGCTGCTGGTGGCGGTTTTCATTCCGGCTCAACACGATCCGGCCGTGAAGACGTGCAGCACGCGGGTCATGACCGAGCCCGTGAGCGGCGGTGGCGGCCCTGAGAACGGCTCCGTTCCTGTGAGCGACGAAGACAACGAGCCTCTTTTACAGGACAGCAGCTTATAGACAACTGAACAAGGTTTTGATTCCAGCTGTGTGTCTGAAAAAGCTTTTTACTGAATGTCTAAACGTCTTTTGGGTAACACTTCATTATAAGGTCTCATTTGATAACAATTAAAGGATTGGTTCATTTTTTTAAATGAAAATGTCCTGATGATTTCCTCACCCCATCTCATCCAAGATGTTCATGTCTTTCTTTCTTCAGTCGAAAAGAAAATCAGTTTTTTGAGGAAAACATTCCAGGATTTTCCTCCTCATAATGGACTTCAGTGGGAAGCAACGGCTGAAGGTCCAAATCAATGCAGTTTCAGAGGCTCTGATCCCAGAGGAATAGGGTCTGATCCAGACAAACCATCGGACATTTTCAACAAAATAAACATTTATATACTTTTAACCTCAAATGCTCGACTTCGGTGTTGTTCTTCTTCATGGCGTATGATGTCATCACGTCGGAAAGGTCACGACTCTGTGCCGACTCTGTTAAAACGAACGTGCAGAGACTAAATCAAACACGTTACAAAAATAAAGGTGAAACAACGATGTCGGACGATTTTAGAGTTGGAGGAGAACATGAGATGGAGTTTTCCGGCACTGGGTCGGCACTTCCACCTCCGTCATGTGACCTTTCCGACGTGATGACATCATACGCCGTGAAGAAGAACAACACCGAAGTCGAGCATTTGAGGTTAAAAGTATATAAATGTTTATTTTGTTGAATATGTCCGCTGGTTTGTCTGGATCAGACCCTATTCCTCTGGGATCATCAGAGCCTCTGAAACTGCATTGATTTGGAATATAAACATATTTTTGTTTGTTAGTTCACAGAGTATTATCCAGTGTAAACATGATGCTCTTCCTCAGTGTCTCTCTTGTTCTCCAGCTCAAACATCTAAACATTCTTAAATCAAGACACATTTACTGAAGCATTTTATTACGATATTACCATGAAAAATGAAGTGAAGTGAGTTTGTGCTTAAAACAAGAGCAAATATCTGCCAATGAGGTCAGAAAAATCATCTCAGTTCAAAGTGAAAACGAGGTTATTTCTCTGACCCCATTGGCTGATATTTGCTCTTGTTTTAAGCAAAAATGTACACATTTTTCATTAAACAAGACTCAATATCTTCAGTCATTTTGCATCTTGATTTATGAATGTTTAGATATTTGTCCTGGAAAACGAGACAGAAACACTGAGGGAGAGCATCATGTTTTTGCCGTGTGCAATTTGCGATTTCACATTTGTATAAGTACTGTTGGAATTGACATTAACTAAGATTACTAAATGCTGTAGAAGTATTGTTCATTGTTAGTTCATGTTAACCGATGCCAACCAATGAAACCTTATCATAAAGCGTTACCGTCTTATTTGTTATCCTGTCTTTGAAAGAGAATGTGCCTTCTTCATATTTTGGCATATAGTTCATGTGCTGCCGTGTATCTGAATGTAAATGTAGTCAGCCGATGTCCTTTAATATATTACTGATGAACTTTAACCTCTGCGCTAAACGTGTACAGACTGCAATAATAATGTCATAAGTTTTCATCTGACAGCAGGAAGCATTTAAAAAACACTGCAAACGTGACGTTCTTCCTCAGTGTTTCTGTCGTTTTCCAGCACACGTGCCCCTGCAGCTCAACAGCAGTCCTGATCTCACGGGTGTGTCTGTGGCGATAGCCAACAATGCATTGATTGGGTCAAAATTATACATTTTTCTTTTATGGCAAAAATCACTAGGATATTAAGATCATGTTCCATGAAGATATTGTGTACATATTCCTACCAATAAATGTATTATTAGTAGTAATATGCATTGCTAAGGACTTCATTTGGACAACTTTAAAGGAGATTTTCTCAATATTTAGATTTTTTTGCACCCTCAGATTCCAGATTTATTGGCCAATCCTAAAAAACCTACATCAATGGAAAGCTTATTTATTCAATTTCAAAAAATGTACCCTTATGACTGGTTTTGTGGTCCAGGGTCACAAATATCTAAATAATCTTAAATCAAGACACATTTACTGGAGAAGCAGCAGAATGACTGAAGATATTAAGTCTTGCTTAATAAAAAATACATCAAATATCTGCCAATGGAGTCGTTTATAATGGTTTTCCCTTTGAATAGACTCAGATATTTGCTGTTGTTTTAAGCACAAACTCATTTTGATCAGTTTTTCATTAAACGAGACTTTTTTTGCTCCTAGTAAACGTGTCTTGATTTAAGAATGTTTAGATATTTGTGCAGGAAAACATCATGTTTTGCAGTGATGAGCGCGACGTCTTGTATCAGAAGAAACGGCACAAAGCGGACATAATCATTGTCTTTAGGTCAGATGCAGCTTTGATAGATGAATTATTATACGAGCACCAGCTACTCGACACGGAGCTGCTACCTCACGATTAAACATCTGCTTGATTTAATGCATCTGTGTTGCAGATGTCCAATAATCACGCGCTACTGATTTATCGTTGCTTCCAAACTCCTAATGATTTTTATGTGATTATTTAATTAGTGTTCTGCATGTTAAACGCAGAGTTTGAGTTTCATTGCATCATTAGCTGAAGATGATCTGATTGGTTGCGTTATATCATGTATCATACTGCAGCAATAACCGCATGAACTACATGCCTAAATCAAGCACGACTGCGTGTCTGTCGTGTTACAGATGTGTTTCCACAACGCACAAACGTTTCAAATGCCAATCTTAGGGACCTGATTAATATGCATACTTGAAAATGAAGTGTAGACTTGACTGTATTTATGCAATCGCATTGACTCGAGAAGCTCGTAGCCCCACTGAAGTCATTTTAGATGTTTTTCAATGAACTGCACTTTGTTTTTTAATGATGTTTCGGCTACAGGTGCCATTCCTCATGTCTGTGCAGACGTGACGCTCTTTGGTTTGTAGAGATTTTATTGAAGCGTTCAGTGCACATTAAGCATTCGTTTGCTGATGACTGCAACCGGGCGTTTGTTACAAGATGTTCGTTGATCAATGTTTCAATAAACCACTTCATATTCCACGATTGGATTTGTGTCTTTTCTCCCATTAACTCCATTGACAGGTTTAACCTGATGCACTGCAAAACATGATGTTCTTCCTCCGTGTTTGTCTTGTTTTCTAGACATTCTTAAATCAAGACACATTTACTGGAGAAGAGAAATGACTGGAGATATTAAGACTGAAAAATGAGAGTTTGTGCTTAAAACAAGAGCAAATATCAGCCAATGGAGGAAAAATAAATTCAATTTAAAGGAAAACTGATGATTTTTCTGGCTCCACTCACTTAATTTTGAATCATTTTTCAGACTTAATATTAACATTTAGCTGCTTCTCCAGTAAATGCATCTTGATTTATGAGTGTTTAGATATTTGTGCTGGAAAACGAGACAGAGACACTGAGGAAGAGCGTCATTTTGTGCAGTGTTGGAAACACTTGAGGTGTTTGCATGTTATATTTATGGCAGATGAAAAGGTTTTAATTGCAATACATTAAAATGGCTTTTTAATGACATATCTTATAAAACATTGACTTCTATCAAACATCGAGCCTCACTGGATCATAATCATGCTGGGAAACATTTGGTCACATCAAAACAAACTAAACAATGGAGATCTTCAGTGAAAAACAGATCAAAATGGGTTTGGCATCAGCATTTTAACTAAATGCAGTCAGAAATAAAAACGTGAACTTCAACCCGACTAGCTCTCAGCATTACATAAATATTTTTCTATTTAGCATTTCTGTCTTGTTTTTCAGCACAAATATCTAAATAATCTTAAATCATGACACATTTACTGGAGAAGCAAAATGACTGAAGATATTAAGTCTGAGAAATGAGTTAAAATGAAGTGAGTTTGTGCTTAAAACAAGAGCAAATATCTACCAATGGAGTCAGAAAAATCATCTTAATTCAAAGCGAAAACAATATTATTTTTTTGACCTCATTGGCAGATTTAAGCAATTTTTTTTTTGATATTTGTGCTGAAAAACAAGACCGAAACCCTGAGAGAGAACATCATGTTTTCTTAAAAAATAGTAAAACGCTTATCAGCAGTGTAACCTGCATGTTCATTTCCATTGCACTCGGAATGAGAGAACTAAAGAACGGATCACACTGGGATCTGGAGTCATGCTGAGGAGGATGATGGTATCGGTTCTTCATCTTCTACAGCAGGCAGCTCAAGGACACTTTAGTGGTGTACATCGGCTGAGTGTCTGAAAAGAGCCGTTTGAGGAACATTTAAAGCTCAATATCTGCAAATGATCAACAAACTGTTTACCAGAACGCAGCCAACAGGCAACGTTTCCACAACCTTCACTAATGTTTTGTAAATGTTAAGATAAAACATTCTTTTATAGAACATTTTTAATATTTGATATGTGTTCTCATGATGTTGAGCGAAAACTAGGGATGCATAATATATATCGCCCACCATTTCGGTATCAGCTGATATATGATAATTTTTATTATCGGCCACCATATCGGTATCAGCCGATATATATACATTTTTAATGTTATCGGCCACCGTATCGGTATCGGCCTATATTTGTTAATTTTAAGTGTTGGCGTTATCGACCACCATATCGGTATCGGCCGATATATGATGATTTTTAATGTTATCATTATCGGCCACCATATCGGTATCAGCCGATATACACTCACCTAAAGGATTATTAGGAACACCTGTTCAATTTCTCATTAATGCAATTACCTAATCAACCAATCACATGGCAGTTGCTTCAATGCATTTAGGGGTGTGGTCCTGGTCAAGACAATCTCCTGAACTCCAAACTGAATGTCAGAATGGGAAAGAAAGGTGATTTAAGCAATTTTGAGCGTGGCATGGTTGTTGGTGCCAGACGGGCCGGTCTGAGTATTTCACAATCTGCTCAGTTACTGGGATTTTCACGCACAACCATTTCTAGAGTTCACAAAGAATGGTGTGAAAAGGGAAAAACATCCAGTATGCGGCAGTCCTGTGGGCGAAAATGCCTTGTTGATGCTAGAGGTCAGAGGAGAATGGGCCGACTGATTCAAGCTGATAGAAGAGCAACTTTGACTGAAATAACCACTCGTTACAACCGAGGTATGCAGCAAAGCATTTGTGAAGCCACAACACGCACAACCTTGAGGCGGATGGGCTACAACAGCAGAAGACCCCACCGGGTACCACTCATCTCCACTACAAATAGGAAAAAGAGGCTACAATTTGCACGAGCGCACCAAAATTGGACAGTTGAAGACTGGAAAAATGTTGCCTGGTCTGATGAGTCTGGATTTCTGTTGAGACATTCAGATGGTAGAGTCAGAATTTGGCGTAAACAGAATGAGAACATGGATCCATCATGCCTTGTTACCACTGTGCAGGCTGGTGGTGGTGGTGTAATGGTGTGGGGGATGTTTTCTTGGCACACTTTAGGCCCCTTAGTGCCAATTGGGCATCGTTTAAATGCCACGGCCTACCTGAGCATTGTTTCTGACCATGTCCATCCCTTTATGACCACCATGTACTCATCCTCTGATGGCTACTTCCAGCAGGATAATGCACCATGTCACAAAGTTCCAATCATTTCAAATTGGTTTCTTGAACATGACAATGAGTTCACTGTACTAAAATGGCCCCCACAGTCACCAGATCTCAACCCAATAGAGCATCTTTGGGATGTGGTGGAACGGGAGCTTCGTGCCCTGGATGTGCATCCCACAAATCTCCATCAACTGGAAGATGCTATCCTATCAATATGGGCCAACATTTCTAAAGAATGCTTTCAGCACCTTGTTGAATCAATGCCACGTAGAATTAAGGCAGTTCTGAAGGCGAAAGGGGGTCAAACACAGTATTAGTATGGTGTTCCTAATAATCCTTTAGGTAAGTGTATATATATTTTTAATGTTATCGTTATCGGCCACCGTATCGGTATCAGCCAATATATGATAATTTTTAGTGTTTGTGTTATCGGCCACCATATCGGTATCGGCCTATATTTGTTCATTTTTAATGTTATCGTTATCGGCCACCATATTGGTATCGGCTGATATATGATCATTTTTATTATCGGCCACCATATCGCTATCAGCCGATATATATTCATTTTTAATGTTATCGGTATCGGCCACCGTATCGGCAGATATATGATCATGTTTAATGTTAACGCTATCGGCCACCATATCGGTATCGGCCTATATTTGTTAATTTTTAAAGTTATCGGTATCGACATGGATTTTAATGGTGAGACTTTTGTTTTTGTAATCAGGCTCTCAAAAACTATATAAAAATGTGGATATAGTTTCTGGTCAATATATCGGTTATCGGCTTTCAAATATAAAGAGTTATCGATATCGGCCAAAACTTTCATATCGGTGCATCCCTAGAAAAAATTTTCAGAGAACAACATTCTTACAACTTCCTTATTTGCTTAATTAACCTTCTTGGAATATTACAAATAAATGTTCAAATAATGTTATATTGTGAGTAAGGAGAATGTAAACTTTTTAACATTTTAGAAACATTGCAAATCACTTTTCCCACATTTTTTTTGGAACATAGCTGTTCAGAGTTACATTTTAAAAAAAAATGTTGTATGCAGTTATCAGTGTTTATTGAATGTTGCTTTTTTTATAGCAGGTTTGCGCAAAATTCACAATTTTAGAATCGGCTTCTTTTCAATTAATAAATGTGAATCTGAAGCGAATTGTCCACAATACTTGAAATGGAATTAGAATGACAGAATTAACTAAAATGTGACAAAACACATTATTTATTATTTATAAAATAACTAAATTATAATTTTCATTTATGCAGATGCTACAAAACCCACACTAACATGCATATATTTTATTTCATTAAATGTAAGCTCAAATGGAGCTCATGTAGCCACTCTCACCTCTGTCCTGAAGAGACTCGATGTATGTTTTCATGAACTCCTTCTCATGTTCGTCCTGAGCTTCTGCATCCATGATCATGTTCATGTCTTCATTCGGCGCGTTTATTGGATTGTCATATAGTCGGATTAATCTGGAAGATCAAGATCAGGCTGATCATGTTGTGGATCAGTCCTCAGTCTTACAGAATCAACAGAAGGATTTCTGTCTTTGTGCGGATTCACTCTTACTTGATGTCAGGACTGTCGACGATCTGAGACGGGATGCTGTAGAGCTCGTCTGCGCTGATGACCAGCATCTTCAGGTGGACGAGGTTCGTCATGGTCATCGGCACGTACCGCACTTTGTTTTTGTGAAGGAACAGCGTCTCTAAAGCCTCGAGTCTAATGGAGGACGGACTCATGAGGTGTGTGTGTGTGCGCGCTCTTCAGGATTATCAACAGAAACACACACACACACATTCTCAGACACACTCTCTCTCACACACACACAATCCCACTCTCTCTCTCACACACACACACACACTCACACTCTCACACTCTCTCTCACACACTTTCTCTCACACTTTCTCTCACACACTCACTCTCTCGCTCACACACACACACACTCTCACACACACACTCACTCTCACACACACACACACACACACACACACACTCTCACTTACACTCACTCACTCACTCTATCTCACACTTACACACACACTCTCTCTCTCACACATACACACTCTCTCTCACACACACTCACACTCTCTCTCACACACACTCACACTCTCTCACACACACTCTCACACACTCACTCACACACTCACATACACTCACTCACTCACACTCTTTCTCACACACACACACACCTGTCAATGTCTTCAGGCAGGTCTTTGAGTCTGTTGTTGCTGATGTCCAAACACTTCAGGCTTTCCATGCGGAGGACGCAGATCGGGATACTGGCAAACTGGTTTTCTGCCATATCCAAGTGCTTCAGTTTTTTGAGATTACTCAGCTGGAAAAAGAACAATATCCCAGCTCACAAAAAATTATGAAAGTGTTATTTCTGAATGTTCAAAACGTCCAGTTTTTTAAATTTTAAAATGTTTTTTCTTGGTTGTGAATGTTAAGGGAATATTCCATTGTATCATTCTTCAAACATTATGGCAACGTTACTCTTGAATGTTCTCTGAACGTTACTTTTGAATGTTCTCTGAGCGTTACTTTTGAATGTTCTCTGAACGTTACTTTTGAATGTTCTCTGAGCGTTACTCTTGAATGTTCTCTGAGCGTTACTTTTGAATGTTCTCTGAACGTTACTTTTGAATGTTCTCTGAGCGTTACTCTTGAATGTTCTCTGAGCGTTACTCTTGAATGTTCTCTGAGCGTTACTTTTGAACGTTCTGTGAGCGTTACTTTTGAACGTTCTCCGAGCGTTACTTTTGAATGTTCTCTGAATGTTACTTTTGAACGTTCTCCGAGCGTTACTTTTGAATGTTCTCTGAACGTTACTTTTGAATGTTCCCTGAACGTTACTCTTGAATGTTCTCTGAGCGTTACTTTTGAATGTTCTCTGAACGTTACTTTTGAATGTTCTCTGAGCGTTACTCTTGAATGTTCTCTGAGCGTTACTCTTGAATGTTCTCTGAGCGTTACTTTTGAACGTTCTGTGAGCGTTACTTTTGAACGTTCTCTGAGCGTTACTTTTGAATGTTCTCTGAACGTTACTTTTGAATGTTCTCTGAGCGTTACTCTTGAATGTTCTCTGAGCGTTACTCTTGAATGTTCTCTGAGCGTTACTTTTGAACGTTCTGTGAGCGTTACTTTTGAACGTTCTCCGAGCGTTACTTTTGAATGTTCTCTGAATGTTACTTTTGAACGTTCTCCGAGCGTTACTTTTGAATGTTCTCTGAACGTTACTTTTGAATGTTCCCTGAACGTTACTCTTGAATGTTCTCTGAGCGTTACTTTTGAATGTTCTCCGAGCGTTACTTTTGAACGTTCTCCGAGCGTTACTTTTGAACGTTCTCCGAGCGTTACTTTTGAACGTTCTCCGAGCGTTACTTTTGAATGTTCCCTGAACGTTACTCTTGAATGTTCTCTGAGCGTTACTTTTGAACGTTCTCTGAGCGTTACTCTTGAATGTTCTCTGAGCGTTACTCTTGAATGTTCTCTGAGCGTTACTTTTGAACGTTCTGTGAGCGTTACTTTTGAATGTTCTCTGAGCGTTACTCTTGAACGTTCTCTGAGCGTTACTTTTGAACGTTCTCTGAGCGTTACTCTTGAATGTTCTCTGAGCGTTACTCTTGAATGTTCTCTGAGCGTTACTCTTGAATGTTCTCTGAGCGTTACTTTTGAATGTTCTCTGAGCGTTACTTTTGAACGTTCTCTGAGCGTTACTTTTGAACGTTCTGTGAGCGTTACTTTTGAACGTTCTCCGAGCGTTACTTTTGAACGTTCTCCGAGCGTTACTTTTGAACGTTCTCCGAGCGTTACTCTTGAATGTTCTCTGAGCTTTACTTTTGAACGTTCTCTTAATGTTTTGAAACAAGTAGTGTTTGAACGATGTATAAATAATCTTTCTCTGCTAACGTTTTGAGAACATTATTAAAGACCAGATAACTTTGAAGGAGCGTTCAATTAATGTTTCTGGAAGAACGTTTGCTCATAACGTTGAGAGAATCTTGACAGAACGTTCCCTGTCCACTGGGATAGACAATATATTTTATGTAAAAGAATTAATCAATAGGAATGATTTATATTTGTCTCCAGAACTGTCACGCCTTTAGCTGTGAAGGATTGAGTAGAGGATCATGTCATACCTCAAAGGGAAGCTCAGACAGGTTTCCGTTTGCTGTCATCTCTAATCGCTCAAGATTCTCACATTCTCCGAGTTCAGCTGGAATGCTCAGCAGTTTATTATAATTCACATTTAGTTCCTTCAGGCTGACGAGTTTCCCTGTGAAAGACGAGACGTTTGCATTTGATTTCTACCGTGTGGAACAGTGAGTATTTCTGCCTGAGATCTGAGGTTTGGAGACCACACCGATTTCCACAGGAAGCCTCGTCAGGCCGTTCTTCGGGACGTCCAGCACATGCAGATCCACAAAGGCCTCGATGTACGTGGGGATCTCACGAATCTTTGTTCCGTGGATGTGCCATTCCCTGAGATACGTCATAAACTGAAGATCTTCAGGTAATTTCTGCAAATCACAATCATAGAGTCTTGGACAGAACAGATGCATTTAAACAACACAAGCGTTTTCAGATTCAGAGAGTTACCATCCATTTGT
>CM077211.1:38222595-38237595 GCA_039654625.1 Rhinogobio ventralis
CACGCACTCACACACACACTCACTCACACACACTCTCACACTCACACTCACTCACACACACTCTCGCGCACACACGCTCACACGCACTCACACACACACTCACTCACACACACTCTCACACACACTCTCACACACACTCTCACACACACTCTCACACTCACACTCACTCACACACACACACACACTCTCACACTCACACGCACACACTCTCACACTCACACGCTCACACACACACTCACACTCACTCACACACACGCTCTCACACACTGACTCACACGCTCACACACGCTCACTCACACACACACACACTCTCACACTCACACACTCTCTCACTCACACCCACTCACACACACTGATTCACACACACACGCTCTCACACACTCACTCTCACACACTGACTCACACACGCTCACACACACACACACGCTCACACACACACACACGCTCACTCACACACACGCTCACTCACACACGCTCACACTCACACACGCTCACTCACACACACGCGCTCTCACACACACACTCACACACGCTCTTACACAAGCTCATACACGCTCTCACACACACACACTGACTTACACTCACACACACTGACTCAGACACTGACTCACACACTGACTCACACACACACGCTCTCACACACACACACACTGACTCACACTCACTCACACGCGCTCTCACAAACTCACTATCACACACAAAAACATTATTTATGCATCGTTCATGGAACATTTTAGTTTGACGTTTTTTAAATGTTACTTCTCGTTTCAGAACGTTCAGAGAACGTGGAATGGAATGTTCACATAACAAAGAAAAAAATTGAACACCTGGACATTTGGAATGTTCAGAGAACTTTCATAACTTAATGTTAACGTTTTTATTAGAACATGCGTTAGTTGTGCAGGAATCTGAGGTGTTTATCAGCTTCTCATGAATCTTGTTGATGATTGTCAGTTCGAGGTCTAATGATAGACGCTTGTGCTGCGATTGTGACTCAGCAACAGTCAGTATGACCTCTAACCCATGAAGAGTCACCCAGCATAACCTCACATGATGGCCTGGATCTTATACACTGCACGTTTGCTTTTCTGTTAGTCGTCATAAATAAGACCATAAGTAATAAATGCAGTAATGAGTGTGTGTACCTGCGTCTGGAGCAGCTCCTCCGCGTCTGTCCGGGTTCAGCTGCTTGTTTACCGCGCGTCTGAATTTAGACGTCTGCATGAACATGCTGCTATTTTTACAGCGTGTGATCTGATGCCTCGAGTCTCAGTGTCGGGATCTTTCACATGTCCACACTCTCACACATGCTTATCCGTAAACGACACACACACTTCTGAGCGTCTGCAAACACTGATGACGTAACACTAACCTGTGTTTACAGATTTAGATAGAGTATAGCTGTAGTGTCCTTGAACCTTTTTGTTCCTGTGTTGACCTTCTTTCCCCTTACACACTCATTATTTATATCTCGCTGGATTCATCTTAATTAACACAACAGACAATTACACACGTGACGATAAACTTGATTGCATTTGGTTTGTATACTGTAAAGATATTGAATAATTCAGATTATTTGTTTTCCATATGCAGTGAGTTGGTCACACATGCAGCTATAGAGCATGACATCATCAGATCACACACACACGCATATTTGTTGAACAGAATTGCAACAAACTGACATAGCCTATATTAAAAGGTTTTTTTTTAGGTTTTGAGCATGTTTTATATATTGTCATATATATGTATACACTACCAGTCAAAAGTTTGGAAACTACTATTTGTCACATGATCCTTCACAAATCATTCATTTATGATTATTATCAAAGTTGAAAACAGTGTAGTCAAGTCAAGTCAACTTTATTTATATAGCGCTTTTTACAGTGCAGATTGTTTCAAAGCAGCTTCACAGTGTTAAACAGGAAAATAATGAACAGAATTTGATTCGGCTGTACAGCCGCTCTGGAGAAAACACTGATGTCATCAGCTCATTTAAATTATCATGTATACTCAAGTAATGTAGTTGATATAGTTAATTTAGTTTAGTAATTAAATTTATTTGGATATTTATTTGAAAATTTAGTGTCCCCAACTGAGCAAGCCAGAGGCGACAGTGGCAAGGAACCAAAACTCCATCAGGTGTCCTAATGGAGAAAAATAAACCTTGGGAGAAACCAGGCTCAGTCGGGGTGCCAGTTCTCCTCTGGCCAATTAACAAACAGTGTATGATTATTATTTTGGCAGCCTTATAGGTCAGAAGTAATATTAGATCGGAATATTCGAAAGATCAGAGTCATCACGCCGGAGATGGATCCATTGAGGATGCCATGTCGATGAGCAATTTCAGAGGGTAGACTAATTGACACGGTCTCTGCAGGCACTTCAGGGATGCGTTGGTAATGTCTGGGCGCTGGTCCACCATCTGATCTGGATACGGCCCGGATCCGGCTGACTGCAGTAAACCTCGGGATAAACAGAGAGACTAACATTAGCGTAGATGCCATTCCTCTTATGATGTAACGAGTACATCAGGTGTTATGGGAAGTGTTCCCGGTTCCGGCTGACCTAGTTAATGCAGCCTAACAATTTGAATAAAATATAAATTAAAATGTTTTATGTGTATGCCATAGTAAAGAGATGTGTTTTTAGTCTAGATTTAAACTGACAGAGTGTGTCTGCTTCCCGAACAATGCTAGGAAGGCTGTTCCAGAGTTTAGGTGCTAAATAGGAAAAGGATCGACCGCCTGCAGTTGATTTTGATATTCTAGGTATTATCAACTTTTATATATGGTATATATAGGTATTATAATGCGTTAAGAGCTTGCTCAAGTACTGGGGAGCTAAACCATTTAGTGCTTTGTAAGTAATTAGCAAGATTTTAAAATGTATGCGATGTTTAATATGGAGCCAGTGCAGTGTTGACAGAACCGGGCTAATATGCTCATACTTCCTGATTGTAGTAAGAACTCGAGCTGCTGCGTTTTGGACCAGCTGCAGTTTATTTATTAAGCGAGCGGGGCAACCACCCAGTAGAGCATAACAATAATCTAGCCTTGAGGTCATGAATGCATGAACTAACTGTTCAGCATTTTGCATTGAAAGCATGTGCCGTAATTTAGATATATTTTTAAGATGGTAGAATGCAGTTTTACAGATGCTAGAAACATGGCTTTCAAATGAGAGTGTACAATTATTTTTCAGGATTATTTAATGAATATAAAGATCAAAAGAACAGCATTTATCTGAAATATAAAGCGTTTGTAACATTATAAATGTCTATACTCTCACTTGATCAATTTAATGCATGCTTGCTGAATAAATGTATTCATTTCTTTAATTCCCCCCCCCCCCATTGTACGGTAGTACAATGTTACAAAAGCTTTCTATTTCAGATACATGCTGTTCTTTTGAACTTTCTATTCATCAAAGAATCCTAAAAAAAAATGTTTTACACAACTGTGGACTTTTCAACACTGATAATAATCATAAATGTTTGTTGAGCATCAGATCCTCATATGAGAATGATGTGTGAAGGGTCATGTGACACTGAAGACTGGAGTAATGATGATAAATTCAGCTTTGATCACAGGAATAAATTACACTTTACTATATATTCACACAGAGAACAGCTGATTCACACTGGAGTCATATTTCACAATATTACAGCTTTTGTATTTTTAATAACATAAATGCAGCCTTGATGAGCAGAAGAGACTTCTTTCATAAACAATCAAAATAGTACAGTTTCCAAACTTTTGACTGGTAGTGTGTGTATATATATATATATATACACTATATTGTCAAAAGTATTGGGACACTCCTCCAAATCATTGAATTCAGGTGTTCCAATCATGCTAATATTGTGTTGGTCCCCTGACCCGTCTCTGATGGACTCCACTAGACCCCTGAAGGTGTGCTGTGGTATCTGGCACCAAGATGTTAGCAACAGATCCTTTAAGTCCTGTAAGTTGCGAGGTGGGGCCTCCATGGATCGGACTTGTTTGTTCAGCACATCCCACAGATGCTCGATTGGATTGAGATCTGGGGATTTGGAGGCCAAGTCAACACCTCAAACTCGTTGTTGTGCTCCTCAAACCATTCCTGGACCATTTGTGCTTTGTGGCAGGAGCATTATCCTGCTGGAAGAGCCACAGCCACCAGGGAATACCGTTTCCATGAAAGGCTGTACATGGTCTGCAACAATGCTTAGGTAGGTGGTACGTGTCAAAGTAACATCCACATGGATGGCAGGACCCAAGGTTTCCCAGCAGAACATTGCCCAAAGCATCACACTGCCTCCGCCGGCTTGCCTTCTTCCCATAGTGCATCCTGGTGCCATGTGTTTCCCAGGTAAGCCACGCACCCGGCCATCCACGTGATGTAAAAGAACACGTGATTCATCAGACCAGGCCACCTTCTTCCATTGCTCCGTGGTCCAGTTCTGATGCTCACGTGCCACTGTTGGTGC
The DNA here is from genome assembly GCA_039654625.1 of Rhinogobio ventralis. Classification (NCBI taxonomy): domain Eukaryota; kingdom Metazoa; phylum Chordata; class Actinopteri; order Cypriniformes; family Gobionidae; genus Rhinogobio; species Rhinogobio ventralis. Next base: position 38,227,064 of record CM077211.1, read on the forward strand.
TTTCGGCGGTGGACAGGGGTCAGCATGGGCACCCTGACTGGTCAGCGGCTATGCAGCCCCATACACAACAAACTGAGATGCACTGTGTATTCTGACACCTTTCTATCAGAACCAGCATTAACTTCTGGAGCAGTTTGAGCTCCAGTAGCTCGTCTGTTTGATCGGACCACACGGGCCAGCCTTCGCTCCCCACGTGCATCAATGAGCCTTGGCCGCCCATGACCCTGTCGTCGGTTCTCCACCGTTCCTTCCTTGGAGCACTTTTGATAGATCCTGACCACTGCAGACCGGGAACACCCCACAAGAGCTGCAGTTTTGGAGATGCTCTGACCCAGTCGTCTAGCCATCACAATTTGGCCCTTGTCAAACTCGCTCAAATCCTTACGCTTGCCCATTTTTCCTGCTTCTAACACATCAACTTTGAGGACAAAATGTTCACTTGCTGCCTAATATATCCCACCCACTAACAGGAGATGGAGAGATCATCAGTGTTATTCACTTCACCTGTCAGTGCTCATAATGTTATGCCTGATCGGTGTATATCGCAATACAAAAATGCAACAATCTGTATTGTGTATAGTTCACCCAAAGTGAAAATTACTGTGTGAGAAAAAAATTTAAGTTTACAGAGTTGTGTGTCAGTAATACATTAAAGTACTATATAATAATGTTGTATATAATGTATAATAATGCTATGGGGGAATATATGTGGGTCACAGGCTGTTCAGTGGGTGGTTCACATGAAACAACTTATAATGTGACAACATGCCCCTCTGATAAAATAAATGACAAAGAGAAAGAAGTAACACAATATAACATTAAACAAACGCACATCTCCCAGACTGACCAGCAGAGTGCAGGATTGATCAAGCCAAGACACTGTTCACATGTCATTTATTAATATTTAATTAAAGCTTCTTTTCGAGTTCTGTTGACATAATCATTTTGCTCATTACCAGGATTATTATAGTTAAATAACTAAAACTATTTTAAAAAAATGTCATTACTCAAAATAGAACATAGTAAAATATAATATAGAAAACATATTTTTATTTCAACTATTTTTTTTATTGTAATTAAGTTTAACTTGATTTGGTAAAATAACTAAAACTGAAATAAAAACTATATAGATATTAAAAAAACGAATAAAAATGACAAAAACACTATAATAGTATTTCATTTATACTAAAATAACACTGATCATTACATCAAATTAATATTGTTATAACATAAGTTGTAGTAACTTAATGATATTGTCTTCATAAAAAAATGGGAAGTTTATAGTTGTGTTACAGCTGTTGTGAAATACATCAGATTAATTGTTTCCAGGGACACAACTCGATTAGTTATCAACCTAAAAATTAGTTTAAATGATTAAGTTCCTCTAACTCGAAGTAGTTTGTTAATTTAACATAATTTTATTATAAGTTGTTAGAACTCAGAAAGAAATTATTATTTTTAGAGTGCACTCTTTAGGTTCATTGGGGTTCTATATGGAACTCTAGGGTTCTTGACTCATTTTTAAAGAACCCTTTATGCCAAATGTCACGATTCCCGTGTTTTGTGTTTAAGGACTTTTATTGTGTTTCATGCCTTAGTTTCCTGTGTCTGTTTGTAGTTCTTTTGTCCATTGGCATCAACCGTGACTCCAAAAAGCTTATATAAGGAAAAATTATTGCATAATACTTGGATCTTTAACAGGTTATTTACATTTCTTTTCTAGTGATAAAGTATGTTTATAAGATGGGATCAAATGAAAGGTTCTATATATGAAGCGCCTGACGGAAGCCTTTAAAGGTGCAGTATGTAATTTCTCAAAATCATTGAACATATTTGAAATCAACCCAAACAAACACGCCCCTCCCTTCATTGCTCCGCCCCCAAAATGCACAAACTCACAATGCAAAAATCTCTCTTAGAAGCGAAGCAAACTAAAGCTTTGAAAAAAATAAATCGAAGATGGCGAACGAACGACAAGGAAGCACAAAAAAATTTACATATAGTACACAAGAGCAGATACAAGCAAGAGTTTATTGTTAGGCTGTGTCTGAAATCGCCCCCTATACCCTTAAATAGGGCACTATTTGAGGGAATAGCCATTTGTAGTGGTGTCTGAAACCATAGTGGACATTGACTGTACTCATTCAATCCCACTATGCACTGCAATAACGAGTGCACAACTGATATACACTCAATGGCTCACTCTCCTCCCCCATCATTATTGGACACACCCCTAATGTTGATTGGCTCTCTCTCCTCCCTATCATGAGTGGACACGCCCTCTACTGCTGATTAGCTCAGTCTCTCTCCTCCCCCTTCATGTGTGGACACGCCCCTACAGCTAATTGGCTCACTCTCCTCCCCATCATAAGTGGACACACCCCCTACTGCTGATTAGATCACTCTCTCCTCCCCCTTCATGAGTGGACACACCCCCTACTGCTGTTTGACTCACTCTCTCTCCTCCCCCTTCATGAGTGGACACGCCCCCTACTACTAATTAGATCACTCTCTCCTCCCTCTTCATAAGTGGATACGCCCTCTACTGCTGATTGGCTCACTCTCCGCCCCCATCATGAGTGGACACGCCCCCAACTGCTGATTGTCTCTCCACCCCCATCATGAGTGGACACACCCCTACTGCTGATCGACCCACTCTCTCTCCTCCCACTTTGTGTGGACACGCCCCTACAGCTAATTGGCTCACTCTCTCTCCTCCCCCATCATGAGTGGACACACCCCTACTGCTGTTTGACTCACTCTCTCTCCTCCCCCTTCATGAGTGGACACACCTCCTACTGCTAATTGGCTCACTCTCTCTCCTCCCACTTCATGAGTGGACACACCCCCTGCTGCTGATTGGCTCACTCTCTCTCCTCCACCTTAATGAGTAGACACACCCTCTACTGCTGATTGGCTCCCTCTCTCTCCTCCCTCTTCATAAGTGGACACACCCCCTGCTGCTGATTGGCTCACTCTCTCCTCCCCCTTCATGAGTGGACACACCCCCTACTGCTGATTGGCTCACTCTCTCTCCTCCTCCATGAGTGGACAGGCCCTCTACTGCTAATTGGCTCACTCTCTCTCCTCCCACTTCATGAGTGGACACACCCCCTACTGCTGATTGGCTCACTCTCTCTCCTCCCCCTTCATAAGTGGACACACCCCCTGCTGCTGATTGGCTCACTCTCTCTCCTCCCCCTTCATGAGTGGACACAACCCCTACTGCTGATTGGCTCACTCTCTCTCCTCCTCCATTAGTGGACAGGCCCTCTACTGCTAATTGGCTCACTCTCTCTCCTCCCACTTCATGAGTGGACACACACCCTACTTCTGATTAGCTCACTCTCTCTCCTCCCCCTTCATGAGTGGACACAACCCCTACTGCTGATTGGCTCACTCTCTCTCCTCCTCCATGAGTGGACAGGCCCTCTACTGCTGATTGGCTCACTCTCTCTCCTCCTCCATGAGTGGACAGGCCCTCTACTGCTAATTGGCTCACTCCCTCTCCTCCCACTTCATGAGTGGACACACCCCCTACTGCTGATTGGCTCACTCTCTCTCCTCCCCCTTCATAAGTGGACACACCCCCTGCTGATGATTGGCTCACTCTCTCTCCTCCCCCTTCATGAGTGGACACAACCCCTACTGCTGATTGGCTCACTCTCTCTCCTCCTCCATGAGTGGACAGGCCCTCTACTGCTAATTGGCTCACTCTCTCTCCTCCCACTTCATGAGTGGACACACACCCTACTGCTGATTAGCTCACTCTTTCTCCTCCCTCTTCATAAGTGGACACACCCCCTACTGCTGTTTGACTCACTCTCTCTCCTCCACCTTAATGAGTGGACACACCCTCTACTGCTGATTGGCTCCCTCTCTCTCCTCCTCCATGAGTGGACACACCCCCTACTGCTGTTTGACTCACTCTCTCTCCTCCACCTTAATGAGTGGACACACCCTCTACTGCTGATTGGCTCCCTCTCTCTCCTCCCTCTTCATAAGTGGACACACCCCCTGCTGCTGATTGGCTCACTCTCTCTCCTCCCCCTTCATGAGTGGACACACCCCCTACTGCTGATTGGCTCACTCTCTCTCCTCCATGAGTGGACAGGCCCTCTACTGCTAATTGGCTCACACTCTCTCCTCCCACTTCATGAGTGGACACACACCCTACTGCTGATTAGCTCACTCTTTCTCCTCCCTCTTCATAAGTGGACACACCCCCTACTGCTGTTTGACTCACTCTCTCTCCTCCACCTTAATGAGTGGACACACCCTCTACTGCTGATTGGTTCCCTCTCTCTCCTCCCTCTTCATAAGTGGACACACCCCCTGCTGCTGATTGGCTCACTCTCTCTCCTCCCCCTTCATGAGTGGACACACCCCCTACTGCTGATTGGCTCACTCTCTCTCCTCCATGAGTGGACAGGCCCTCTACTGCTAATTGGCTCACTCTCTCTCCTCCCACTTCATGAGTGGACACACACCCTACTGCTGATTAGCTCACTCTTTCTCCTCCCTCTTCATAAGTGGACACACCCCCTACTGCTGTTTGACTCACTCTCTCTCCTCCACCTTAATGAGTGGACACACCCTCTACTGCTGATTGGCTCCCTCTCTCTCCTCCCTCTTCATAAGTGGACACACCCTCTACTGCTGATTGGCTCACTCTCTCTCCTCCCCCTTCATAAGTGGACACACCCCCTACTGCTAATTGGCTCACTCTCTCTTCTCCCCCATCATGAGTGGACACGCCTCTTACTGCTAATTGGCTACAAGTGTGTTGTGGTGCTCCGTCTGATCCATTTAAAAAAAAAAAAACACTTACTGCACCTTTAAGGTTGCATAAATAGTTCTTTCTCTCTCCGTACAGTCAGAGAAGCAGCAGTTCGTCCCTACCATTCTGTTCTCTCAATGTGACCGACCGTAACTGAAACACAATGATCTGAGTAAATGTCACCGCAGCTGAAAGCAGATCTATCACCTCATCTGATATCTGTTAGCTTGTTAAAGCTGGCGAGCGTCTGTGTGTGTGTGTGTGTGTATGTGTGTTGTTTAATCTCATCTCGATGTCAGTGAGTTCAGCATCAGGCCAAGAGCCAATACATTCATCCTTCAAAAGGGTCTTTTCTCTCAACTCTACAATAAGGTTACATTTGACTAACAATGAAAAATGCGTAAAGTATTTACTTATTGCAGTTAATGGTCACTTCAATACATTGATAAAATCAAATGTTGTATCTGTTCATATTTTTTAATTGACCTGAACTAACAATGACCAGTTGTATTTTAATTACACTGCAAAAATGCTTTTTTTCTTAGTATTTTTGTCTGGGTTTTAGATTGAAAAAATATTTAAAAATAACAGAGTTTTAATATTGCTTACGTTCCTCTATCGTAAGTCACTTTGTATAAAGTGTTTGCTAAATGCATAAATGTAAATGTTATTCTGTTAGTCCTACTGCACATTTTATAACAATATAATTTAATATTCTTAATAGAAGAAAAGGCCAAAAAAGGTGTTCCGGTCATTCTGACCCAGAGAGGATTTTCTTTTTCCTGAAAATGCTCGTTAATGATATTGCACTGGACTAAAACTTACTGGCTTTCCACACACATATAACTTCCCAAAATATTGATCATTTTTGTGCTTTTGTGGGGTTTTTTCCACCTTGTCACACTTCTGGTGTTCCGGGTCAAAAATGACCGCCTACAAAAAACTGCTTATAAATCTTTCCTTATGCTGTGTTATCATCAAATATTGCACTCAGTCTTTTTAGAGGACAAATACCAAAGTATGAGTCAATGGCAGCCAATAGAACCATATGGTAAAAGTTGTGAAATTTGGCACACTGATCAAGGACAATCCAAACATTCACCACAGCAAATTTGGAGTCTCTAATTCAATCCCTCTAGCTTTGGCTCAAGACTATTCGATTGCACCCTATGACGTCATGAAAATGTTCCTGCCAAAAAAACTAGTTTTTCGAACTCCTCTTAGACAGTTTGTCTGATTTTCATGAAAATCGAATGAGATCATCTTCAGACTATGCTGGTGAAAAGCTTTTTGATAAACCCCACCATTCTCAAATAACGCGCAAACGAAATTGGACGCAAGGCTTTATCTCTACAGCGCTTTAGTGTATTCAGACCAAACTTGATACATGTCATCACAAGCGTGACCTGAGGCTAGATGCAGTGCTTTGGCACAGCGCCACCTACTGGTCAGGAGATATTAAAAATTGCTATTTTTGCTTATAATTCCTGAACGGTTTTCTCAACAATCATAAAACTATATTGGCTATTGTGGGCGTCAGCCATTTTGAATTTTGTCCTAAATGCTGTCTTTTAAGAACGCATCAGCGGTATATATTGTTTGATAAATTTTTCCTATTTTAATGAAACTTGATAGATTCCTTGGGTCATGCCGAGAACGATTCCAATTATGACATTTCTGCTTGAACTTGCTGTCCGCCATTTTGAATTTCTTTGATAGCTTACTTTTTCGAACTTCTAGACCATTGGTCTGATTTACACCAAAATTGGCACAGATCATCTTTATAACATGCCGGCAAAAAGTTACCAAAAGCTTTTCAATAGACCAAACTGTTCTCGAGTAACGCATCAACGAATTTGTTGGCATGATGCCAAGCTGACTCTGAGGCTGCAACATTTTACGGTATTGACACTTTTTCTCCTCACACTGACCACACCATAATAATTTGATAAAAGCACCACCTATTGGTCAAAAGTGATAAGCAAGTTAATCGTATTATAGTGATTGTATTTGTGATTTGTTTTCAGCCATTTTGACTAAAATAATCTAAAAACATCTTTACTTGTTGCAGTACTTGTTTTCTGAAGCTCCCAGCCATGCCATGTCACATTGTTCCTTTTAGTGCTTGGCCCCAATAATTGCTGCTTGCAGCTATATTTATCAACTTGTTTTCTTTTAATTAGCACAGGTTTAGTATTTATTTCTGGATTTGATTGATCGTAGGCCTCATTGATCTGAGCTCAGTTTCTAAGTGAAAAAACGACTAAAAGATTAAAAGGCAGAAGGATTTTCAGCAGCGTTCAAGGGTTAATGTGGTGAAGACGTTTGCATCAGATAACTGGGTTGAAAGGCTAACACTCATATGAGCTTACATCATATGTTTGTGTTTAATATCATCAATGCAGGGTCAAAAAACAGCCCTCCAGCAAAGTTTATTTTAAAACAATGACTCACGCCGCCTGTGCAGCTGTGACTGATGTCTTAAGCCGCATTAGTTTCTTATATCATAATTACACACTGTCGAGACTAAAATAGAGCTCATGCTGCTGGTTAAGACCTCGAGATCAGGACAGATCACGCCCAGAAGACATGAAATGTCACACTTGTGTGATCGGCTTTGTATCACACCCAGATTTTCCAGATAGATTTGGCCTTGTGTAAAAGGACAAGAAAATGAGCAGGTGTTAATGTGCCGTAATGCGACTGGACAATAGATCCGCAGATGGAGGCCATCGCTGGACACAGCCGTTCATATCTATTCATTTAGCTGACACTTACCAGCGGACAGGGAACGTTCTGGAAAGGTTCTTTCAACGTTATGAACAAATGTTCTTCCAGTAATGTTAATAGAACGTTCATTCGTTATCTAATGTTCTCAAAACATTACCACAACAATGTTATGCATGGAAACGTTTTAGTTGGATTCTCGTCTAACATTTTTTAAATGTTGCTACTTGTTTCAGAACGTTCAAAAGTAACAATACCGTAATGTTTGAAGAATGAGAAATCACAGATGAAACACTTGCTACATTCAAAATAATCCATTTATAATGGCTCAATCGGACCGAAAGGCTGCCCATCATTTAAACGGGGACTGCTGACAGACTCTGCCCTGTTAGCATAGGCCCCGCCCATGACTGCTGACAGACTCTGCCGTTAGCATAGGCCCCGCCCATGACTGCTGACAGACTCTGCCGTTAGCATAGGCCCCGCCCATGACTGCTGACAGACTCTGCCCTATTAGCATAGACCCCGCCCACGACTGCTGACAGGCTCCGACCTATTAGCATAGAACCCGCCCCTCAGTGATCTGTACACAGTTCGCCATGTTTATCTCCTCTCCAGAGCATTCAAGTAAGAAATGTGTTCTTATTAAAGCTACTAAAGTTATTCAGTCAAGAGCAGCGAGTTCTTTTGTTGTTTGATTCATATTAACAGCAGATACACTCACCTAAAGGATTATTAGGAACACCATACTAATACTGTGTTTGACCCCCTTTCGCCTTCAGAACTGCCTTAATTCTACGTGGCATTGATTCAACAAGGTGCTGAAAGCATTCTTTAGAAATGTTGGCCCATATTGAAAGGATAGCATCTTGCAGTTGATGGAGATTTGTGGGATGCACATCCAGGGCACGAAGCTCCCGTTCCACCACATCCCAAAGATGCTCTATTGGGTTGAGATCTGGTGACTGTGGGGGCCATTTTAGTACAGTGAACTCATTGTCATGTTCAAGAAACCAATTTGAAATGATTGGAGCTTTGTGACATGGTGCATTATCCTGCTGGAAGTAGCCATCAGAGGATGGGTACATGGTGGTCATAAAGGGATGGACATGGTCAGAAACAATGCTCAGGTAGGCCGTGGCATTTAAACGATGCCCAATTGGCACTAAGGGGCCTGAAGTGTGCCAAGAAAACATCCCCCACACCATTACACCACCACCACCAGCCTGCACAGTGGTAACAAGGCATGATGGATCCATGTTCTCATTCTGTTTACGCCAAATTCTGACTCTACCATCTGAATGTCTCAACAGAAATCCAGACTCATCAGACCAGGCAACATTTTTCCAGTCTTCAACTGTCCAATTTTGGTGAGCTCGTGCAAATTGTAGCCTCTTTTTCCTATTTGTAGTGGAGATGAGTGGTACCCGGTGGGGTCTTCTGCTGTTGTAGCCCATCCGCCTCAAGGTTGTGCGTGTTGTGGCTTCACAAATGCTTTGCTGCATACCTCGGTTGTAACGAGTGGTTATTTCAGTCAAAGTTGCTCTTCTATCAGCTTGAATCAGTCGGCCCATTCTCCTCTGACCTCTAGCATCAACAAGGCATTTTCGCCCACAGGACTGCTTGAGTTTAAGCGCAATAAGACGTGAAAGAGAACTTAGTTAAATACTCACGGGATGCTCCGTCTGACACACAGCTTTCTGTGCGCGTGCTTCAGGTGTGTGTGCTCAGATATGGCAGAGTATCTGAAGCATGAGCTGTACAGGCTCCGCCCTCTTCTGGATTGGGGACGGGGTAGCAGCTCATTTGCATTTAAAGATACATGAACGAAAACAGTCTGTCCTTCCACTCAAAAATAGGCATTTACAACATGATATAATAAATGATCTGTGGGGTATTTTGAGCTGAAACTTCACACACACATTACGCCTGAGACATATATTATGTCTTGTAAAAAGGGGCGTAATGGGTCTCCTTTAAACACCTTAATTAATCTAGATGAAATTTCAATCGGATTTAAAGATTATCCAGGAAAAATTAATTAACACCATCTTATCATTCGGGTTCAAAAATACCTTGCAGTGCCGTGATGCTTATGTTTACATACATTTTACGGCATAAGCGTTTATTTATTTACGTCTCACGTTTTATAAACTGGTCAAAAAATGTAGGCGGGGCTTGATTTTATCTGTGGGGAATTGATTGAAGGGTTGTGGTTTGCTATTGGTGGATCTCATGTGAGTGACAGTTTGCCCCGTCCTCGTCATCATATTCCATAAAACAATAAGAATGGTGACTTTAAGATTTCTGTGAGAGATGTTCCTCTGAACACGCAAGTGCAGATTGAGCTCTCGGACACGTGTTTTAATGTGTCTGTCACTTGATGATTAGAGGGGTTATTTTAGATGCATTGGTCCTTTACAACATATGCAAGATGCTTTCCACCTTAAAAATACATTCTTTATGTAATGGAGGATATCAGGTGTGAACGGTTGCAACCTAATATATTCTCTGTTGTCGAGGCTGTAGATGTGAACATGACACTGTCATCAGGTGTTTGCAGTAATAAGTTCATTAGTGTTCACGGTTGTGTTTGCAGGAGCAGAGATCTGAAATAACCCCGAGGAGGAGCTCAGAGCATCATTAGAGGCGCGGATGACACTTCAGTCACGCTTGAATAAAGACGCAGCGGATCGGTCTGAGGTGGAGGATGAAGATCACGGTCCCAGCCGAATCAGGTCATTACACACACAGCGTAACATCCAGACGTTTATGAGTTCTGTGTGCTTGAGCAGGTGTTGTTCTCTCCACAGGAGATGAGTTCCGCTCTCATTCATGACAAACTCTTCATCAAGACTTTCTGGGAGCAGAAGATCGTCAATCACAGTCAGATGTTAGAAGTTGAGGAAGACAGGATGAAGAAGAGCGCGCTCACAAAGTAAGGCACGCAAATCACGTAGTTTGATCAGCATTAGTGTCTTTCTTTTAAATCACTGTTGTCTTAATATAGCCATTTCTGCACATA
>CM077211.1:38245095-38322595 GCA_039654625.1 Rhinogobio ventralis
GTGTGCGTGCATCTGTGTGTGTGTTTGATGTGTGTGTGTTTGTTTGTGTGTGTGTGCATGCATCTGTCTGCGTTTGTGCATCTGTGAGTGTGTCTGTGTGTTTGTTTTTCTGTGAGTGTGTCTGTGTGTTTGTTTTTCTGTGAGTGTGTCTGTGTATTTGTGTGTGTGTCTGTGAGTGTGTCTGTGTTCTTGTGTGTGTGTGTCTGCATGAGTGTGTGTGTACGTGTGCTTGTGTATCTGTGTTTGTGTGTGTGTATGTGCTTGTGTCTGTGTGTGAGTGAGTGCGTGCATCTGTGTGTGTGTTTGTTGTGTGTCTGTGTGTGTGTACGTGTTTCTGTGTGCGCGCATCTGTGTGTGTTTGTTGTGTGTCTGCGTGTGTCTACGTGTCTGTGTGTGTTTGTGTGTGTGCGTGCATCTGTGTGTGTTTGTTGTGTGTGTGTGTGTGCGTGCGTACGTGCATCTGTGTGTGTGTTTGATGTGTGTGTGTTTGTTTGTGTGTGTGTGCATGCATCTGTCTGCGTTTGTGCATCTGTGAGTGTGTCTGTGTGTTTGTTTTTCTGTGAGTGTGTCTGTGTATTTGTGTGTGTGTCTGTGTTCTTGTGTGTGTGTCTGCATGAGTGTGTGTGTACGTGTGCTTGTGTATCTGTGTTTGTGTGTGTGTATGTGCTTGTGTCTGTGTGTGCATCTGTGTGTGTGTTTGTTGTGTGTCTGTGTGTGTTTACGTGTTTCTGTGTGCGTGCATCTGTGTGTGTTTGTTGTGTGTCTGCGTGTGTCTGTACGTGTCTGTGTGCATGCATCTGTGTGTGTTTGTGTGTGTGCGTGCATCTGTGTGTGTTTGTTGTGTGTGTGTGTTTGATGTGTGTGTGTTTGTGTGTGTGCATGCATCTGTCTGCGTTTGTGCATCTGTGAGTGTGTCTGTGTGTTTGTTTTTCTGTGAGTGTGTCTGTGTGTTTGTTTTTCTGTGAGTGTGTCTGTGTATTTGTGTGTGTGTCTGCATGAGTGTGTGTGTACGTGTGCTTGTGTATCTGTGTTTGTTTGTGTGTGTGTATGTGCTTGTGTCTGTGTGTGAGTGAGTGTATGGTCTGTGTGAGTGTGTGCATCTGTCTGTGTGTGTGTTTGTGAGTGTGTGTTTGTGTGTGAGTAAGTGTGTCTGTCTGTGTCTGTACATGTGCTTATGTGTGCATCTCGGTGTGTTTGTGTGTCTGTGTGTGTGAGTGTTTGTAAGTGAGTGTGTATGCGTGAGTATGTGTGCATCTCTGTGTGTTTGTGTGTGTGTATGTGTGCATCTCTGTGTGTGTGTGTGTGTGTGCATCTCCGTTTGTGTGCACTTGAGATAATGAACATGTGCTTGATTTCATCACATCTTCATGATTCTTTTGAATCTCCATGATGATCAACACTGATTGATTGATTGATTGATTGATTGATGGTTTCTCATCTTATTGTAGGCGTTTAGAGTGAAACCGTTTTTCATCTGAGAGTGTGTGTGACGCTGCTCGGGTGTGTGTGTTGATTGTGACACTAGTTGAGCTGTTTTTGATTCATTTGCTTTATTTCTGATATAGTTTCTGTCTCCAGTATGTTTCTATTATAACCTGCCTAATGGCGCTCTGTAAAAACTTTGCAACTTGTGTGACGTACATTCATATCTCGCTCACCAACAGTTTCTTTAGAAGTAAAATTTTGACACTTCAGGGCCTTTTTTCACATAGATGACAGATAATAGATTTATGGCCGCTCCTCTCATGAGATGTTGTTGGTTCGGTTTTATTCAGCCACAAGTGGGATGGAATGAAAGAGTGAAAGGAAGTGTTTTTCTGCAGTATCACCTCGATGTTATCAGTGTTCCTCTAAACCTGTGAGAAACCGTAAGAGACAGAAAACCGGTTCTGTCTAGCGCTTCATGTGAGTGACTTCAGTCTTCAAATCATGTGCGTTTACCAGCGGTTGTGGATTTATATCAGTTGAACTCTTTGTTTTCTTTGGCCGTTGAGGTTATTTTTCATGCTTTGAAAACCACTTCACATTTGTTCTTTGCAGATGAGAACATGTGCGGCAGAAGATCTGTGTGTGTGTTGATCTGTGTGTTCTGCTTGTGCTGTAAGTAACAAAATGACTGAAGATATTAAGTAATCAAGTGTAATCTTGTTTACGTTTATTTTTCGGATTCCATTGACAGATATAAACTCATTTCATTTTGATTTCTTCCAGAAAGCAAGATTTAATATCTTAAAGTTCTTTAAGTTTAGATATTTAGAGTAAGAAAATCATTTTTTCAGTGTGCAAACTTGCTGTAATAGTGTCATTAATTAGCTTAAATCAGTTCAGTGTTGATTCAGTTCAGTAACTGTGTAACGTTCATCAGTTGTGATTTTGCAGGTGCTTTGAAGAGTAACATAAAGCGTGTTGTCAGCATTCAAGGTAAAATTCTGTTGTTGACAGGCATATGCATTAAAAACATACTAGCAGATGAAGTGTGTGAGTGAATGAGTGTTTTCCAGAGCTCACGGTGACTGGGAAAGACCTGAAGGATTGTGGGAAGCAGAAGAAGGTGTGTGTGATGTCCAGCGCTGACTGTGTCGCAGCATCAGATGTTCTCACAGCAACACCTGGTACGAGTGCTTTCATGAGCCTCATGTCTCTCATCTGCATTTGGTTTAGTTTTGATGTCAGTCTTCGTCCTCTAGAGAGCTTTGTGAACACGTCATGCCACTTTCTGGTCCAAGAGCAGTCGTTCACCTGCAGGTGGGCTCAGATGAACGACATCCGAACGGAAACCATCAGCTTCATTTTCAGACGGTAAAAGTTTCCTTTCATCAGTATGGCATGCTTTAGTGTCAGATCATCAGAAACCTATCGGAGCTGGATTCTGCCATGGGATAAAAAATAATAAAGGTAATTGCTAATTTTTATCTCACAATTTCTGACCGTTTTCTCACATTTGCGAGTGTACATATCACAATTCAGACTTTTTTTCTCAAAATTGTGTGATATAAACTAGCAATTGCAAGTATACAGTCAGAATTGCAAGATATATACTCATAAATGCGAGTTATAATGCAAATAATCGCAATTCTGAGAACAAAAAAAAAAAATGCAATTTTGAGAAATAGTCACAATTCTGCGAACCAAAATCGCAATTCGGCTAAATAAAGTCGCAATTCAGCGAAATAAATAAAGGCGCAATTCGGCGAAATAAAGTCGCAATTCAGCAAAATAAATAAAGTTGCAATTCGGCAAAATAAAGTCGCAATTTGGCGAAATAAAGTCGCAATTCGGCGAAATAAAGTCGCAATTTCTGCGAAATAAAGTCGCAATAAAAAAAAAAAATGCAATTTTGAGAAATAAACCAAAGTCGCAATTTCTGACTTTTCTCACATTTGCGAGTGTACATATCACAATTCAGACTTTTTTTTTCAAAATTGTGTGATATAAACTAAATAAATTAGCAATTTGGCGAAATAAAGTCGCAATTTAGCAAAATAAATGCGCAATTCGGCAAAATAAAGTCGCAAATCTGCAAAAAAATATGCAATTTTGAGAAATGCTGCGAAATAAAGTAGCAATTCGGCAAAATAAAAAAAGTCGCAATTCGGCTAAATAAAGTCGCAATTCAGCGAAATAAAGTCACAATTCGGCGAAATAAAGTCGCAATTCGGCGAAATAAAGTTGTAATTCGGCGAAATAAAGTCGCAATTCGGCGAAATAAAGTCGCAATTCAGCGAAATAAAGTAGCAATTCTGCAATTTTCGCAATTCAGCGAAGTAAAGTAGCAATTCAGCGAAATAAAGTCGCAATTCGGCGAAATAAAGTAGCAATTCGCCGAAATAAAGTCACAATTCAGCAAAATAAAGTTGCAATTCAGCTAAATAAAGTAGCAATTCGGCAATTTTCGCAATTCAGCGAAGTAAAGTAGCAATTCAGCGAAATAAAGTCGCAATTCGGCGAAATAAAGTAGCAATTCGGCGAAATAAAGTCGCAATTTCTGCGAAATAAAGTCGCAATTCAGCTAAATAAAGTTGCAATTTAAAAAAAAAATTCAATTTTTAGAAATAAACCAAAGTCGCAATTTCTGACTTTTCTCACATTTGCGAGTGTACATATCACAATTCAGACTTTTTTTCTCAAAATTGTGATATGAAACTAGCAATTGAAAGTCGTGATTTGGTGAAATAAAGTCGCAATTCGGCGAAATAAAGTAGCAATTCGGCAAAATAAAAAAAGTCGCAATTCGGCTAAATAAAGTCGCAATTCGGCTAAATAAAGTCGCAATTCAGCGAAATAAAGTCACAATTCGGCGAAATAAAGTAAAGTCGCAATTCGGCGAAATAAAGTAAAGTTGCAATTCGGCGAAATATAGTCGCAATTCGGCTAAATAAAGTTGTAATTCAGCGAAATAAAGTAGCAATTTGGCAATTTCCGCAATTCAGCGAAGTAAAGTAGCAATTCAGCGAAATAAAGTCGCAATTCGGCGAAATAAAGTAGCAATTCGGCAATTTTCGCAATTCAGCGAAGTAAAGTAGCAATTCAGCGAAATAAAGTAGCAATTCGCCGAAATAAAGTCACAATTCAGCAAAATAAAGTTGCAATTCAGCTAAATAAAGTAGCAATTCGGCAATTTTCGCAATTCAGCGAAGTAAAGTAGCAATTCAGCGAAATAAAGTCGCAATTCGGCGAAATAAAGTAGCAATTCGCCGAAATAAAGTCGCAATTTCTGCGAAATAAAGTCGCAATTCAGCTAAATAAAGTTGCAATTTAAAAAAAAAAATCAATTTTTAGAAATAAACCAAAGTCGCAATTTCTGACTTTTCTCACATTTGCGAGTGTACATATCACAATTCAGACTTTTTTTCTCAAAATTGTGATATGAAACTAGCAATTGAAAGTCGTGATTTGGTGAAATAAAGTCGCAATTCGGCGAAATAAAGTAGCAATTCGGCAAAATAAAAAAAGTCGCAATTCGGCTAAATAAAGTCGCAATTCGGCTAAATAAAGTCGCAATTCAGCGAAATAAAGTCACAATTCGGCGAAATAAAGTAAAGTCGCAATTCGGCGAAATAAAGTAAAGTTGCAATTCGGCGAAATATAGTCGCAATTTGGCGAAATAAAGTCGCAATTCAGCGAAATAAAGTAGCAATTTGGCAATTTCCGCAATTCAGCGAAGTAAAGTAGCAATTCAGCGAAATAAAGTCGCAATTCGGCGAAATAAAGTAGCAATTCGGCAATTTTCGCAATTCAGCGAAGTAAAGTAGCAATTCAGCGAAATAAAGTCACAATTCAGCAAAATAAAGTCGCAATTCAGCGAAATAAAGTAGCAATTCTGCAATTTTCCCAATTCAGCGAAGTAAAGTAGCAATTCAGCGAAATAAAGTAGCAATTCTGCAATTTTCGCAATTCGTCGAAATAAAGTCGCAATTCGGCGAAATAAAGTCGCAATTCTGCAAAAAAATATGCAATTTTGAGAAATGCTGCGAAATAAAGTAGCAATTTGGCAAAATAAATAAAGTCGCAATTCGGCTAAATAAAGTCGCAAATCTGCAAAAAAATATGCAATTTTGAGAAATGCTGCGAAATAAAGTAGCAATTCGGCTAAATAAAGTCGCAATTTCTGCGAAAAAATATGCATTGGCGAGAAAGTCGTGATTTGGTGAAATAAAGTCGCAATTCGGCGAAATAAAGTCGCAATTTCTGCGAAAAAATATGCATTGGCGAGAAAGTCGTGATTCGGCGAAATAAAGTAGCAATTCGGCTAAATAAAGTCGCAATTAAAAAAAACATGCAATTTTGAGAAATAGTCGCAATTCTGCTAAATAAAGTGGCAATTTTGCAAAATAAATGCGCAATTCGGCAAAATAAAGTCGCAAATCAGCAAAAAAATATGCAATTTTGAGAAATGCTGCGAAATAAAATAGCAATTCGGCGAAATAAAAAAAGTCGCAATTCGGCTAAATAAAGTCGCAATTCAGCGAAATAAAGTCACAATTCGGCGAAATAAAGTAAAGTCGCAATTCGGCGAAATAAAGTCGCAATTCGGCGAAATAAAGTCGCAATTCGGCGAAATAAAGTAGCAATTCGGCAATTTTCGCAATTCAGCGAAGTAAAGTAGCAATTCAGCGAAGTAAAGTCGCAATTCAGCGAAATAAAGTAGCAATTCTGCAATTTTCGCAATTCGTCGAAATAAAGTCGCAATTCGGCGAAATAAAGTCGCAATTCTGCAAAAAAATATGCAATTTTGAGAAATGCTGCGAAATAAAGTAGCAATTCGGCAAAATAAATAAAGTCGCAATTCGGCGAAATAAAGTCGCAAATCAGCAAAAAAATATGCAATTTTGAGAAATGCTGCGAAATAAAATAGCAATTCGGCAAAATAAAAAAAGTCGCAATTCGGCTAAATAAAGTCGCAATTCAGCGAAATAAAGTCACAATTCGGCGAAATAAAGTAAAGTCGCAATTCGGCGAAATAAAGTCGCAATTCGGCGAAATAAAGTCGCAATTCGGCGAAATAAAGTCGCAATTCGGCGAAATAAAGTAGCAATTCGGCGAAATAAAGTAGCAATTCGGCAATTTTCGCAATTCAGCGAAGTAAAGTAGCAATTCAGCGAAATAAAGTCGCAATTCGGCGAAATAAAGTTGCAATTAAAAAAAAAAATGCAATTTTTAGAAATAAACCAAAGTAGCAATTTTCGCAATTCAGCGAAGTAAAGTAGCAATTCAGCGAAATAAAGTAGCAATTCTGCAATTTTCGCAATTCGTCGAAATAAAGTCGCAATTCGGCGAAATAAAGTCGCAATTCTGCAAAAAAATATGCAATTTTGAGAAATGCTGCGAAATAAAGTAGCAATTCGGCAAAATAAATAAAGTCGCAATTCGGCTAAATAAAGTCGCAAATCTGCAAAAAAATATGCAATTTTGAGAAATGCTGCGAAATAAAGTAGCAATTCGGCTAAATAAAGTCGCAATTTCTACGAAAAAATATGCATTGGCGAGAAAGTCGTGATTTGGTGAAATAAAGTCGCAATTCGGCGAAATAAAGTCGCAATTTCTGCGAAAAAATATGCATTGGCGAGAAAGTCGTGATTCGGCGAAATAAAGTAGCAATTCGGCTAAATAAAGTCGCAATTAAAAAAAACATGCAATTTTGAGAAATAGTCGCAATTCTGCTAAATAAAGTGGCAATTTTGCAAAATAAATGCGCAATTCGGCAAAATAAAGTCGCAAATCAGCAAAAAAATATGAAATTTTGAGAAATGCTGCGAAATAAAATAGCAATTCGGCAAAATAAAAAAAGTCGCAATTCGGCTAAATAAAGTCGCAATTCAGCGAAATAAAGTCACAATTCGGCGAAATAAAGTAAAGTCGCAATTCGGCGAAATAAAGTCGCAATTCGGCGAAATAAAGTCGCAATTCGGCGAAATAAAGTCGCAATTCGGCGAAATAAAGTCGCAATTCGGCAATTTTCGCAATTCAGCGAAGTAAAGTAGCAATTCGGCGAAATAAAGTCGCAATTCGGCGAAATAAAGTTGCAATTAAAAAAAAAAATGCAATTTTTAGAAATAAACCAAAGTAGCAATTTTCGCAATTCAGCGAAGTAAAGTAGCAATTCAGCGAAATAAAGTAGCAATTCTGCAATTTTCGCAATTCGTCGAAATAAAGTCGCAATTCGGCGAAATAAAGTCGCAATTCTGCAAAAAAATATGCAATTTTGAGAAATGCTGCGAAATAAAGTAGCAATTCGGCAAAATAAATAAAGTCGCAATTCGGCTAAATAAAGTCGCAAATCTGCAAAAAAATATGCAATTTTGAGAAATGCTGCGAAATAAAGTAGCAATTCGGCTAAATAAAGTCGCAATTTCTGCGAAAAAATATGCATTGGCGAGAAAGTCGTGATTTGGTGAAATAAAGTCGCAATTCGGCGAAATAAAGTCGCAATTTCTGCGAAAAAATATGCATTGGCGAGAAAGTCGTGATTTGGTGAAATAAAGTCGCAATTCGGCGAAATAAAGTAGCAATTCGGCAAAATAAATAAAGTCGTAATTCGGCGAAATAAAGTCGCAATTAAAAAAAACATGCAATTTTGAGAAATAGTCGCAATTCTGCTAAATAAAGTCGCAATTTAAAAAATTTTTTTTTAGAAATAAACCAAAGTCGCAATTTCTGACTTTTCTCACATTTGCGAGTGTACATATCACAATTCAGACTTTTTTTCTCAAAATTGTGATATGAAACTAGCAATTGAAAGTCGTGATTTGGTGAAATAAAGTCGCAATTCGGCGAAATAAAGTAGCAATTCGGCTAAATAAAAAAAGTCGCAATTCGGCTAAATAAAGTCGCAATTCGGCGAAATAAAGTAAAGTCGCAATTCGGCGAAATAAAGTAAAGTTGCAATTCGGCGAAATAAAGTCGCAATTCGGCGAAATAAAGTAGCAATTCTGCAATTTTCGCAATTCAGCGAAATAAAGTAGCAATTCTGCAATTTTCGCAATTCGTCGAAATAAAGTCGCAATTCGGCGAAATAAAGTTGCAATTTTAAAAAAAAATGCAATTTTGAGAAATAAACCAAAGTCGCAATTTCTGACTTTTCTCACATTTGCGAGTGTACATATCACAATTCAGACTTTTTTTCTCAAAATTGTGTGATATAAACTAAATAAATTTGCAATTTGGCGAAATAAATGCGCAATTCGGCAAAATAAAGTCGCAAATCTGCAAAAAAATATGCAATTTTGAGAAATGCTGCGAAATAATAAAATCAATTCGGCTAAATAAAGTCGCAATTTCTGACCGTTTTCTCACATTTGCGAGTGTACATATCACAATTCAGACTTTTTTTCTCAAAATTGTGATATAAACTAGCAATTGCAAGTATAAAGTCAGAATTGCAAGATATATACTCACAAATGCGAGTTATAATGCAAATAATCGCAATTTTGTGAAAGAAAGTCACAAATCTGCTAAATAAAATCAATGCTGCGAAAAACAAAGTCACAATTCTGCGAAAAAATATGCATCGGCGAGAAAGTCGTGATTCGGCGAAATAAAGTAGCAATTCGGCTAAATAAAGTCGCAATTAAAAAAAACATGCAATTTTGAGAAATAGTCGCAATTCTGCTAAATAAAGTGGCAATTTTGCAAAATAAATGCGCAATTCGGCAAAATAAAGTCGCAAATCAGCAAAAAAATATGAAATTTTGAGAAATGCTGCGAAATAAAATAGCAATTCGGCAAAATAAAAAAAGTCGCAATTCGGCTAAATAAAGTCGCAATTCAGCGAAATAAAGTCACAATTCGGCGAAATAAAGTAAAGTCGCAATTCGGCGAAATAAAGTCGCAATTCGGCGAAATAAAGTCGCAATTCGGCGAAATAAAGTCGCAATTCGGCGAAATAAAGTCGCAATTCGGCGAAATAAAGTAGCAATTCGGCAATTTTCGCAATTCAGCGAAGTAAAGTAGCAATTCAGCGAAATAAAGTCGCAATTCGGCGAAATAAAGTTGCAATTAAAAAAAAAAAATGCAATTTTTAGAAATAAACCAAAGTAGCAATTTTCGCAATTCAGCGAAGTAAAGTAGCAATTCAGCGAAATAAAGTAGCAATTCTGCAATTTTCGCAATTCGTCGAAATAAAGTCGCAATTCGGCGAAATAAAGTCGCAATTCTGCAAAAAAATATGCAATTTTGAGAAATGCTGCGAAATAAAGTAGCAATTCGGCAAAATAAATAAAGTCGCAATTCGGCTAAATAAAGTCGCAAATCTGCAAAAAAATATGCAATTTTGAGAAATGCTGCGAAATAAAGTAGCAATTCGGCTAAATAAAGTCGCAATTTCTGCGAAAAAATATGCATTGGCGAGAAAGTCGTGATTTGGTGAAATAAAGTCGCAATTCGGCGAAATAAAGTCGCAATTTCTGCGAAAAAATATGCATTGGCGAGAAAGTCGTGATTTGGTGAAATAAAGTCGCAATTCGGCGAAATAAAGTAGCAATTCGGCAAAATAAATAAAGTCGTAATTCGGCGAAATAAAGTCGCAATTAAAAAAAACATGCAATTTTGAGAAATAGTCGCAATTCTGCTAAATAAAGTCGCAATTTAAAAAATTTTTTTTTAGAAATAAACCAAAGTCGCAATTTCTGACTTTTCTCACATTTGCGAGTGTACATATCACAATTCAGACTTTTTTTCTCAAAATTGTGATATGAAACTAGCAATTGAAAGTCGTGATTTGGTGAAATAAAGTCGCAATTCGGCGAAATAAAGTAGCAATTCGGCTAAATAAAAAAAGTCGCAATTCGGCTAAATAAAGTCGCAATTCGGCGAAATAAAGTAAAGTTGCAATTCGGCGAAATAAAGTCGCAATTCGGCGAAATAAAGTAGCAATTCTGCAATTTTCGCAATTCAGCGAAATAAAGTAGCAATTCTGCAATTTTCGCAATTCGTCGAAATAAAGTCGCAATTCGGCGAAATAAAGTTGCAATTTTAAAAAAAAATGCAATTTTGAGAAATAAACCAAAGTCGCAATTTCTGACTTTTCTCACATTTGCGAGTGTACATATCACAATTCAGACTTTTTTTCTCAAAATTGTGTGATATAAACTAAATAAATTTGCAATTTGGCGAAATAAATGCGCAATTCGGCAAAATAAAGTCGCAAATCTGCAAAAAAATATGCAATTTTGAGAAATGCTGCGAAATAATAAAATCAATTCGGCTAAATAAAGTCGCAATTTCTGACCGTTTTCTCACATTTGCGAGTGTACATATCACAATTCAGACTTTTTTTCTCAAAATTGTGATATAAACTAGCAATTGCAAGTATAAAGTCAGAATTGCAAGATATATACTCACAAATGCGAGTTATAATGCAAATAATCGCAATTTTGTGAAAGAAAGTCACAAATCTGCTAAATAAAATCAATGCTGCGAAAAACAAAGTCACAATTCTGCGAAAAAATATGCATCGGCGAGAAAGTCGTGATTTGGTGAAATAAAGTAGCAGTTCTGAGAAATTGCAAGATATAAACAAAGACACTGTTTATAGGCTGTCTCACAATTCGGACTTGCAATTGCAAGTTTATCTCACAATTCTGAGGAAAAAAAATCAGAATTGCAATATAACAAGTCACAATTATCTTTTTTATTTTTTTAATTCCGTGGCAGAAACAAGCTTCCATAGAAACCTCCATTTGACATAAACGAATATGTCTGGATATGAACTGACGTGTTAATATAGTTTTTCTTTTATAGAACTCACGACATGTACAGATGCCCTTCCATTTTACATTTATTTTCAAGTTTCAATTTAACCATCAAATCAAAGAGTGTCATCGGCCAGGAGCGGTTCTCTGATGTCTATCCAGTGATCATTGAGGAAATCAGTAAGATAAGATGACAGCAGGGGGGAGTACTGAGACATTGTACTGAAGTTAAAGTACAGATGTGTATGTGTTGTGTTGTGTCGTCTTGATGTAGTTCAGGCTCCTCGGCCGCTGATCACGTCTGTAAACATCACAGACTCGTCCGTCATCGTCACATGGACCAGCGGGAAAATAACAGTCACTAAATGCCGAATCCGCTACAAACGTCTCAACACAGAGTCATGGACAGAGGTCAGAAATGACAGAAATTGCTTGAAATTTTATTTTAGTTGTGTGGGTGCTCATTTTGTTATCTTATTACATGATCTTATTTTTCTTTTTAATTTGTGTACAATTAATTATTAGAACGAAGGTCAGAAATGCTTCTGTTTCCACATCAGACCTCAGATTTCCCCGCCTCAGACGAGTCTCTGTTCGTGATCGAGGGTTTACAGGCCTTCAGCGAGTATCATCTGAGCGTCTCCTGCGTTCATGGACGCGGCCGGTGGAGCGACTGGAGCGACGAGACGCGAGTAAAGACGTCAGAGAGCCGTGAGTGACCCGAACAGAACTGATAGTGGCCCTGAATCTGTTCAGGCTTCAGAATGTTTTTACACTTGCTTTAGTTTCCTAATATGTTTGAGTCTAAATCTATAATGACCATTACGGCGTCTTTGGCTTGTGTTTGCAGGGCCGTCGGCGTCGCTCTCGCTTAGTTATTACGTGGCTTCAGATGGAAACTCCGGGGTTCGGCAGCTGCTGCTTCTCTGGAAGGTAATATTCTTCAGGTGTGTTTGTGTATCGTCTCTCACGTGCCGTCGGTCTTCAGTCGTGTGTGTTTCTGAAGGCTCTGGACGTCACAGATGCTCGAGGGCTCATTCGAGGGTATGAAGTGTCCTACAACCCCACCAAACAGCCCTCTCTGAAGACAACCATCCACACCGCCGAGCTCAAGGTAGATTCTGTTTATTTTATTTTATTTCATTTTAATTTGTATTTATTTATTTTTAATTTATTTGTATTTTATATATTATTTTATATTTTAATGTTTATTTTAACTGAATTTTTTACATTTACATTTTTTAAGATTTAATTTTTATTTTAAAATTTTATTTATTTGTATTTTTTTTTTATTATTATTTTTATTTTATTAAAAAAAGATTATTTTTTATTTATTTATTTTTTTTTGTTTAATTTTTAAATGGAAATTTCATTAATTACAATTTTCTTTTGTTTTAATGTTTATTTTAATTTTAAATAAAAACATATTTTTATTGTTTAATTTTAATTAAAATTTTTACATTTTATTTATTTGTACTTTATTTGTATTTTATTTTTTGTCATTATATATATTTTATATTATTTTATTTGTATTTAAATTTTAAATTACATTTTTTATTTTATATTTTAATGTTTATTTTAACTTTGAATTTTTACATAATTTTTTTTTATTTATTTAAATATTTATTTAAATTTTTTAATTATTTATTTTTATAAAAAAAATTCATTTTTACATTTTATTCATTTCATTTTGTTTTAAATATTTTTATTATTTATTTATTTTATTTTATTTTGATTAAGTGGAGAAATATCTACCCATCAGAATTTGAAATATAATTAATAATAATAATGATGATAATAATAATAATAATAATAATGTTCATTACAAATGAATGAGAAATCCTCAAGTCTTAGTTTGACTGTAATAAACATGTGTTTATGAATGTCAGGTTGTGTTAGATGAATAATGGTGTTGTTTCTGAAGGCAGTTGTTCTGGTCACGGCAGAGGAATATGAGGTGAGTGTATGGGCCTATAACAGCGCCGGACGCTCACCTGACCGCCGGCTCTGCATCGATGCGTCTCGTTCTCACAGTAAGCAGCTGTTGTTTCCCATCAGTGTGTGTGATCTGTAGTACATACTTGATAGGCAAGGCAAGCTGATTTATATTGCTCATTTCATATTTAAAAATAACATCCCGTCAGATGTGCGGTCAGTGAAGGCTCTCTGGGTTTATTCTGACGACTCTTCGCTGCGGATCCGCTGGGATCGTGACTCCACTGCTGTAAACGTCAGTGAGTTTGCCATCGAATGGAACGTCGCCACGAACCCTGACCTCAAACACTGGCAGCGAGTCGACGGATCCACGTTCACAACCCGTCTGCCAGGTCAGCGGCTCATCTGGAGTTATAAAACATGCATATGGTAAAGTGAGAGTTTATGCTTAAAACAAGAACAAATATCTGCCAATGGGGTCAGAAAAATTATCTTAATTCAAAGGGAAAACAAGTTTATTTTACTGACACCACTGGCAGATATACCGATCAGGCATAACATTATGACCACCTTCCTGATATTGTGTTGGTCCCCCTGACCCGTCTCTGATGGACTCCACTAGACTCCTGAAGGTGTGCTGTGGTATCTGGCACCAAGATGTTAGCAGCAGATCCTTTAAGTCCTGTAAGTTGCGAGGTGGGGCCTCCATGGATCGGACTTGTTTGTTCAGCACATCCCACAGATGCTCGATTGGATTGAGATCTGGGGAATTTGGAGGCCAAGTCAACACCTCAAACTCGTTGTTGTGCTCCTCAAACCATTCCTGAAGCATTTGTGCTTTGTGTCAGGAGCATTATCCTGCTGGAAGAGCCACAGCCACCAGGGAATAGTTTCCATGAAAGGCTGTACATGGTCTCAACAATGCTTAGGTAGGTGGTACGTGTCAAAGTAACATCCACATGGATGGCAGGACCCAAGGTTTCCCAGCAGAACATTGCCCAAAGCATCACACTACCTCCACCGGCTTGCCTTCTTCCCATAGTGCATCCTGGTGCCATGTGCTTCCCAGGTAAGCCACGCACACACACCCGGCCATCCACGTGATGTAAAAGAACACGTGATTCATCAGGCCACCTTCTTCCATTGCTCCGTGCTCCAGTTCTGATGCTCACGTGCCACTGTTGGTGCTTTCGGCAGTGGACAGGGGTCAGCATGGGCACCCTGACTGGTCAGCGGCTATGCAGCCCCATACACAACAAACTGAGATGCACTGTGTATTCTGACACCTTTCTATCAGAACCAGCATTAACTTCTGGAGCAATTTGAGCTCCAGTAGCTCGTCTGTTTGATCGGACCACACGGGCCAGCCTTCGCTCCCCACGTGCATCAATGAGCCTTGGCCGCCCATGACCCTGTCGCCGGTTCTCCACTGTTCCTTCCTTGGAGCACTTTTGATAGATCCTGACCACTGCAGACCGGGAACACCCCACAAGAGCTGCAGTTTTGGAGATGCTCTGACCCAGTCGTCTAGCCATCACAATTTGGCCCTTGTCAAACTCGCTCAAATCCTTACGCTTGCCCATTTTTCCTGCTTCTAACACATCAACTTTGAGGACAAAATGTTCACTTGCTGCCTAATATATCCCACCCACTAACAGGAGCCGTGATGAAGAGATCATCAGTGTTATTCACTTCACCTGTCAGTGTATTTGTTCTTGTTTTAAGCACAAACTCACTTATTTTTATCAATGTTTTAGTAAACAAGACTTAATATCTTCAGTCATTTTGCTTCTCGAGTAAATGTATCTTGATTTAAGGATGGAAAACAAGACATACTGAGGAACAACATCAGTTTTTGCAGTGTTGTGGTGAAATGTGACCTGGATATGATATATCTTGAGATTCTCTCAAACATATGAGGCGCTTATTTATGACATAAAATTGCATCTAAATCTAAACTTGTTTTCTCAAAGGCATCAAAGTGGACGAGACCTACAACATCAGCGTGTTTCCCGTCTACGGCTCTCTCTGTGGGCCTCCGACCTCCATCTCTGCCAATCTACAACACGGCGGTAAATTACGATGCAAGTATGAAAGCTTTACAAGCTATTGACAAAGGTTGAGTTTTGTTATATTTGGCTCCAGCTCTGATGGATCTGGTGCGGTTTCGTCTTGTGAACGTGACACGGTCGTCTCTGGCGGTGCAGTGGATGTGGATGGAGGCGAAGCCGCGAGTAAACGTGCTTCAGTACAGGCTCGTGTTGAAAGGACCAGATGGAACCGAGTGTAAGTCAGTCTGGAGTGAGTCTGCTCGTCCTGTGCTTGTGTTTAATCTCTCATGCTGAATCTGTTTTCTCAGCTCTCACAGTGTTTCCAGATAAACAGCAGCACTCCTTCAACCAGCTCCATCCAAACGCCAGATACTCCGTCTACATACAAGGAGAAACCACCACCGGGAACTTCTCAAAGGCCAGTCTGGACGTCAACACACCACTGATAGGTAAGAGAAGATGTTTTATTTAATCAATAAGGCACTACACACCATGATATATACTGAATATAGTGACATTTAAAGGTGTTTGTTAGACAGAGAAAGACCTGTTTTCAATCTGACCTGAATGCATTTGTGGAAATACTGGTTAACCTAGGATGTTTTTCTTGAAATTGTGTGACTATTTCTCATTTAGGGTCATGAACGTGTCTGCAAAGTTTCGACACTGATGTGACGTGAAACGTGCGCACAGAATTTCAATGATGAGTTTCATTTTAGCGGGTCAATTTGACCTGCAAATGTAATGGTGAAAGGGGTCATGAACTGCATTGTTTTACAATGTTTCCTGGGATGCACTTATAATATTAGTATGATTTTTATATCAAACAGTGTCATAATTTAGAAATAAAAGGCATTTTTCGTACACTGATTTTAGTGTCTGAATGCACGCTCCGTTTGAAGGGGCATGTCTGCTGTGATTGGCTGCTGTGAGACTACAATGTAAACGCCCGCTGCTGTGAGACTACAGTGTAAACGCCCACTGCTGTGATTGGCTGCTGTGAGACTACAGTGTAAACGCCCACTGCTGTGATCGGCTGCTGTGAGACTTCGGTGTAAACGCCCACTGCTGTGATTGGCTGCTGTGAGACTTCGGTGTAAATGCCCACTGCTGTGATTGGCTGCTGTGAGACCTCAGTGTAAACGCCCACTGCTGTGATTGGCTGCTATGAGACTACAGTGTAAACGCCCACTGCTGTGATTGGCTGTTGTGAGACTACAGTGTAAACGCCCACTGCTGTGATTGGCTGTTGTGAGACTTCAGTGTAAACGCCCACTGCTGTGATTGGCTGCTGTGAGACTACAATGTAAACGCCCACTGCTGTGATTGGCTGCTGTGAGACTTCAGTGTAAACGCCCACTGCTGTGATTGGCTGTTGTGAGACTACAGTGTAAACGCCCACTGCTGTGATTGGCTGCTGTGAGACTTCAGTGTAAATGCCCACTGCTGTGATTGGCTGCTGTGAGACTTCAGTGTAAACAGCCACTGCTGTAATTGGCTGCTGTGAGACTTCAGTGTAAACGCCCACTGCTGTGATTGGCTGCTGTGAGACTTCAGTGTAAACAGCCACTGCTGTGATTGGCTGTTGTGAGACTTCAGTGTAAACGCCCACTGCTGTGATTGGCTGCTGTGAGACTACAGTGTAAACGCCCACTGCTGTGATTGGCTGCTGTGAGACTACATTGTAAACGCCCACTGCTGTGATTGGCTGCTGTGAGACTACATTGTAAACGCCCACTGCTGTGATTGGCTGCTGTGAGACTTCAGTGTAAACAGCCACTGCTGTGATTGGCTGTTGTGAGACTTCAGTGTAAACGCCCACTGCTGTGATTGGCTGCTGTGAGACTTCAGTGTAAACGGCCACTGCTGTGATTGGCTGCTGTGAGACTATAGTGTAAACGCCCACTGCTGTGATTGGCTGCTGTGAGACTTCAGTGTAAACGCCCACTGCTGTGATCGGCTGCTGTGAGACTACAGTGTAAACGCCCACTGCTGTGATCGGCTGCTGTGAGACTACAGTGTAAACGCCCACTGCTGTGATTGGCTGCTGTGAGACTACAGTGTAAACGCCCACTGCTGTGATTGGCTGCTGTGAGACTACATTGTAAACGCCCACTGCTGTGATTGGCTGCTGTGAGACTACATTGTAAACGCCCACTGCTGTGATTGGCTGCTGTGAGACTTCAGTGTAAACGGCCACTGCTGTGATTGGCTGCTGTGAGACTATAGTGTAAACGCCCACTGCTGTGATTGGCTGCTGTGAGACTTCAGTGTAAACGCCCACTGCTGTGATTGGCTGCTGTGAGACTTCAGTGTAAACGCCCACTGCTGTGATCGGCTGCTGTGAGACTACAGTGACTACATCTCCTTCGCATTGAGTTGATCAGGTTGTTGATTGTGGCCTGTGGAATATTGGTCCACTCCTCTTCAATGGCGATCCAGAGCATCCCAAACATGCTCAATGGGTGACATGTCCGATGAGTATGCTGGCCATGCAAGAACTGGGATGTTTTCAGCTTCCAGGAATTGTGTACAGATCCTTGCAACATGGGGCTGTGCATTATCATGCTGCATCATGAGGTGATGGTCGTGGATGAATGGCACAACAATGGGCCTCAGGATCTCAGCACGGTATCTCTGTGCATTCAAAATGCCATCAATAAAATGCACCTGTCTTCATTGTCCATAACATACGCCTGCCCATACCATAACCCCACCGCCACCATGGGCCACTCGATCCACAACGTTGACATCAGCAAACCGCTCACCCACACGACGGCATACACGCTGTCTGCCATCTCCCCTGTACAGTGAGAACCGGGATTCATCCGTAAAGAGAACACCTCTCCAGTGTTTCCCAACCCTGTTCCTGGAGGCACACCAATATTACACATTTTCCAACTCTTCCTGAACAAACACACCTGAATTAACTCATCAGCTCGACTTCAAGACGGGGAGATAAAGGGGTTAGATGAGGGAGATATCCAAAATGTGCACTGTTGGTGTGCCTCCAGGAACAGGGTTTGGAAACACTGCTCTAAGCTACATTTATGCATTTGGCAGACGCTTTTATTCAAAGAAATGTACGCTGTGTTTATCAGTTCATGCATGTGAATAAAAAATGTACTGGAAAACAAGACAAAAATACTGAGGAAGAAAAAATGTTTTCAGTGTAACACAAGCTCAAGTCTTACTGCTTTTAGAAACAGTACAGAAGACACAACAGACGAGGATGATGTCACTGAAAACATAATTTGTGAATCATTCATTCATGCTTGTTTCTTTATTTTTCAGATTATGATGAGATGATGAGATTTGCTATTCCAGTGCTTCTCCTGCTTCTCGTCTTTGGGATATTCTCCGTGTCATCCATGACTGTGTAAGCACGTGTAAATCAGTCTCATTGTGTTTATTTCGGCTCCATTAATGGCTCTGTAATCATTTGCACACAGATGCAGGAAACACTTCTTCCCTATCATCGCCAATCCGAGGTACAGTCTGATCGGACGCTGGCTTCTCGACCGGCATCTTCAGGTCACTGTCCTTTTCCTTTGGTTTGACAATCATTAGTTGTAATAAAAGTGCCCCTATTATGCTATTTGTAATTGTAGGGGGTCTGCTTCAACAGGTTTACATGCATTCAAGGCAGGGCTGTAACCACCATAGGCATTGAGGGCGACGAGCCCCCCCAATAATTGGAAATGGCCTAATTGTCCCCCCTCAAGATTGCTCTCCATTACGCACTCTGTTTGTTGTTAGGATGGCAGACATTTTTAAAAGTTACATTTTTATCTTTCTGTTCTGCCTCAGCGGTCTAACAGTGCTCGTCAATGTCAAAATGATGGCCAATCAGATCAAAGAAGGCGGGGCTTAATGGTCACTGAAGATTAGTGTGAATATGTTTAAAGACCCACACTAACATACAGTGATGCAAACAAAACTTTTTTAATGCAGTTTCGCCATTTTGAAAATATGCAATCATATAAATGTAATTTATGTCATTTACAGAAACACAAAATGTTTTTTACATTTTTGACATATTAGACATACAAACAAGAGTTGTGAATGTGTGCATATTTTTAAAAATATTATTTAAATGGATTACTTCACAGCTATATAATATATAATAGTTTCAAAACTATTTCAAAACCTGTTTTGGGGTTTGCGTTCTCTAGCCGCCGGCACTGTTGCCGTGCAGATGAGCAGCCGGAACGCATTGAGCGTTTTCTGTTTGACCTAAAACAACTTTCACCATTCTTCTTTATTCCCTTAAATCCCTTTTAATAATTTAATTATTCAATTTATTTATAATAAAAAGACCAACCCCCACAGAGAAAAAATTGGTCCCCCCCAACGTTCAAGACATGGTTACGGCCTTGATTCAATGTCAAAAAACACTTTAATTCTCTCCTAATCTCCACTGCATCATCAGCTCTTCTCTCTCAGTGTCTGAAACGCTTCGTTCGAAGATTCAGTCTCTCTAAAAGCTGCTCTGCTGTGATTGGTCAGAAAGCAAGCGCTCATTATCATATCTGAATCTCAGCTATGTAATGATGACGTGGGTTTTACCGGATCAATCTCAGCAGAAAACAGCGTCTTCTCCACATGAACAACACCAACCAAACTCTTCCATACTCAGACACAGCTACAGTGTGTGAGGGCGGGGCTAAGAGACGCTGTTCAGCCAATCACGACCATAGGGCGGGCATTATGCAAATTAGTTACATTGTTACACAGGACGTGAGACTGGAATTACTGACGACTCGTTTCAGATCAGAATTTACTCTTTCTTTAATCATATCATATCCCAAAAAGCATAATATGGGCACTTTCTTACCAAAGTAAAATAGAGTATGTCTCATACACAATCAAGTTTAATATAAGAAACGGCAGTGTGTGTGATGCTAACAGGGCAATGGAAAGATTTGTGTGCTGAAGCTGGAGAGTTTGTTCCTGTTCGAGCAGCCAACGGAGAAGAACTTCATACAAGTGGAACGCCGCGTGTCTTTGATATCAGAACATGAGGACGCGATCCCATCAAAGATCTCTACAACTCTGTGGAAACCCGACGCTCACGCTCCCTCCAGTCTGCCAGAGTACGTGGATTTACCCTTATTAGCTGATCATTCTGATTATGTTCAAACTGGACAAATTGTTTCTCAACTTTCTGAGAAAAGCTCAGATTGAAATCTCCTGAAGAACTGGCGACGCTTTCAGTCTCGTCTGAGCTGACGCATCTGTATCAGAAGAATCTCTCACAACTTTCACTCGTTTCACGCTTGCATTTGCAGTGATATAATACACAATATTTGATGAAGTTGAATCCACATTGTGTGTTGACAGATACGATTTAAAATAAGACTATACAACAAAAAAATCTTATTTTATGTTGCAATGTTGCCTTAATTACAAGTTTACAGTCTCACAATTCACGGAATTCTTTCTTTTTGTTTCCGCCATGGAATAAATTCACATTTCAGTTCAATTCACATTTATTTTTTATTCCGTTTTTCACACTTTTTATCTCACACTTCACAATTCAATTTACAATTCAATCTGTACAGTTTGAATTGTGAGATAAAAAGTAGCAATCATCTTTTTAAACGCTCGCATCTCACAAAAAAAAGTCTTAAATTCAGTTTCATCATATTTAAGGCCTTATTTTAATTCATTTTTGTGACTTTGAAGAAACATGATCCCCAATGGTCTTTATTCAAGAGAGCCTCATTTTTAAAAATTAAAAAAAAGTCATGGAAATTAACCCTTAAAGTTGGGGTAAGTGCTTTCTGGTTACCGATGTTGATATTTCAAATCACCAAAACAAACACGCCCCTATTTTGATAGCTCCGCCCCACACATACGTAACCCAGACAACGACTATGGCGGAATCTGTGTGTTACTATGGTAATCCAGGTCGAATGTTCAATGAAAAAGTCATCCCTTCCATCCCAAAAACACAAACAGTTCTCATGAGCAACTCGATAGCACGAGCACGACAGTCCAACTAACGAACATATTACAATTATGACAAGATTAGAGGGTTATACCGATCACGAAGAGGAAACAAACATATATTAGGAGTTTCTTTCTTGTCGGACACACTGCGAGCTGCCGCTTGAAGACGCTCCAGGGTTATACGGTGTGGAGATGAATGGGTGTTTATCATCGCTGAAGTGAACGACGATACGATCGCAAATGGACAAACAAGCGAACATGACACACGAGCATATTCAAGCCAGCATACATTAGTTCTGTGAAACCAAACAAAACCAGTTACTCGCCTATCGAGAAGAAATAAAGCAACCTCGGCCTTCACTCCTTGAGTTCTCTCCAGCGCTGGGAAGTTGCTGAGCGTAAGCCTCCTTCTGGTCCACAGACATCTTCCTCATGTGTTTTTTATCTGCCATCTCTCTCTTTCTGTCGTCGCTCGGCTGATGTCCGTCCTGTGTCGTGTCTTTTGAATAATGACGTGCACTGAGCGCTCTCTTCTCCCTGCCATTAGTAGACACGCCCCTTACTGCTGATTGGCTATCAGTTTATGGTACTCGGCCCGAGTCACATTTCTAAAGCAGTTTTGAAATAACACTTATTTACCTTTAAATGCTTGAATGTTTCACCAATCATTATTACATTTCCGGGTCTTTAGCGACCCGGTTCTATATCGAACACGGATGGATCTCTACCTGTCGCAATAATACTAAAACTCTCCTGATATTAGAGTAACAATTACAGAAGAATAAAATAAAGCATATTTTGTAACCTTTTAGAGTTTGTAAGGGTTCAGTTTGAGATGTTGTATACCATCATCACTGTCCTCGTCAGAGCTCATTTCCCAGTATATTCAGCATCTGGCTCATATTCAAACATATTCTTAACTATCATTTTCAGCATCTTCAAAATCAATATTTTGATCGCTGACACTTCACCAGATCCACCATCAGTGACACTTATATTTGATAGCGTTCAGAACTTGCTCTGCAGTAAATCTGAGCCATTTCAAGTTTTGCTGATGATACTTCCTATTCTTTTGTTTTCTGCCTGCGGTAACTATGAGTGAAACGTCACTTCATCATTGTGTATCAGGCATTGCCACCTTGTGCAATAATAACGGTGAATTGCACTTATTCAGGCCCCAAAGATTATTTTATTCCTGTTATGCAGAAAAAATACACTTGCACTGTTACACACCTCGGGTCGTTAGCGACCCTATACAATTTTTACAAAAAATGAATGGGAAAACAGGCATAATTTTATAATTTTTTTCTTACTATTTTGTTTATAATGAATTGATTGAGGAATACTAAGAAGGTTGCTGTCTAACTATTAGTGAATGAATGAGAAGGAGAGTACTGAATGACATCCCGGGTCGCTAAAGACCCGAGGTATGTGTTTAAGGGTTCATAAAATGGGCATTTTTATAACGAATACACATTTTTCTAGTCAGTCTAAAATCTTTTATTGGCTAGAAATTGAGAGTAAAAATATTTTTAAAAATCCATATCCCAGTAAAAAAATCACGTCGTTTAGAACTATTTCAGAAACATGCTTTCTGCCTCTAAATAATGATAGAGATGTGATGAAATGAATGCATTTCACAGTTACAGTATTGTGTAATATCACATAGTCATGCTTCCTGTTTGTAACAGTCTAAATCCTGTATGAAGCAGCATGTACGTTAAAATACACAATTGTATGAATGTCCATGTTTGACGTCTCATGGTCTAAGGATTGTGTCGACTGGAGAAACAAAACAATCCATTCAAGTTTATTTTGTATCGCACTCTTCACATTGCATATTCTTTCAAATGTACAGAAAATGTTTGTTTCAATGTGACAGTATCAGTGTCAATGTAATGCAGAAATTAAAACTTGTGCTTGTAATGATTACAATATAATAATATCCAGTCAAAGCAGAACTGATCCAGACACAGATGTAATGTTCCTCTAGTGTGTGCAGGACACTATAGCTCATTTCTGATGTGAGGACAGCAAATAAAGTGAACCGTGACTATTATACCCATAATTCTGCATACAGTCACTACCAGTAAAACTGATAAAATGATTCCCACACTTTGAGCTGAGCATGTTTGGCTGAAGTGTTTTCTCTTTAATTGCTAATGTGACCTTTGACCCCACAGACTGAACTAAATGAAGCATTGCGTGGTCATTGGTTGAGCTAAACTGCTATTATCTGATTGTGTTCTTAAATCTAACAGCTGATTGGTTGATTGAGATCCGTTACATCCCTTTCTATCAAAGTTATGACATTATCAAGATGAGTTTGAGTTCTGGTCATATTTTATTACCAACTATAGCGAATAACTGTGATAATGTGAGAAATGTTGAAGGTGTCTGAATAAACTTTGGTTTGACTGTAAAACATTTTCTGCATTTCTTCTCTAAAGTACAGCCGATTGGTTCAGTTCAAAGCTTCACAATGAAATCAGTTTGATTAATATATCTGTTCATATCAGGCATTAAGAGAGGTCAGAGGTTAGCGTTGAAGCCGGTCCAGTGTTTGAGCAGGTGGTGGGCGATGGCTTGTCTGGGTGGCATGCTGAAAACGGCCCGTTTGTCTTTCACAAGAGCGTCGATGACCTGAACGGCAGAGAAAAGCGTTAGAAACGGGATTGACAGTGTCGTGAGCTCGGCGTGTGAGCGTCGCACCTGCTGCCGCGTGAACCAGCGCGCCTCTTCGATCTCGCTCTTGTCCGCTGTGATGTCAGTGGTCAGAGCGACGCAGTGGCAGCCAATCATCAGGCAGGAGGGCATGGGCCACGCCTGGCTGGACAGGTACTGCACGGGTCCCACCTGAACGCCGCTCTCTTCCAGCACCTCCCGCCTCACCGCCACCTCCAGCGCCTCCCCTGAGTGGCACACGCATCACATGATCATCATCCGGCAAACTTAAGGCCGCGTAAGACCTGCACATATACAATTACTTTATATCTTACAATTCAGACTTTTTTTTCCCAATTGCGATTGAAAATTGCAAAAAGTCTGAATTGTGAGATATAAAGTAGCAATTACCTTTTCAAACTCGTAATAGTATTAAATTCTGTTTTATCAAATTTAAAGCCATAAGTCTTAAATATCTTAAGTGTATAAGAGAAGTATGGAGTTTACATATCGCATTTTTTTTTTTTTTTCCACAGAAAATCACAATTCAGACATTTTTCGCAGAAAAACCTCTAGAAAAAGTCGGAATTGTGAGATGAAAAATTTTAATTTGATTTCTCAGAATTCTGTCAGAATATCCAAATTCACATAGCATTTTTTAAAACTTTTTATCCCACAATTCTGACTTTTTTCTCACAATTGCAAGTTTAAATTCTCTGGAACAAAGTCTGAATTGTGAGATATAAAGTAGCAATTACCTTTTTAAGCTCGTAATTGCAAGTTTACATCGCAATTTTTTTTTTTTGTTTTATCAAATTTAAGGCCATAAAAAGTCTTGCATATCTTAAGTGTATACGATAAGTATGGAGTTTACGTACGCGATTTTTGATTTTATTTCTCGGAATTCTGTCTTTTTATTTCCGCCATGGAATAAATTTCAGTTAAATTCACATTTATTCGTATAACGTTTTTCACACTTTTTATCTCACACTTGCAAATTCTTACAATTCAGACTTTTTCTCACAATTGAGAGTTTAAATTTAGTTGGAACAAAGTCTGAATTGTGAGATAAAGTAGCAGTTACGTTTTTAAACTCACAATTGCAAGTTTACATCGCAAAAAAAGTCTCAAATTCAGTTTGATCAAATTTAAGGCCATAAAAAGTCTTAAATATTTTAAGTTGTATAAGAAAAGAATGGAGTTTACATATCACAATTTTGATTTAATTCCTCAGAATTCTGTGTTTTTTCCTGCCATGGAATAATTCTTTTTTTTTTTTTTTTAAGTAATTGCAACATTTTATCTCACAAGTTGGATTTTTTTTTTTTCAGAAAATTCTCTAGAAAAGGTTGGAACTGTGAGTAAACTTTACATCTTGCAATTTTGATTTATTTTCTTGGAATTCTGTCCTTTTTTCTCGGCACGGTATTTAAAAAAAAAGGTAATTGCGACATCTTTTAGTCCTGGAAATAAGCTTCCATACCATTTAAGAAATTTGATCAAACTGAATTTAAGACTTTTTTTTGCGAGATGTAAACTTGCAATTACGAGTTTAAAAAGGAAACACTGAAACATTATCTCACATGCTTTTTAAGCAACTCTTTAATCCAGAGGGTTTCAGATACCTGGCTCGATGAACCCGGCGAGGCACGAGAACATTCCTGGAGGAAAGATCTTCTTGCGTCCCAGCAGACACTGATTCCCATCGGGATGAAGGACTAACATAATCACCACCGGATCTGGAGGTGTGGACAGACAAGCCAGACTTGTGAAAGATCATATTCCCGAGCTCCGGCTGAGCCGTAATTGGGAGTTTACTTGCCAACTCTGGGATAGCAGGTGTTGTGGACGCCCTGGAGACTTCTGCAGTCTGCTCTCAAACAGGTCCTCTTGTAGCCGCCCTCCTCTGCTTTAGTGCTGCTCCCGCACGTCGGGCAGAAGCGGTATCGGCTGTGCCACGCGAGAACGGACCTGGCCTGAGCCGCGACGCCTGTGTGTGTGTGAAGCCATGATTATCAATAAAGCACATCTTACATAAACTATATTTATATACGGATGCTGGATGATTAGTTCACATTACTAACGCTCAGGGCCCTATGGTACCGATCTGAGCTCACGGCGCAGGAGCTCTTCGGGCGTGTCCATATCCACTTTTGCTAGTTTAACGACGAGAAAAACGTCGGCGTGCCCGGCACATGATCCAAAAGGGTTGTCCCTCGTCTCTTAATGAGTCATGGGTGTGTTTTGGGCGTAATGTGCAATAAACCAATCAGAGTCTCATCTCCCTTTCCCTTTAAAAGCCAGTTGTGCTCGCACCATGAGCGGATTAAATAACACAAACACTGCGCTATTGACTTTAGAGCAGGTGTGTGTTGGTCAATGGCGCAGTCGTCTTCAGTTCCTCACAATAGCAACGCTCCAGCAATGCTCCTGAACTCCTGGTGTTCAGACCAGACGCCCATGGGTGAACAGATGCGCCAGTGCGTTTGATATTTAAACACGAGGAGCTGGACGTGGACATGAGAACTGCGTCCGGCTGAAACTAGCAGAACACACTGGCGTGTCTGCCGTCGGGTGTGTGAGAGGGGCCTTAGTATGAGAAATAGCAATAGTTATGCTTAGCAAACACCACAAGTTAGTGATGCATTCAGTTTTTCTCACTTTCACTCATTTTTAAAATGTGAACTCTTGCATTTTTTTCAGTAACTCACTATGGAAACTTTTGTTATATAAAAAATAGCTGACTGCTTATTTTAAAGTGGGTCTAATGCTATTTCCTGCATTCTGCCTTATTTATGCTGTTGAAGAGTTGATTCTGATGGTAAACATGGACAAAATAAAAAAGATGAGTTGGACGTATGACGGAGTATTTCTGTGCCAAATACACTCCATCAGGATTCAAACAAGTTTCAGAAAGTTTTTTTGAGTATGGCCCTGTATGACATCATAAAAGGCGGAATTTCTTATATGGGCACTTCTCCCAGATGAGCACACACACACACACACACATACATCAACAGCTTCGTTCGGGGTTACGGGAGCCGTCGGCGGCGCTGTTGTTGTGTTTTGAGACATGAGATCAACAATGTCACTAAAGAAGTGTGTTCCTGGTGTGAGGGAAAGATCACCTTGTTCAGCTTCCCAAATAACCCAGCGTTAAGGGAACAGTGGATGCAGTTTGTGTTTCCGGAGTTCTGCAAGTGTGTGTGTTTGTTCCCGGAAACCGCAGGCGGTGAGTGAAACTGCATCAAATATGTGTGTTTTGTTGGCAATCGGCGCGTAAGTGCATATAATGTGAACAACACCAACGTATAGAGAATCAAGAGTTATCCAGGGATAATGCCATGATTGTGTGTGTGCGTGCGTGTGTGTGAGTGTGTGTGTGTGCGTGTGTGCGTGCGTGTGTGTGTGCGTGCGTGCGTGTGTGTGTGTGTGCGTGTGAGTGTGTGTGTGAGTGTGTGTGTCTCTCTTTAGCTCCGCCCACTGCACGCCTCCACGAGCTCGGCTGTTTTCTGAAAGAATCGGTACAGTGTATCTGTCTTTTATGAATATGATAAACTAAAGACTCTTGGGAGATATGAAGGATCAACACTACTCTATAGATACTCAAGATTAACATGAGACTGGCAGA
The DNA here is from genome assembly GCA_039654625.1 of Rhinogobio ventralis. Classification (NCBI taxonomy): domain Eukaryota; kingdom Metazoa; phylum Chordata; class Actinopteri; order Cypriniformes; family Gobionidae; genus Rhinogobio; species Rhinogobio ventralis. The sequence continues at coordinate 38,272,521 of CM077211.1, forward strand.
AACTGTGTGTGTTATGGACCCTTTAATATACTACAATAATATCAGTTTTGTCTTAACGCATGAATCCCACCTGCATCATCGTCACTCAGCCTCAAGAGTCCCGGCATCGCTCCCGGAAGGAAAAAACGTCCGGGATCTTCTGCTTTCAGGAGCTCTGTAGGATCGTCTTCAGTATCGAGAGCAAACCACGCCAGCAGCCCGTCGCCCGTCTCCTGCTTCTCCACTCCTAAGAAAACAACCATCGTGTCTTTGTTCTTCAGCAGCTCCTGCACCGCCGGTGCTCGGAGTCTACAGAGCCTCGTGTCGGGCTGACCGGCATCCACATCGTCCGCTCTTGACGACACCAGAGGATTCAGCTTGTGAAAGAGAAGGAAAACCGTCTCTGGAGAAGCTTGTTTGGCTGCGAGCCACTCTGAGTCGCTCCGTTTGTCGCTCTTTCTGTCGAGGAGCTCTCTGTTGAAGTAAGTGTCTGGCTCTTCCGCGGCGCGGCTGGGCAGAAGGTGACGGAGGTCGGGATCGTGATCGCTGGCCAACAGACGGGCGATGTGTCGGTGACCCCAGAACTGAGCCACATCTGCAGCCGTCTGACCTGACCGGTTTGTGCCACTCGTGTCGCATCTGTTACAGGTGAAGAAAGAGAAGATAATCACAGGGTCAGCCTAATATAGATTAATTATCTTTTAAATGGTTAGTGCACCCAAAAATGAAAATGATGCCATAATTTACTCCCCCTCAAGCCATCGTAGGTGTATATGACTTTCTTCTTTCAGACGAACACAATCAGAATTATATTAATAAATATCCTGGCTCTTCCCAGCTTTTTAATGGGAGTAAAAGATTACTGAGATTTTGAAGCCCACAAAAAAAAAAGTGCATCCATCCATCATAGAAGTAATCCATACGGCTCCAGGGCTTAATAAAGGCCTTCTGAAGCCAAGAATAATATCCATATTTATAACTTTATAAACTATAATCACTGGCTTCCAGTAACGGCTGTACGGGACCTCTGACCCGACGAGTGATGAGTGACCTCTGACCCGATGCATGACAAGTGACCTCTGACCCAATGCAAGATGAATGACCTGACCTGATGAGTGACCTCTGACCTGACGAGTGACCTCTGACCTGACAAGTGATGAGTGACCTCTGACTCGCATGAGTGACCACTGACCTGATGCATGATGAGTGACCACTGACCTGATGCATGATGAGTGACCTCTGACTCGATGCATGATGAGTGACCTCTGACCTCATGCGAGCCAGAGGTCACTCGTCATGCATTGGGTCAGAGGTCACTTATCACTCGTCGAGTCAGAGGTCACTCATCACTCGTCGGGTCAGAGGTCACTCATCACTCGTCGGGTCAGAGGTCCTGTACGGCCGTTACTGGAAGCCAGTGATTATAGTTTATAAAGTTATAAATATGGATATTGTTCTTGGCTTCAGAAGGCCTTTATTAACCCCTGGAGCCGTATGGATTACTGTTATAATGGATGGATGGGCTTCAAAATCTCAGTTATCTTTCACTCCCATTATAAAGCTTGGAAGAGCTAGGATATTTATTAATATAATTCTGATTGTGTTCGGCTGAAAGAAAGTTGATGGGGAGTAAATTTTGGGATAATTGTAATTTTTGGGTGAACTAACCCTTTAAGCTTCAACAGGCAGGTGTTCCCTCTCACCCGTGGGACAGTAAGACTTTGGCCACGTCGACGTGTCCATTTCTGGCGGCCAGCATTAAAGCGGTCCAGCCCTGCTCTCCTCGCTGGTTCAGCAGCTCTCCGGACTGAGACATCAGGACCGAAACCGTCTCCACGTCTCCTCTAGACGAGGCGTCCAGAAAGCGCTGGAGCAGCTCGTCTCTGGCACTCATCTGGACGCTGCTCATCTGAAAGAGCCAGTGGAGAAATGAAACGTTACTTTTGAATGTTCTCTGGAACACCGTTAAATGAACGTCCAACTAAAACATTCCATGAACGATGTATAAATAAATGTTTTTGTGCTAACGTTTTAACAACATTATTAAAAACCAGATAATTTTGAACGGACGTTCTAGTAACGTTGCTGTAAGAACATTCTGAGAACGTTCCCTGTTGAAATACTTTTTTTTATTGAACTAACTATTGAATTTCACTAACATAAACATTTATATAAGTCCTGATTAGCAATGGATTTCAAAATTAGAAATGAATTGTGTCACAATAGTGAGCGACAAAATTCCATAGAATTCTATAAAATATTTTCTTCTGTCTTTTTTAGTTGACATTTTTGGGTCGATATGAACTAGATATTGAAACGAGATAATATATTTAAATAGTTTTTCTATCCACATGTTTCTCTATTAGTTCATATTCAGTGTAGATGTTTTTATGAAGATCTTTTCGTCTGTTTTGAAGAATGATCACCTAACATGATCAATCACACAATAAACGATGGTTGTATATTAATGTAATGTTATATTTTATTACAGACATTCCTCCACATTACAACAATAGTAATTATGCATTTTATTATTTATTAAAATTGCCAGAAAAATATAAATACTAACCAGATAGACTGTGTACTGATTTCATAGGTTGGGTTGAAGTTCAGAGTGGTTTTGATGTTCTGCGTCTGTTTGTGTCGCGCGGTTATGACGCACTGAAGCGTCTGACACACATTTTCCTGCGCAAGCGCGACACTTGGTGGAGAGATGCGGTAATTACAACATATTGTAACGTTTGGACATGCACTCACCTAAAGGATTATTAGGAACACCTGTTCAATTTCTCATTAATGCAATTACCTAATCAACCAATCACATGGCAGTTGCTTCAATGCATTTAGGGGTGTGGTCCTGGTCAAGACAATCTCCTGAACTCCAAACTGAATGTCAGAATGGGAAAGAAAGGTGATTTAAGCAATTTTGAGCGTGGCATGGTTGTTGGTGCCAGACGGGCCGGTCTGAGTATTTCACAATCTGCTCAGTTACTGGGATTTTCACGCACAACCATTTCTAGAGTTTACAAAGAATGGTGTGAAAAGGGAAAAACATCCAGTATGCGGCAGTCCTGTGGGCGAAAATGCCTTGTTGATGCTAGAGGTCAGAGGAGAATGGGCCGACTGATTCAAGCTGATAGAAGAGCAACTTTGACTGAAATAACCACTCGTTACAACCGAGGTATGCAGCAAAGCATTTGTGAAGCCACAACACGCACAACCTTGAGGCGGATGGGCTACAACAGCAGAAGACCCCACCGGGTACCACTCATCTCCACTACAAATAGGAAAAAGAGGCTACAATTTGCACGAGCTCACCAAAATTGGACAGTTGAAGACTGGAAAAATGTTGCCTGGTCTGATGAGTCTGGATTTCTGTTGAGACATTCAGATGGTAGAGTCAGAATTTGGCGTAAACAGAATGAGAACATGGATCCATCATGCCTTGTTACCACTGTGCAGGCTGGTGGGGGTGGTGTAATGGTGTGGGGGATGTTTTCTTGGCACACTTTAGGCCCCTTAGTGCCAATTGGGCATCGTTTAAATGCCACGGCCTACCTGAGCATTGTTTCTGACCATGTCCATCCCTTTATGACCACCATGTACCCATCCTCTGATGGCTACTTCCAGCAGGATAATGCACCATGTCACAAAGCTCCAATCATTTCAAATTGGTTTCTTGAACATGACAATGAGTTCACTGTACTAAAATGGCCCCCACAGTCACCAGATCTCAACCCAATAGAGCATCTTTGGGATGTGGTGGAACGGGAGCTTCGTGCCCTGGATGTGCATCCCACAAATCTCCATCAACTGCAAGATGCTATCCTATCAATATGGGCCAACATTTCTAAAGAATGCTTTCAGCACCTTGTTGAATCAATGCCACGTAGAATTAAGGCAGTTCTGAAGGCGAAAGAGGGTCAAACACAGTATTAGTATGGTGTTCCTAATAATCCTTTAGGTGAGTGTATATCTCACAATCCTCAAAACCATTAAATAAACAAGTTTCTGCCTAAATACCTGAAATTAAATTGGTAGACAAAAAATAAATTATATATAATATTTTTTTTTAAGTTTTTCATGTAGAATTTTTTTTTAATAATACAATTTAATAACGTTTAACACTTCTTCAATAGTTATTTTAAATGTGATTTGTTTCGTCATGAATTAGAACTATATCCCAATCAGAATAAGAATATGCTCATTCGTTATTTCAGTTACGTCACGAAAGTTCTTCTTCGCGCCAATTCCGGATTCAAACTAGCAGCGCCTTTTTTTTATTACAAAAATGGCTAAACCACAATCTATGGCACATTTAATAAAGGAACACTTCTAGACAAAGACGACAGGACGCCGTAACAACTTGACACTTTTGTCTTTTGAAAGAGAACTAAAAGAACATTTGTTTGACTGTATTATCAACACCCTCGTTTAGAACAGACAGCGGCCATGTTGTGAGGTAAACAATGGGTATGTTTTTAGTCTGGCCCGCTGGTCATGGTTGTATTTTCACCTAATATCTGTGAAGGGGTTTCTGAAATGTACATAACACACATGCAGATATGGTAAGTAACGAATTTCGATTTTTCTTTCCTTCACTATTTATTTTTCTGACGACTTTTTAATCACTCCTTACATTTTACCCAAATATATGTCCTTCTACGTTTTCTTACATTTTCAAACCAGGCTCGTTACTTTAGTTCTAATCTTTGTTTACTTAGTTAAGCATTAAACTGCTAGCAACTGTTAGCAGTAGCACTCCATTACTATCATCACATGCTACACTAACCATAGTTTAACCATGGAATTTGTAGTAAAACTATGGTTATACAAATGGTAATCAATAAAAATAAAAAAACATAGTTACTATACTTTTACAATTCAATTACAATAATGGTTAAAACCATGGTTAATGAGGTGGTTGGTTTGCAACAAGGTTTAGACATTTCTGTTCATAACAGTAGACATGCTGATGAAAAAGTGACAGGTACAAGAAAATTCGCCAAAAAAAGTAAACACACACACACACACACAAGCGAGAGAGAGAGAGAGAGAGATATCTCAGGGAAAATGGAAGTGAAGGTGCAGTTCAAGAGAGAAATTTTGCATGGCCCCAGCCTATGGATTTAAACTTTTTTTTTATGTGATGGTCATACAAAAAAGGTTGTCCGTGGTTTCAGAATTTGTTGTAGGTGTATGGGATGTTCGTTTTTTAAATAAGTTTGGTTTTAGTTAGTTATTTGATGCTATAAAAACGGGTGGTGTGACGTCATGATTGACAGCTGAGATTGACAGCTTCTCTGAGTGATGTCACTGAGGCACTAACAGACTTTTTTCGTGATTTTAGGTAGGAGATTGGAGCTTTAATTTCTACATTTCCATAACGGCTTCACTTTTCTTCAGTGGAAGGTAGTCAAGACACGTCATCCATATTTTTTTATGGTCTATGTTTCAAACGCTTCTGTGTGTATTTGTGTAAGCGCTCAGTGAAGAGCGTCATTTAAAGCACTCAGAGAAGTGCGTTGATCATTGTAGCCAATCAGAGACATATATGTTGAGTGCGTGAACACAATGGCCAATTAGAGACATGTATGTTGAGCGCGTGAACACAATAGCCAATCAGAGACACATATGTTGAACGCGTGAACACAATGGCCAATCAAAGACATATATGTTGAGTGCATGAATACAATGGCCAATCAGAGACATATGTTGAGCGCGTGAACACAATAGCCAATCAGAGACACATATGTTGAACGCGTGAACACAATGGCCAATCAGAGACATATATGTTGAGTGCATGAACACAATAGCCAATCAGAGACATATGTTGAGCGCGTGAACACAATAGCCAATGAGAGACGTATATGTTAAGTGCATGAACACAATGGCCAATCAGAGACGTATATGTTGAGTGTCGGAACACTATGGCCAATCAGAGACCTATATGTTGAGTGTAAACACTAATGGCCAAGAGACATATATGTTGAGCGCGTGAACACAATAGCTAATCAGAGACACATATGTTGAACGCGTGAACACAATGGCCAATCACAGACATGTATGTTGAGTGCGTGAACACAATGGCCAATCACAGACATGAATGTTGAGCGTGTGAACGCAATGGCCAATCACAGACATATGTTTAGTGTTGTAACACAATGGCCAATCAGAGACATATATGTTGAGTGCGTGAACATAATGGCTAATCAGAGACATATATTTTGAGTGTGTGAACACAATGGCCAATCAGAGACGTATATGTTGAGCTCATGAACACTATGGCCAATCAGAGACACACATGTTGAGCGTGTAAAACAATGGCCAATCTGAGACATGTTGAGCGCGTGAACACAATAGCCAATAAGAGACATATATGTTGAGCACGTGAACATAATGGCTAATCAGAAACATATGTTGAGCACGGCGTGAACACAATGACCGGCCCACCCATCATCCACTTTCTGCATCCGCCACTGTTCTGCACTCTTTTTTTTTTTTCACTTTCCTATTACACTGTAAACCCGAATAAGTTGGCAAAACTCAAAAAATCTGAGGCAATTTTTAAGTTAAGAAATCCAAAGTTTAAGTATGCAGAACTGGCAGATTTTTATTTTGTACTTATACATTTTAATTGTTCTTAACTTGAAATGCTTGAGTACACTAATTCATACATTTAAAATTTTCATGTAACCTCAATGTATTTATTTTTTATAACATTTTTATTAGTATAAACTATAACTAGCTAACTATAACAAGCTAATTCAGAAAATGCTAACTTGCTAATTTGTTAACATGTTAACAATAGCATGATATAGCACTTGCTGAATAAGTGCAGCAATATAAAGCATTTAACATGCTCTCAAACCAAGCCGCATGCGAAAAAGAAAAAGAGATTGCTAAATACTCATGAAAGTTAATTTGACACTCACATATGTTGAGTGCATGAACACAATAGCCAATCAGAGACATATGTTGAGCGCGTGAACACAGTAGCCAATGAGAGACGTATATGTTAAGTGCATGAACACAATGGCCAATCAGAGACGTATATGTTGAGTGTCGGAACACTATGGCCAATCAGAGACCTATATGTTGAGTGTAAACACTAATGGCCAAGAGACATATATGTTGAGCGCGTGAACATAATAGCTAATCAGAGACACATATGTTGAGTGCGTGAACACAATGGCCAATCACAGACATATGTTTAGTGTTGTAACACAATGGCCAATCAGAGACATATATGTTGAGTGCGTGAACATAATGGCTAATCAGAAAAAGAAAAAGAGATTGCTAAATACTCATGAAAGTTAATTTGACTGAACTAATTTGTTTAATTTAAGTTTGTCCTACTCAAACCAATTAATTATTTTGAGCGTTAGGGTTTGCAGTGTAGCCATTCTAACAATTGCAAGATAGACAAAATCAATCAAACCTGTTAACAGTGAGTCTTTTCTGGTAACTATATAAACAATCTTCTTTCAGTCAGAGAGTTTGACTGAGAAAAGCCAGGAAGAGCAGAAGCAGGAGACAAAGTGATGGTGAAAATGAGCAGAGTTGGTTTATTGAATAATCTTAGTTGCGCATGTTTCATCTTACCAGTACAATTTTGTTATTGTACCAAAGCACAAGCAATGGAAAAACAAAACACTGCTTCACAACTTCATCCTGTGATGATCATAACTTTGATATCATTCTTATCTCTCATTCGTGAAAACAAACACACAATCCCCACAATCATAAGATTAAACAACAACAGAAAGGAAAGAATAATTCATATAAACCCATAAAATGATAATAAATCAAATGGCAACTACATAAGTGACTAAGAATTATAAAAATTAAATTGAATTAAAACCAAGAAAACAGATCGCTCTCTTGAAGTAACACATTTCAATTACTGTGAATATCGACTGCACATTTATTTGTTTTTATTCTGTGTAGACATTTATTTCTTGGTAAATGTATATTTGTAGTATTTTATTTACATTTGCATTTTCACTCAAATCATTACTGTAGCAATTATTTTGTTGATTGTGTCATGTTGTGAAATAGCCCAGTTAAGGTTTTCTCTGCCTTTTCTCTATATACTGGCTAAAATGTCCCACCGATGTTCTCTCAGATGGCCACACTGTTGGGGATTCGGTCTGGAGACAGATACCAATAGGGCACTTTCAGATTTTCATTTCGGCTCTTGATGATGTTGGTCACTTCAGCTAATCTCTTGTGGAAAGTCTTAGCGGCTTCCATGATTGGTTGTTCAATGAAGTACATATCTGGATACTGGCCTAAAAACAGCTGGAGAAGGTTTGCACAAATCAAAACAAAATGAATTTGTAGGAAGCAAGTTTATGCAAACTAGTTCTGAAGAATCGGTCATCAAACCTCTTTGTCCTGGAACTGACTGAGGGCCCAATTTGCTCCCAGATGCCAAGAGGAACGTCCGCGGTCCGGCAGACTCTCCATGATGTACTTCATATCCACCTGGCCCTTCTGTGTGGGAGGGGGCTTCCGCATAGTGGAAGGGCTGTTTGGGACCCAGGCGAACCAGTCATACTGGAACACAGGACAGACACACAGATATCAGCCCATGGATAGTTTATATTCATCCTGAAAAGTGTGTGTAATCTCACCTGTCCAAAGTTGACTGCAGAGTGTTGTGCTGAAGCTGTGAAAATCACAACAGTCAGGAACTCGACCAACTGCTCCCGAGTTTTCAGGGAATCCGGAAACTCTGTGAACATTAACTACGTGTTTACCTCATGTATGCATTTAAGAGTGATGTAAACACAATGCATATGTGTAACTGGCCCTACCCGACCCTCTCCGAGCGAGATTCAAACCGTGGTCTAACAAGGAGGCTAAGTCACTAGAGCGCCTCTTGAGATCAGGGGAGTGAGGTTTACCTGCACAGCTCTTACTAGCTGGCCCCCGTTACATATGCAAGCATACAAAAACATGTTACATCCCAGGGTGTAATTGACCCTTTGCAAAGACCTGCCAACACCCCCCCCCCTTTGTTATTGTTGCTACATCCGACAAGCCACAAGCCTCTCATGCCACATGTTTTCAAGCAGTGAGAAATACTTTGCGAAGGAAACAAAGTTTGAAGAGGCCTTTTGTCTCCAGTCTGCCGAGATGGTTTTCTCCTGCCCCGGACGTTAGTAAGCATGCTATTTATTGTTGTGTGTTTATCTTCTTGTTGTTGGTGTACAACATATTGTTCACTGAAGTAGACTTGGCTCCTCTGTTTTGTTAATTAATTTTGTTAATTAAGTTCACTGTTACTCTTGAGTGTTTAAAAAAATCTGTTATTTGCAAAAATAATAATTATGGAGTGCTGGGACAGGAGAGGAGAGCTCTTGATTGCTTGATAAGTTGTTCATAAAGTTGTTCATAGTTGTTCCCTTGTTACCCCCTCCCTAGACTGGCATGTGAGAATTGGGGGCTCGTCCGGGATTTGAACCCATGACCTCTCGCACATTCGCACTTACACATTTAGATTTTAGTTAAATGATCCAGTACTCACCACAATTCTTCGGACAGTTCTTCATACCAGAGAAGCAAACATCCTGAACAAATGCTTGAATCTCCTTGTCTTCCTGAACTGTCTCATCACTTCCATAGCAGATCTTCACCACATCAGAAACAAAACTGGAGGAAGTTCAAGTTCAATGAATCAGCAAATGTAAAAATAAATATAGCTGCAAGCAGCAATTAATGGGGTTCAAGCATTTAAGACCTTCATGCCAACTATGCTGTTGGGGTCTAGGCCGAACCGAAATGTAGGGCTGACAGCCTGACACCATAAAATATCCATGATGGAGAATACACAAATGATATAAATCTATATTACCATTGCACCATAATTCTTTGGAAAAAAAAACATGGTTTTAAGCACTTGTTTATCAGTCAATGCTGGATAATGATAAAGATTAGATTAAAAAGATTTATTATCCTGCAGGTCTCTCTTGTGGACAACAGTAGTATTACAGGCATCCTCAGTTGAAATGATTGATAGTTTAGAATTTACTGTGCGCCATCTGAGCATCATGAAACCCGGCATTTTTCTTCAAAATGAGTTGTTGTTCATATCTACACAGTTTTGTGAAGTTTCTACTATGTGCATACAATATATAGACATGTTACTCACAATGGGCCATACCAGATATATATAAAAAATTGTATCTGCTAAACGGTTTCATCGATCAAAATTCTTTTGACAACTTTTTGCTATGAGGGTCCCTAGATAATGCATGTGAAGTTTTGAGCAAATTGGACAAACGGCCTATGAGGAGTTTAAAAAAGTAGAGTTTTCAAATAATCTCAAATATTTAACAAATTATTTGATTAACAGCAGTGGTACTTGAGACAAAATTGTTCAGAATGAGGAGATTTAACATATATGCATATTGTGTGTATGTGCAATACGTTGTGTAATATACAGGGAGTGCAGAATTATTAGGCAAGTTGTATTTTTGAGGATTAATTTTATTATTGAACAACAACCATGTTCTCAATGAACACAAAAAACTCATTAATATCAAAGCTGAATATTTTTGTATCAATATTTTAAGTAGTTTTTAGTTTTAGCTATTTTAGGGGGATATCTGTGTGTGCAGGTGACTATTACTGTGCATAATTATTAGGCAACTTAACAAAAAACAAATTTATACCCATTTCAATTATTTATTTTTACCAGTGAAACCAATATAACATCTCAACATTCACAAATATACATTTCTGACATTCAAAAACCAAACAAAAACAAATCAGTGACCAATATAGCCACCTTTCTTTGCAAGGACACTCAAAAGCCTGCCATCCATGGATTCTGTCAGTGTTTTGATCTGTTCACCATCAACATTGCGTGCAGCAGCAACCACAGCCTCCCAGACACTGTTCAGAGAGGTGTACTGTTTTCCCTCCTTGTAAATCGCACATTTGATGATGGACCACAGGTTCTCAATGGGGTTCAGATCAGGTGAACAAGGAGGCCATATCATTAGATTTTCTTCTTTTATACCCTTTCTTGCCAGCCACGCTGTGGAGTACTTGGACGCGTGTGATGGAGCATTGTCCTGCATGAAAATCATGTTTTTCTTGAAGGATGCAGACTTCTTCCTGTACCACTGCCTGAAGAAGGTGTCTTCCAGAAACTGGCAGTAGGACTGGGAGTTGAGCTTGACTCCATCCTCAACCCGAAAAGGCCCCACAAGCTCATCTTTGATGATACCAGCCCAAACCAGTACTCCACCTCCACCTTGCTGGCGTCTGAGTCGGACTGGAGCTCTCTGCCCTTTACCAATCCAGCCACGGGCCCATCCATCTGGCCCATCAAGACTCACTCTCATTTCATCAGTCCATAAAACCTTAGAAAAATCAGTCTTGAGATATTTCTTGGCCCAGTCTTGACGTTTCAGCTTGTGTGTCTTGTTCAGTGGTGGTCGACTTTCTGCCTTTCTTACCTTGGCCATGTCTCTGAGTATTGCACACCTTGTGCTTTTGGGCACTCCAGTGATGTTGCAGCTCTGAAATATGGCCAAACTGGTGGCAAGTGGCATCTTGGCAGCTGCACGCTTGACTTTTCTCAGTTCACGGGCAGTTATTTTGCGCCTTGGTTTTTCCACACGCTTCTTGCGACCCTGTTGACTATTTTGAATGAAACGCTTGATTGTTCGATGATCACGCTTCAGAAGCTTGGCTATTTTAAGACTGCTGCATCCCTCTGCAATATATCTCACTATTTTTGACTTTTCTGAGCCTGTCAAGTCCTTCTTTTGACCCATTTTGCCAAAGGAAAGGAAGTTGCCTAATAATTATGCACACCTGATATAGGGTGTTGATGTCATTAGACCACACCCCTTCTCATTACAGAGATGCACATCACCTAATATGCTTAATTGGTAGTAGGCTTTCCAGCCTATACAGCTTGGAGTAAGACAACATGCATAACGAGGATGATGTGGTCAAAATACTCATTTGCCTAATAATTCTGCACTCCCTGTATAGGGTCTAAAACGGTGGCTGTTTTCTTCCAAACTTCGCACAGAGCTTTAGGGTCATGAGTCTAATCTGGTGCTAGAGGTGGTAAAGAGGTGCTTAAAGTTTGAAGGCCGATGGCGGCCATGTTTTTCGAGGTACACGAATGTCGTCATAAGTCGTCAAGGCAACTTGGACAAAGACACAGCATGACCATTTTCAAGTCAATCGGGCTAATGGTTGCATACTTATAGCTGTTTTAGGCTTTTTTCATATTGCGCCACCAAGTGCTGAATTGCCGTGTATTTTTTTGTGTGACCACAGAATGAGCTCGTTCATGAGCATAACAAGTTTGGTGAAAATGTCTCAATGCGTTTAAGAGTTATAGCCATTTTAGCGAAAGTGGCCATGTCTACTTTGAACGTTTTGGTGTCCTATCGTGAGCGTGAATCACCGATCGTAATCATTTTGACATTTTGCCATGAGGGTCCCTAGATAATGCATGTCAAGTTTTGAGTGAATCTGACAAACGGCGGAATAATAATAATAATTAAAATCCTAACAATTACAATAGGGTTTCAGCACTTTGTGCTTGAACTCCTAAATATTGGTATCAAATGCTTTACTATTTCGTTCTGTTTTTCATTCTCACCATTAGCATTTGAACTAGGGATGTAAGGGTTCTCAGTAAAAAAAAAAAGGTACCATTCTCCACCCATGGTTTGGTACGCATTTGCACCACGGTTAATCTCAATTCTGACAATGCATCCATAATATGGTTTGATGAAAAAACAAAAAAAACTATGTGTAAAACAGACAGACAGAGTTCCGCTAATTGCAGGTGATGCCTTCTGCATTTAAACAGACACTCAGTGCTAATTCTGACAGACACAAAATAACTAAAGCGCTGGACAGGGCTAGACAATAAGGATTGTCACTGCTGCATTGTCATGAAAGTTTATCATCTGCACGTGTTTTTAAGCCTTGGCAATTAAAACATTCAAGCGCAAGATGCGAAAGAGAACACGGAAAGCCGCGTCTCAGACAGCACGTGAATACTAAATTGAGTTCTCTTTCATGTCTTCTCGCACTTGAACGGACAAATTCACACAAAATAATGTCAAAATGCCTGTCTTGGCAAGTATCCTAGTAAACATAGTTGGTTATGCCTTAAGTGAACGTAAACAGTCGAGAAAGAAAACGCATGTGTATCAGTATATTGGATCCATGCATCTTAAAATGACAGCAGCCTAATATTCCTGCTGCTGTCTGTGTTTTTAATGTTAATCAAACAAGAAAAAACAAATCACTCGCTCTTCTTGACTGAATAACTTTTGTTACTTTAAGGATTCATCTAGATTTATAGTTTGATTATTTGCTCTTATTTTATTGAGACTGTCTTTAATAATGTTTGAATACCAAATATATAGAATTGTGAAATTTCACGAAGTTCAAGGCTCGGGGAAGGAGGCGGGAACCGGGAAATGATCAACATAACTTAGAATAATAAACATAAACAACAAAACAAAAGCAAAGCGGCAGCCCCTCACGGACGACGGCCACTTAAAACTAAAACAAAACAACAGTCCACGCCTGGTCCTCTCTTGTCATGCACTGTCGTCACTCCTCCTTTTATCCTTACAGAGCTCCTCTGTGGGACTCAAGACCAGTGTGGCACGCAGTGTGGCTCATTTTGGTGTCGTAACCTTATTACAATACAAGCACCTACTGAACCATGACACTAAAACCGTGATATAAACGGAACCGTGAGTAATGTATTTTATCAAATACCTTTTCACTGCCTCCCAGACCATCATGCCATCGTCTCTGTAGTAGTAGTTGGGCAGATCTTCCACTCCTCGAGCTTTCATGGCCTCAGGGAAGCACAGGGACTTATAGGTTAAAGTCTTCATGGCCTTTTGAATCACTTCCACAATTGCAGTTCCACCAGTGCTATTAGCCTTTGAAACACAAGGACACCAGTGAATCTTTGAGTCCCAGACTACATTTTGTAGATGCTTTTTTAAAGAATTGCAGTGAAATCTACAAAACAGAAGCCAGAGCCTACAGCTAGATGACCGAACATCACGTCATAAAGACGGGTTAAGACTGTATGGCTCATCAGACCTCAGTCAGAAGTCATGGGGAAGAACAAGGGATAAACATGAAAAGAAAAACAGTGGTTCTTTAAAGGGAACTGTTTATTCAGATACCTTGTCAAAGAGCCCAGATTCACAGATGAGTTTTTCACGAGCCGCAGTGTTGATGGCAATGGTGAAACGGACATGAGGTATCAGTAACTGTAAGGAGAAAATAAAGGCTACAGTGGCTAAAATTACCTTAGCCATATGTGGTAAAATCACTGTAACACACTGCCTTAAGTGCCATTTTGCTTTTATAGCAACAGCAATATGATGAAGGACACCAGTCTTCAATAAGTACTTAGAATTATTAACAATTATATAAAGAATAAACTAATCTTTCACAACAAAACAAGCTATAAGCTCTTTACAGTTGCCAAGCAGTTTGGCGCATTAATACAGAATGTGCAGTCACAGGTGTACAGTAAGTCATTTTACAACAGCTTGGTCGTTTCTCAATATGCGTTCTTGTCTGTACTTGTGTTCTCGTGGACTTGTGAATCGTCATCAGTCGCTGCCCAAGTACTGTTCCAATTCAAAGTTCACATCTAGCCAAGTACAGTTCAAATCCCCGGGGGTGTCCTTGATCCTCCCCTTTTATCAAGGATGCATCGAGAGGAGACTTGTGTGGGCTTCAGTCAGACCGGTATCCCAGAATGCATCTCGCACCAACCAGCAAGCGTCAATAGCGAATGAGAAACCCTGCGTAATTTAAAAATACTACTGTTAATGTGTCAAATGTAGTTTTAAGACTTTTCAGGTGAGAATGTACTTGTTTAAAGATTAAATCTGTGGTTTATTTATAAAGAGAGCGACTCTTTGACCATTTTATCTGGCGTTTTTGGAGTTGTGAGATCCAGTCGATCAGCGGGCGCTTAGCTCTCATTAACCCGCCGAGAGCAGCCTTAACTCAGCTAGTACTTAAAAGTACATTTTGTGACACATTAACAGTAGTATTTTTAAATTACACAGGGTTTCTCATCCGCTATTGATGCTTGCTGGTTGGTGCGAGATGCATTCTGGGATACCGGTCTGACTGAAGCCCACACAAGTCTCCTCTCGATGCATCCTCGATAAAAGGGGAGGATCATGGATACATCCGGGGATTTGAACTGTACTTGGCTAGATGTGAACTTTGAATTGGAACAGTACTTGGGCAGCGACTGATGACGATTCACAATTGAGATTGATGAAAATTCCTCCCGTCCCCTGGAGTTCGTTCTCCCGAGTCGAACTTGGCAAGTCTGAACTACCAAGGACGTCCAAGTCAGAAGTTTGCGTACTTGGTATTGAGAAACGGCCAATCAGAATTTAGAAGTAATTCTGAAACAGGAAAATGTGAGTTTCATGTCATACCCTTGAAATATATTGTCAGTTCCCTTTGAAGTGGAACTTCTGCGCTGGAGTCATGGAGTTAATGCTATCAGTGTGACCGGTGTCTGAAGCACGTGTGGCAAACACACCATTTTCTTTGGCCTACGACAGTCTATGATGTCACAAGTGGAGCGCCCCGGGAGTATAAAAGGCCGTCTATAATACACGTCATCTGCTTTTTTGTCTTTAGGAGCCTCCCATTGAAGAGACACTGGCCAGTTATCTCTCACAGGGCAAAACATCTTCTCTGAAGGCTCCAGTCTTGCCATCCAAGCCACTACAGACCTTGCGCTTGACTGCGCTTTAGACACAATGGCTGTTATCTGCTGAGAGATCTGGACCAGGGGCAGGGTTTGTCCCCTGAAGCAGGTGCTGAATTGCACCGCACCACGGATCTGGCCTTCCGTGCTAAAAAAGTGTCCAAATCTCTGCCTAAAACCTCTGACACTTCTGGTCCGTCGAAAGTCTGCTGAAGACCCAGAAGGGCCAGAAGGAGAGCGAGGCCACTCGTGCTCCTCTGGCGAGGATAAGAATACAGAGGAGGCACAACCTTAGGGAGGTGATTGATAAGAAGCAGACAGAAAAAGATCAAACCGCTGAGGTGGTCAGGGTTTTTCCTGGGTCAAAAATGGTCTTCGGTGGTGGCTGACACATGGTCATCCACACACACACAGAGCTCTCTGTGAGAGCAATACTGACAATAAATTTAAAATAAATGCAAAGAAACGGTTTGTAATTTTTGCTCATCTTATTTTGATATCTCATATTATGTATGATCTCTTACCTTGATGTTTGTTTCTTTTGTTCCTAATTTTTTATACTATTTACAGATAATTGTTTTGGTATATAATCACATCAATTATTAAAAAGTAGAATTAAAAATGTTCTGCCATATACAATTTAATAAAATTATCAGCTAGCTAACAACAACTTTGTTCTGATTTCACCTGATTTCACCTCACTCCAACAACTAAATGATTTTAGGCTATTTATTTTACTAAACATTGTCAATATAAATAAGCTGAAATACTGTGGATAATTAACTAATTCTTACTAGCCATTCTTGCTAAATTGGGTAAGCACACTTGTGTTCTCATTTCAGAGGTGTTCTGAGTAAATGATTAAACTGATTCGTGAGTTCAGTGTTGGACAGATTCGGTTCGGTTCAAATGAGTCATTAGGTCGCGAATCGGACGTTAGCAGGCGCGTTGTATGCGAATCCCGTCTGTTAGAACATTGCGAAAGATTTGTCAACACACAGAAAACACTTCACAACTGGATAGAATTTGTTTCCCGTTTATTGAAAGTATGGTTTGTCAGCTGGTCAGAGAAGAGTCAACGTTTTTTGAGCGCAATTCACACCCAGCGGTAATTCAAGGAAAAAATTCTCAGAATGCACCACATGCAACATGGATTTGGTCTTCCGACCTTTTGATTTTGATTAATATGTGAAAGAGCTAAGACAGTGCCTATTTTGTAGACGGAGAGACTGCGCGCGCGGAGGAGGAGCTCTCTGCTCGTTCTCTCTGTCACTCAGTTAACATGCGCCCTATCACAAGTGCAGCAGTCATCTACATCACTCATAAATCACAATAACTGATCAAATATGGCTTTGGCGGGACAAAAATGTCCAATGCAGGAAAAACCCTGGAGGTATAAACATCTCCTCATCCTAAGAGGTTGTTAACACGCTTACATCAGGCTCTGTAGCTGGACTGTATGTTGTGTGTTGCATATATTCACAACCCTCCTTCTGATAGGTTCGGTATAATGCTTGATGGTTAAGCATTTTTGATCCTCAAATTTGTTATTTCTCACCAACTACTGTTGGGTATGGAAATAGGGAATACCTCCAGATGGCAACTGCAAACTGCCTTTCTCTTGCCTGGGACATGTCTCCTCTTTGGTTGGCCTTAAGGGTTAATGCTAGGTGAGTGGAGTTATGTAGGGTCTAGATTCCCTCTACTTCATTACCTCCCTCCCCAAACTACAATTGGGTTTTAAGTAGGGATGTCGCTCCCCTTTTGTGGTTGCTCTACTCAGACCTAGTTAGACACTGCTAACAAGTAGAGGAAGTTCGGGGTGTCCCTCCTTGTTATCTGTCGCATTCTATGGTCTAATGCTATAAAAAGATTGAGCACATAGCAGGTCTTATTTAGAGTACTTTTATTTAGGTAGGGTTGCTCTTCCCCAGTTATTGGGGTCTTTAAGTAGAGCTCAACTCTGGGATTTAGTTGAGTGAATGGAATCTTTCTGGCGAAGTATCTTTGCTCAAGCAGGGTGTGAGCGTTCTCCCCTAAGCGACTCTAGGGTTCTTAAATAGAGCTGAAGCTGTACTCAACTCTGCGGTCTCCCTATGTGTTGAGTTTTGATGGTGAGAGTCTTTGGCAATTATATAATGCCGCTCTTGTGTTTGCATCCCTACTGATCAGGTTGAGGGTTGCATTCTCCCCCTGGAAGTAGGGGTAATATCAAGGATTGTAGAACACTAGAATCCCTAAAGAGTTTTGTCAAGGTGCAAAAAAAGGGGAATGTCTAGGCTGGGTATGCAACCCAGTTCCCTGCTTAGGGCTTGCCAGCACGTCTCCTTCAGACAAAAGTGGTGATGACATGTTTTACAGATGCCCTTTTATACTCACAGGCGCTCCGCTAGTGACCTCATGGACTGTCATTAGCCAAAGGACTTGCCGTGTTTGTCACATGTAATTTAGACACCGGTCATGTTGATGGCGTTCCTCATAGCATCAACTCCATGACACAGTGTCTTTTCCCCCTTATCTGCCAACCACTTTCCACTTTCTTTTCTTTGGCATTCTTAGTCAAGTGTAGCCTGAATCTGAACAACTACATTAAATCTCATAGGAGTGAAAGCATTAAAGGATGGCTACCTTGTATACAGGATGGACTGCAGCCAGCTGTCTGTACATGGCTATGGCAAAAACCTCAGATGTCAGATGTGTCCTGAGAAGGTGTGTGACCAGCTGGTGTACATTGAAGTCAGAGGATTTCACCCACATCTTGGCTAGCATCCAGTCGTACTGATTATCGCTTGGGAGAAAGACAGTGTTCGCCTCCCCAGCAGGAGTCTGACGACTGAGCTGTCATATCAAAGTAAACCCAAAAAAGATATTTGGTAAAAACTCCAACATTTAGTTCAAGCTCTAAGTTGTTATTTTTACTATTAGTAATATTTTACTAAATTATTTCTACAGGCACCTGAATAGCGATTGGTACGATTTCGTTCTGGCTGTTCTTGTACAGCAGGCAGAAGGGAGCAGCCAAATACTGCTGGGTTTTCGGGTCTGTGGCATTGGCTTGCACTCCCTCCAGTATCGCATAGTCTGCGATGTAGATGTTTCCTGCCTGTAATAGAGAGGTATTTAGTGTTAGAGCCATAGAGTGACACCAGAGAATTTCCATTCATTATTATTCATTCACATCCAGAATTGACCACTGTAAGAGCATTCTTTGTCATCCAAAACAGACTCCAGTACATCCAGAACTCCACTGCACGCCTGCTCACTCACTCCCGTTCCCGTGACCACATCACCCCTGTCCTCCAGAAGCTTCACTGGCTTCCTGTCCCACAACAGATCCATTTTAAAGATCTTCTTCTCACCTACAAAGCCCCCCATAACCAGCCCCCTCCTACCTCTCCGATCTGCTTCATCACTACACGTCTTCCCATAGTCTCTGCTCTTCTGTAGCCAATTTCCTGTCTACACCACTCAGGCCAAGCATTATTTTCTGACCTTTAATTCCTCCTGTAGTGTGAGACCTCTATCCAGGGAGCCTTTCACCATCTCCTGCGTAACTGTGAACTTGTCTGGAAGATTCATGCACTTACTGATCATCACAGGATTGCAGCCGTTTAAGAACTGATATCCAAACATGAAGTCCTTTTCCCAGTTCTGCATCACATATTCTGTCAAAGGGAATAATAAAGTCAGATGCAAGTGAGTTTAGGGGTATGCAGACAATGTGTGTCTATGCCCGTTTATTTGTAGAATTTACACTCAGTCAGTGTACAGCTCATTTTTGTATTAGAGAAAAACCTTTTAACTAAGGAAGAAAAGATTCAAACCTGACACATGGTTCTTGATATTCACAAATATGTTTCCAAAATCTTCGATATCTGTCCAAGAGTGCTGGAACAAGCTCTCAAGTTTGTTAAGACCTAGATTCTCGATCCTGAAAGAGAAATGCTCATAATTAGATTTTCAATGTCTGGTTCAGTTTAAGCTACACTTGTTTCTCCATTTATTTTTGGCTATTTCCTTTGGTCAAACAGTGTCACAGGTAGGGTTGGGTACCGAACTCTGTACTTTTAAGGGCACCGACCAAATTACGTTGGTACTACCGAGTACCGATTCACATTAAATCTATCGGTACCTGAGAACACATCTGGTGATAAAGACTAGTGTGTGTGAATATTACACCGCAAAAAGATGAATCCTACGTGTCTCTGTGTGAATGAATGGCGCAGACGCGCGGTTTAATTTACCTCACACACACACACACACACACTGAATTGCGTGTGACGGTCGCGTTTCCATCTCTGCCATCTAATATGAGGACATGAACGCATGAACCTCATCTCCAAACCTCATCTCCATGAGTCACTTCATCAGCATTTTACCATTTAATTTGAGAAAAACTACCGTCATATCATAAAGTCAAGTCAACTTTATTTATATAGCGCTTTTTACAATGCAGATTGTCTCAAAGCAGCTTCACAGTGTTAAACAGGAAAATAATGAACAGAATTTGATTGGGCTGTACAGCCGCTCTGGAGAAAACGGTGATGTCATCAGCTCATTTCAATTATCATATATATTCAAGTAATGTAGTTGATATAATTTAGTTTAGTAATTACATTTATTTGGATATTTATTTGAAAATTTAGTGTCCCCAACTGAGCAAGCCAGAGGCGACATAACCATAAACACCCAGAAACTCAAAGATCTTCACGTCAACACGTCAAAATAAGTTTGGTTTGACTTGACAAATAAATTACTGTTGTACAGTAGAATTTAGATACGTCTCAATGTAGTAATAATAATAATACTAAAACTAAATTATCAAAACTTTAAGTAATAAATCAAATTTTTTTTAATTAAATTAAAAGATCAATTAAATGAATGTTTTATGTCTTCATTTGATTACCAGAAAGTCCACAACACAGAATTTGTGGGAAATCTTTTCATAGAAATGAAATTAAAAAGAAAGAAAAAAATGAATATAGTCGTTTTTATGAATTTAATTTAAGTAGCTAGTAGCGTACTATTTACGGGTAAATATTACAGTAAACAAACATCACAGACCAAGGCAGTTCTGGCATAATGTTAAAAACACTTCTATAAATGACTTTTCTGCACAGTTATTGATGTAAACATCCCTAAAGTACAGATAAAAGGTACCGCTGGGTACCGGTACCGGTTAAAATGTGGACGGTACCTAACCCTAGTCACAGGAAATCAATAATAATCAAATCTGTTAGGATGCATGCAAAGGGATGAACACAAACTGTAACTTACGCTGCAAGGAAATGCAAAGAGAAGTCCACAAATTTTGCAGCTTCAAACTTAATGTCCAAATGAAGTTCATCGCTTGAGTTGGCATCTATACTCATGGGGAAACCAGTGCGCCACTCCTTCCACCTTCAAGAAAAGGCAACATTAATCTCAGTTATTGGACGAGAATTATATTTGGTGATACTGTGGCATCAAACCTGAACAGTTTTTGTCTGGACTCCAGTTCCAAGCGCCTGTGCTCTTTTAGCAAACTGGTTTTATCATCCTGAGGCAATCGAGCTAAAGGAACACACACAAATGACAGTATTTCTGACATGCTTCATTCAGGACTGGATAGTGAACAGATTCGGGATAGGACTCACCCATGCCATCTCGAAGAACCACTTCCTGTTCGTTCGCTATCCAGCGATAACAGGGGAAGTCAAAGAGGTCTCCAGAGGGTGTCGTCACACTGATGCATCTACAGTACCACTGATCATTAAACAAGAATTTCTCCTTCTCAAGTTTCACCAGCACAATGTCTCCAAGGGTCTCCTTCACATGGACGTCAAAGGACGTCACCTTTAACAACAGCTTCTGTTAGACATAACCAGAGGCGGCCTTTGCAATTCGGTGGCCCGTTTCAAAAACCATTCAGAACGCAAGCGGAGGGCCTTCTGTTGCGAAGCCCGGTGAAAACATATGTGAAGCATAGGCCACTTCTGGACATAACTGAATCACACAGGTTATATGCAAAAATTAAAGAGGGTTTAATTGGGGAAGAGACAAATCATGTAAGATGAATCAAAACCATCACCCCAATTATCCAATTATGTTTTTTCTACAGAGGGTATATGGAGTACTTGGTGGCTTATGCAACTGAGAAGATGAAACTAAGAGAATTAATTTCCATCTACTGCTTGATTGTTACCTGGTGTTAAAACAAAGCTATATTTCAAACGGAATTGAATTTTGCTGTGGAACCATCTTGACATACTTTTTTTTTCAAATTATACTTCAACTGAGCAAAGTGTATGGTCCTAACTGATCCTAATTGAAAGACTGTGATTTGGGGTGCTGGACAGGTCGCTTGCCTCTTTGACGCACCATACAGCGATGTTGATAATTTTAAAGTATTCTTAAAATGCATTCTAAAAATCTGAATAATTCGTAATAAATAATTATTCACGGTATTTTGAATTGCCCACGATAACAATATTGTGCATGTTCGCATATATCGGCACATGTCTAGTTACAGTACTGCAGTTTAGGGAAACTTTAAAGGAACACGCCACTATTTTTTAAAATAGGCTCATTTTCCAACTCCCCTAGAGTTAAACAGTTGAGTTTACCATTTTTGAATCCATTCAGCCGATCTCCGGGTCTGGCGGTAGCACTATTAGCATAGCTTAGCATAGATCACTGAATCTGATTAGACTGTTAGCATCTTGCTCAAAAAATGACTAAAGAGTTTCGATATTTTTCCTATTTAAAGCTTGACTCTTCTGTAGT
Organism: Rhinogobio ventralis; assembly: GCA_039654625.1. Lineage (NCBI taxonomy): Eukaryota > Metazoa > Chordata > Actinopteri > Cypriniformes > Gobionidae > Rhinogobio > Rhinogobio ventralis. The sequence goes on from CM077211.1 coordinate 38,295,028, forward strand.
TACATCATCGTGTACTAAGACCGACGGAAAATGAAAAGTTGTGATTTTCTAGGCCGATATGGCTATGAACTATACTCTCATTCCTGCATAATAATCAAGGAGCTTTGCTGCCGTTCCATTGGTGCAGGGGTGCAATGATATTACACAGCGCCTGAAAATAGGCTAACTTCCATCAACATAACCAACGTGACTCGTGAGATCGGCTGAATGGATTCGAAAACAGTAAAAATCAACTCTGGGGGAGTTAGAAAATGAGCCTTTTTTCAAAAATCGTGGTGTGTTCCTTTAAACAACAGTCATCCTTAATAGTATAGAGACTATAATTTCTAATTTTTGTGAGGAAACCCACAATTAAATGAGTGATTAATATATGTCTGAGAATCATGAGATATCAATAAATAAATGAAATAACTGCATGTTTAAATAGTGACTATTTTTATGTTATATTTAATTAGGGGGGAAAAAACATTCTTACCTTTCCTCTTGCAAAACGATCAAAGAAGGATTTGTCCAGTAGAGTTCGGTCACTGCATCTCTCCGTGCCCATCAGCGTCAGGTAGACGTAATCAATTGTCCCAGCAAACTCCTGATTGCCAGTGGTGACAGACACTGTGTACGTGAACATTGTGCTCAGATGGGAGGACAAGTATTACTGACTCTCTGGTCTCACACCTGTGGCTTTTATATGAAATTCATTTTCTGCTTTGCACCTTGCATTGGGGTGAGGTCTATTGTAAGACTGATTTTCCTGCTAAGGCAGAACATGAGATAAAACACCCTGCAATAAAACAATAAAGCTCATTTATCTGGAAAGTAAGAACAATGCAGAGAAAAACTTATATGGGCTATTTTACAACATGACACAATCAACAAAATAATTGCTACAGTAACTGTAATGATTTTAGTGAAAATGCTAATCTGAATGAAAATAATACAAAGTTACATATACCAAGAAATGAATGTCTACACAAAATAAAAAAATAAATGCGCAGGTCGATATTCACAGTAATTGAAATGTGATGTAAGGATTCTCATCAGCAACCTGTGAGTGTGTGTGTGTGTGTGTGTGCGCGCGCATGTGTGTAACTAGAAAGTCCAACAAAACGTCTGAATGGTCAAAAAACAGAAAAATATTGTCTGGTATGTGTTGCTTAATGTTAAGGAGTTTGTCTTTGATAAAACTAAACACAGAAGAAACAAAAACAACAGAAATATTGGAGAGCACCACACCGAGGATGCCATTCGTGGCACCATCCAAAGATCATCAACATCGATTCCATGTGACAGTATTAGATCTAAAGTGTGATTATGTCCTCACAAGTGTTGCCTAACTCCAGTAGAGTTTATAATGTCTCTAAATGCCAATTCCAATGCGTCCTTTTCATGAGAACATAAGTAAATAAAACAATAAAACTCCCTAATCTGGTGAGATCTCAAAGAAAGAACAATGCATCTGTAAGAGCCACATAAGGACTAGTTCATCTGAAATAATAATTTAGTTTAAACGGTAATAAAAAAATAAAAAAATATTTCATGAAAATTCATAAGAAATGTATTGGTTTAAAATGCATGATTTATTAATGTTTAGATCTGATAACATTTCAGTATTTTGAGCTTCCAGTCAGATAGCACTACGTCATAGCATTGGATGTAGTTAAGAGCGAAGTGACATCCATTCAGCCGATCTCCGGGTCTGGCGGTAGCACTATTAGCATAGCTTAGCATAGATCATTGAATCTGATTAGACCGGTAGCAGGATGCCGGGGTTACACCCCTACTCTTTTCCAAAGGGCATCCTGGGATTTTTAATGACCACAAAGAGTCAGGACCTCGGTTTAACGTCTCATCCGAAGGACGGTTGCATCCTGTGTGATGGGTGAACATGGGTTCTGGGGGTGAAGAGCATATCGCTGTGTAAATGCCAATATGAAGAGAGTTAGGAATTAAATGTCTAGAAATAAAAAATGTGTATTGCTAATGCTACTGGGGCCAGTAATGTAACCATTGACACAAACAGTTAATGTATTAACGCAGGTAGAAGCAACATGTGTGTAAATATAGATATAATGTGCTTCAAGTAAGGGATAATGTACATCCAGCCAGTTGTTATCACAGAATAAACCCCGACAGAGTGATCAGGATCAGGTCTTGCGTCACTCTGAAGGGGTTTATTCTGCGATAACAACCGGCTGGATGTACATTATCCCGCTTATTATACGGCTACTTGTCTCAAGTAAATTAGACACAAAATATTGTCTTGTTTAAATATTTTATTAGCTCTTATGCAAAGCTTCTGCTAAGAAAAACAGTTCCAAACTGCTTTGAGCCTTTATCCATTGCTGAAAAGATTTGTTTTTACCATATATGTTGAAAGTAATGCTGAAGTCTTCCATTTGTAACCCGTGTTGGTTAAGTGTTTTTCAGTCACAAGATGGCGCCAGACAGTCAACGACAGCGGAGTGACACGTTAAGCATATAAGTAGTGCCGGTCAAGATAACTCGTAGTACCCGGATGAGCGGTGTGGCAGTTGTTATCTGGGAATAACATACCGCTGGAATGCGCGATTGACCAATCAGAATCAAGTATTCCACAGAGCCGTGTAACAATATTGATTATAATAATAAATAATAATTTGTTACATTTATATAGCGCTTTTCTAGGCACTATATTTCCCCCTCAAAGGGGGAAATCCACCTGGATGATGCGACGGCAGCCATATTGTGCCAGAACGCCCACCACACACCAGCTGATTGGTGGAGAGGAGACCGAGTGATGAAGCCAATCGTGTATATATATATATATATGGGGATGATTAGGAGGCCATGATGGACAGGGGCCAATGGGCAGATTTAGCCACAATGCCGGGGTTACACCCCTACTCTTTATCGAAGGACATCCTGGGATTTTTAATGACCACAGAGAGTCAGGACCTCGGTTTAACGTCTCATCCGAAGGACGGTGCTTGTTACAGTATAGTGTCCCCATCACTATACTGGGGTGTTAGGACCCACACAGACCACAGGGTGAGCACCCCCTGCTGGCCTCACTAACACCTCTACCAGCAGCAACCTAGTTTTCCCAGGAGGTCTCCCATCCAGTGTACTGACCAGGCTCAGCCCTGCTTAGCTTCAGTGGGTAACCAGTCTTAGGCTACAGGGTGATATGGCTGCTGACATAAATGGGGGTCTTTAGAGCTCTCTGGAGAAGCAAGCAAGCAGCAGCCAGCTACAGACCACGACCTCAGAAGATCAAAGAGACACCTGATATTCAGTCTGTTTATTGGTGTAGAGTAAGAATACATTAAGGGGAACTGTGATATAACCGTCTCAAAGGGAGATATTTTTTATAAGGATATCCCGACAGACTTTACAAAGTCGGTCAAGGTTGCCAACCAGAGTGGGCCGCAGGAGTGGGTAAGCGGGCATAACGGGCCTCTGAGGGCAAAAGGGGCTGCTGTGGTGCACTTAACGGAAGGCTAACCCACCCCACCCATGGTTTTTATCTGGCCTGTAGGCCTAGGGAGGTACGGTAGTGACCAGAGTAGACTCTGAGATAATATAATGGGACGCGGTACACCTGACAGTGGAGAGGGTTTTCTGGCTTTCCCTTAAATACCCAGACCAGAACAAAAGAGTTGTAAATATTTACTACACAAATATTTTTGGAATTGTATTGGGCCTATTCCTGTGCCCCAAAGGGCTGCACCTGATCTCGGGGGAGAGAAGCAATGGTTATCAAATATCTTGAAGAGACACGACCCAAAAAGGAAAACAGAATTTTTAATCTTTCACATAATATAAGTGACTGGTGTGAAACTGAGACCATTTTACCAATCGCACTGAGACATTTAAAATGATACCAAACATGAAAGGGAAAACGATAGATTCACATGATAAATCCTATGTGTCATCGACATTCTTAGTGAACTTTTACTGACTTGAGGGGTATGCATTGCTCTTTCTTTGAGCTCTTCTGTTCAGATATGTGAGTTTTATTGCAGGGTGTTTTCTTTTTTGTTGTAGATAACTGTGCCTTCAGTGTAGAACACCTTCAGCTTAGCGGGGAATCTGATGTCATGTTTCTTCAGTACCCTTTTAGCTTCTTGGTATTTCCTTCGTTTCCAAAGTACATCAGGGACGTGCGTAGTCATAATCGAAAGAGATCCTATTGCCTTTCCATTCAATCACTTTCTTGTCCCATGCTGTTTTGATTACCAGCTCTTTTGTCCTGTAGTTCAGAAACTTGGCAATTATTGATCGTGGTTTGGCTGTGGTTGGTGGCTTAGTCGCTAGCGCTCTGTGAGCCCTTTCAATCTGGAGATCCACTGCTGAGTTTAGATCTAGGGTCGATTTGATGAAATCCTCCAGAAAAGCAATAATGTCCGAAAAGTTTTCCTCCGATCTTTCCAGTATGCCATAAATCCTGATGTTTGACCGCCTGGCTTGTCCCTCTTGATAGTTTGGCCTAGTTTCAATTTGTTCCGTTAGTTGCAGCATCTCCTCTAGCACTTGTTTGGGTTGATTTCATCTTCATTTGTAGTGATTTTTCTTTGTCTTCCCCTTTTCTCCATAATCGCCCCTTCCATATCTCTTTCAACATTTAAAAGTAGTGAATATCTTGATCTGGGGCAAGATAAAAGTGCAAATTGCCTGAGCCAACAAATGATGCTGCCATTCTCGATAAAGCATGGACCGGAAGCTTCTGACTCCAATTTCAAATGATTATTTACATTTATTATGCTTCCGATTAATAGCTTGATCATAAGATTAGGTGTGTTTTAATCATTTGGATATTTGATCATTCTGGACATCCCGTACTTTCAATTATTCATTCGCCAGGGACCCGATGCCGCATAGTCACACGCCAACCGATTTACGTGGATCTCACGAACACAAATTAGCCAGTCTGCACTTAGTAAGAGGGTGCAGGGTTAGTTAATACTATTTTAGTCGGTTGCCTACTGCTCACTTGTACATAAAAGTGTATTTTGGGGTAGCCACTTCCTTACAACGTGTAAGTCATTGATAGACAGGAATGAAAAGGTCTCAGATGACTTGCCTACTGCTCATTCGTGAGCCTTCAGTTTGCGCTATCCTGGACATACGTTTGCGGTAGCATCTTCCTTTTTGATCTGCTGCTCATAATGATTTCAGGAGAATATAGAATAAATCAAATATAACATTTTATTTGTCAGGTAAAAATGTATTATGCCAATTAAACAATTAGAAGCCAATTCAAAAATGATAAATACATAACATCAATTGTTCTAAGAGGTGTATGTTATCTGGACTGTAGGCCTAGAGAGATACGGTAGTGACCAGAGTAGACCCTGAGATAATATAATAGGAAAGCAGAATATTATACGCCTACCTGACTCCTTTTACAAGAGTTGAGTAATGTAGATTGAGGAAGTGGCTCGTAACCTAGATAGTTACATGGTAGTGATCGAAACCCCCCGGTTGGTGACGCGGCACATCTGACATTTTTGACATGATTGTGTTGAGGCTATTCCAGACAATATTTTTCTAGTTTTTGACTATTCAAAAGTTTTGTTGGACATTCTAGTCACACACATTTTATATACTTTATTTGATTCCACATTACAAGTCAATTTCATTTGGAATCAAATTTGTTCGAATGATCTAACAGATTAAAACAAGGCAGCACATTGTTATGGATTATACAGTTCTAAGGATACAGGAAACATCGCCTTTTCCAAATAAGCATGCTTATAGTAGCCGAGATTGAGCAGTACTTGGCCAACTGTTTGGCCCCTGTTTTAGAAATCCCCCCAATGCAAAGTCCACACTCTCTCACACACATACTCACACACACTCACACCTACATACACACACACATGCTCACACACACACACACACACACATGCTCACACACACACACTCACTCACGCTCTCTCTGTCTCTCTCACACACACACACACACACACACACTCTTTCTGAAGAAAATCCTTACATCATCACATTTCAATTACTGTGAATATCAACTGCACATTTATTTGTTTTGGGCTGGGGCTGAGCCAGAGACGGACGTGCTCAGCACTTGTCATATATCACAACTATTCAGTGTTTTCAACCACTTAATGTTTATTTTATGTTTCAGACATTTAAGTACACATACTGTAAATACTAGCAAAACTATACGATCACGGAAAGACATCAATACACACAATTTTTCAAGCTCAAGTATTTAAGTTATAACTGTTTACAATTTAATAGTTATTTTGGAAACCGTAGGAAGGTGGATGCCATTTTTGTTAATGTCTCCTGTGTAGTGAGAGAAATTAAGTGTTTCAAAACTTTCAAAATCAGTTGAACCAATTACTTTGCAAAATTATTCACTCAAAATGGCACGCTGATGACCCCTGCTGGTCAAAACACTGAAAACTCAGCCTAAACATGCTTAAAAACACCTTTTACAAACCAACTGCAAATGTTTTATTGAAGGTGTAATCTATTAAATGCAATATGATGTGTCTCTGTGTTATTTTATTAAATTGTAGGGCTTGTTTTGTTTGTTATATGGAGAGCTTGGTTAATCAGACCAGTAAGAGACTTTTAGCTTCAACTCTTCCGTAGTGTCATTAGATGTCTACAAATGTATAAAAATCATTGGTTCATGGGTTCTAGCGGTGAAACATTAAAATTCCAAAATGTTTCAAAACAGTTATGGCATGACACAAAGCCTCGTTTACTGAAATCACGTGACATTTTGATACGCCTCCGAATCACTGGTTCAAAACAAATGATTTGTAAAAGTTTTGAAGCTTCACAAAGCATATTTCGAAAGCGCCCATTACTAGTGTTGTCCTTGTTGTTAGTGTGCAACATATTGTTCACTGAACTAGACTTGGCTCCTCGGTTTTGTTAATTAAGTTCACTGACGTTCCTAAGGAGGGATTTAAATTGACACTGTTAACAATTTATTTTGGAAGCAGTATGGATGCCATTTTTGTTAGTAAGGTAAGAATTTTGTTATTTTGGCCTGGTCCCCTCCTGAAGTCTTTTTGAAGCTTCCCTTTTTGTATTGTGAACTTACTAAATGAATGTTACTCTTGAGTGTTACTCTTGTTACCCCCTCCCTAGACTGGCATGTGAAAATTGGGGGCTCGTCCGGGATTTGAACCCATGACCTCTCGCACATTCGCACTTACACATTTACATTTTATTTAAATGATACTCACCACAATTCTTTGGACAATTCTTCATACCAGAGAAGCAAACATCCTGAACAAATGCTTGAATCTCCTTGTCTTCCTGAACTGTCTCATCACTGCCATAGCAGATCTTCACCACATCAGAAACAAAACTGGAGGAAGATGAAGTTAAATGATGAATCAGCTTAAATCTTGGTGTCAAATGCTTTACTAATTCATTCTTTGTTTTCATTCTCACCATTAGCATTAGAACTAGAGATGTAACGTTTTTCGGTAAAAAATACAGAGCGCAGAGTTCGCAGAGCTAAGCTACTGGATCACTACATTATATTTCTCAGTAGGGGGGTGCCATATCATACCGGTATACATTTTTACATGATAAAAAAGTGTCATATCACGATATCAGTGATTATAGCGATGCTATGACGTATGGCGCATTTATGTTCCCTAGCGCGCACAACAACAACACCTGTCTGAGAGTATACACGAAGAGCAGCATGTCAGCCTCCGATGACGATTTAGTACCTAAAAAGGGAGCTACTTGGTTACAAGAGGTCAGCCCTCTTGACAACTGACAAAACATTGACAACTTAAAGCTGTTATTGATGTTTGCAGCGCAATATTTGACCGGAAGGGTAACATTGACAGGTATTTCCGTCAGTTACGGCTCGTTAGATCTAGCGTTCTGCCTCCTTTGAATCAGACACAGAGATAAAGTAGTGCGTAAGATTACATTTATTTGAATGAAATGGATTATAGCATTTATTTGAATTAGTTATTGAGAGAGACAGACAGAGAGAGAGAGAGAGAGAGAGAGAGAGAGATTCGTACCTGCATGTCTGCATCTGTTCAGCGTTTCTATTAAGAACGAAGATGTGTGTTTATTAAAAATAGCGATGTAACCCTATCGTTGCTGAGAAATATAATGTAGTGACACTATTGTGTGTGTGAGTGAGAGTGTGTGTGTGTGTGAGAGTGTGTGTGTGTGTAAACCCAGGCCAATGGTAACTGCGACAAAATGTCCACAAAGATGGCAATATCTGAAATCCTTGTCCTTGTGGGGATATTTTTTGGTCCTTATGAGCCTAATTAGTGTTTTTTTTTGTTTGTTTGTTTGATCGGTAGGTTCAAGGGCTTGGGTTAGTGTAAGGGGAGAGAATATACCGTTTGTACAGTATAAAAACCATTACGTCTAGTCGAAAAAATGACAAAAATTGGCCTTCATATAACAGTATAATAAAGAAAAGTCTCAAGTTTGGCCAATAATAAATTATATTTACTGAGGTTGGCAATATCATGAGAGAGATTTATCAGGAAAAGGCAAAACAGAACAGAAAAAACATTCTGCATATAAAGTTTTATCTTTTTTCACACCAAAAACAAAAGGGTGGTCAAAATGTGAACAGTCATTCTGAAAACTCTGTAACACGAGATGTGCACTTTTATGAGTTTTCATGGTGAAAACATGAAGACATCTGGCACCAGTATAATACCAGCAACAGTAGCCAAGAATGTGTTTAACATACAAAGAGGAAACAACTTCTGTGTGTTAACGTGAGGTTTCGTGGGAATTTAATGAGCAAAAGTTGATGTCACATTTCCTTCAAGTAATTAGTTCCCCCTCTTTGTGTGTGGGAGAGCTTGCAGGTTATCTAATAACTTTTTGGCCATTGGAAACTTAGAAAACTTGTTGATTTGTTTTCCATGAGCATAGAATATCTGAAGGAAATTCATCCACTGCACATTTTCATTGGGCAAATGTGTTCATGTAGTGGTTTTCAATTCAGTTCACATTTATTTGTATAACGCTTTTCACAATACATCTCGTTTCAAAGCAGTTTTACAGAAAATGTGTCTACATTACAATTTAGAGGGATCTGTTATCAGAGGTGACTGTGTCCAGGTTATGTATTTCAGAAATGTGCATATACAAATCACGCAGTTAGCTAACAGTGTATTAATTTAAACAATGTTTTAACTTAAGGCAAAAACAATGAATCATTAAAGTAAAGAATGCAAATGATTAGGATATACAGAACAACTTAGCTAAAACTAAGTTTAGGAGTCAAATGTGAAAACACTCTCTGTAAATACAGTTCTTTATTCAGGTGGGAACCAGCGAACGTGCAATCACTTTAATAAATAAATAAACACAAACTGAAAGTAAAAACATATAAACACACACATAATAAAACATAAACAAAACGCAATGTAAAAGTCCATACCTGGTCCTCTCTCATCCTTCACTGTTGCCGCTCCTCCTTTTATGCGTCCTACTTCTCTGTAAGAGGATTTGAGACCGGTGTGATGCGCTGGTGACACTCATCTGCAATAACGCCACCGGCCTCGCGCCGCTCTCTCACGGCTCTCGCCCGGCTCTCGCCCGCCTTGCTTGTCACACTCTCCCTCCTTTAGTGGACTTAGATATCCTAGGTACTACCAGAAGCCCAGAGTTTTGTGATCTTGAAGAGCGTGATGGATTGTAGGGTGATAGAAGATCAGTTAAATACACAGGAGCCAAACCATTTAGGGCCTTGTAGGTCCGTAGCAATACTCTATAATTGATATGGAACTTAATAGGTAACCAGTGTAGGGATGATAAAATTGGTGTTATATGGTCATATGTCAGTGCTAGGGTGACCAGATTTGCGGATGACTACAACGCTCTTAAGGCTGAAATTTTAGCCAGAGTAGGGCTGTCTCCTGTCTGTGCGGCCCAGAAATTCCACGTGTGGACGTATGATGTCCACGCTCCAGTTCACCCAGCTCTCCTGATTAGTCCATCTTTGGCTGCTCGGCAGAGACCCCCTGCCAAAGCAGGTGGCAGAGAGAGTCACCATTGACAAAATTCTCAGAGCAATTCCAAGATCAGTTCCGGGTCATGGGGATGAAAGATCCCGTCAACATGGGGGAGCTGGTCGAGAATATTGAATTGGTGGAAGCGGGGGAAAGAGCACCGAATATCCTCAGGGGTGCCAGCCAGAGCGGCGTCCACTGGAGGGCCCTTATAAGGCTAGATCATCACAGCTGGGAGCAGGACTATGGGAGAAACCAATGCACCCAGATCCAATTCTCCCGAAGGACGGGCCTGGTTTGTCTGGTGCTTGCTGCACGCAGAAGGAGTACCACGGGCCCCCATGGCGGAGGTTCAAGTGAAGGGGAAGTGTGTTTGTGCACTCGTTGATACAGGGAGCTCCGTCAGTCTCCATCCTGCTAGATGTCACACAAGAGGCCTGGGAAAAAACAGCCATCACCACACTGCTCTGTCGTGGAGCATGTTAAAGAAATGAGGGCATGTTTATGATAGAACACCCCAGGTCCATTTTGCTCATTCCATGTGCCACATTGAATTTCCTTGAACTTGGAAAGACCCATACACAGTGGTGGAGCAAGTTGGACCAGTCGGCTACCGGGAGCAGCAGCCGGGATAGAGATGAATGGAGCAAATCTATCACATCAACCTCATGAAAGCGTGGGCGGAACAAGGCCCCTACAGGCTGGCTCTACTGGTCCCCAAACCAACCCCCATCCTCTCTTTCGGTGAACCGCTAACGCAGACCCAACGACAAGATCTCCAGAAACAGGTTCAAGAGTTCATGGACGTGTGTTCTCTTGAGACCACTAAAATTGTCACCGATGATATTCATACTCCAACGGGAACCATTGTTCGGCACTGGCCTTACCGAATCCCTGAAGCTCGCCGACAAGCTATAGAGGAGAAAGTCCAACAGATGCAGAAACTGGGTGTCATTGAAGAGCCTCACAGCTTATGGTCCAGCCCCATCGTTATGGTTCCCAAGCCAGATGGCACCTTCCGGTTCTGTAATGATTTAGGAAACTCAACAAAGACCCTTCGACGGATACCATATGCCTCGAGTGAATGAACTTATCGAGTGGCTGGGATAGGCACGATTCATCTCCACGTTAGACTTAACAAGGGGATATTGGCAGGTGCCTCTGAGCATTGGAGAAAACCACCTTTAGTATGCCAGGGGCCCACTGGCATTATCAGGTTTTTGGCTTGCATGTGGCACCAGAAACATTTCAGCGAATGATGGATATCCTTTTGCGGCCTCACCAGGCCAATGCTGCTGCATACATTAATGATATTGTTATCCACCCTGACAGCTGGGATGAACATCTGAACCATCTCCGGATGGTGCTAGTAGAGCTCAGACAGTCTTGACTAACCGCAGACTTTGGGAAGTGCCATCTTAGACTTTCAGATGCACAATATCCAGATAGGCCGAGGACTTATCTGTCCTCGGGAGAAGGTGGTATTGGCTGTGCGGGAATATCCCCGCCTTACAACCAAGACCCAGGTACTTGCTTTCCTTGGGCTGGCAGGTTATTATCGATGTTTTATCCCCCTCTTCTCCTTTACAGCCTGTCCATTAACAGACCTGACCAGGAAAGGACAGCCTGAGAAGATCCAGTGGACTGCAGAGGCGGGGAAAGCTTTTTCAACCCTGAAGCAAGCTCTCATCTTGGAACCAGTCCTACATGCCCTGGACCTTCGGCCCGAGCTAAAGAAACCAAAGCAAGGGTGACCTGCTGGTTCTTCACACTCCAGGGTCAAGGGTGACTAACGGGAATACGGATGGACTTTCCTGGATGTTCCATGGCAGGTCAGGTCTGTTGAACAAACTTCAATCTCTCCCACCCACACATGTCGCCCCTGGCATTAATCACTATGGAAAACAGCACTCAAGCTCAATGGAGTGATTGGAAGCACTTGAAGCTCGTTTCTCGGTTCATAAGCTGCTCTGCCCAAAGGCAAAAGGTAGAAGGATCTACCAAGGAGAAAGTAACATTTAGTCAGAGACCGTCTAAAGCCCCCAACCACGCAAAAGAACATCAGCCAAGATCAGCACAGAGAAAGACATGCACCAGAGCATGGAAGAGGAAAAAGCACAGCTAAACTAATCACATTTGAATATTGTTTAAAATAAAAGGCCCTCTGGGGTAATTGTTAAGCACTGCAGCCCTCTTGTCTGTGCTTTAATTTTACCACCCCACTACAGGGACAAAACTTCATTTTTTTTTTATAAGTCGGGACACTAAAAATAGAGCTGAAATACAGGACTTTCCCAGGGGAAAATGGAACATCTGATCACCCTAGTCAATGTTTAATAGTTGTTTCTTTGCCTGCCTTCATCTTTGTTACTCCGTGTGAATTATTAATTAAAGACTTTTGACTTTCATCAACTTCGTTGTGTATGCTCAGACTACCAGTCCGTGACAAATACAAAGGGCAAGGCAGGAAATGAGTTTCATAAAACTTTAAAAAGCCACAGGTGTGAGACCAGAGAGTCAGTAATACTTGTCCTCCCATCTGAGCACAATGTTCACGTACACAGTGTCTGTCACCACTGGCAATCAGGAGTTTGCTGGGACAATTGATTACGTCTACCTGACGCTGATGGGCACGGAGAGATGCAGTGACCGAACTCTACTGGACAAATCCTTCTTTGATCGTTTTGCAAGAGGAAAGGTAAGAATGTTTTATTAATAATAATAATAATAATGCGTTTTATTTAATGGTGCTTTTCATATCACCCAAGGTCACCTTACAAGCAATTAAAACTAATGAAAAAATAAAAAAATAACAATAAACAAATCCCATTAGCATCACAGAATACAACAACATAACAGCACACGTGCATCATAGATACAGTAGAATACAATACATGCTAATAAAAGTAGTAAAAAAGCCTGGGTAAAAAGAGTCTTAAGACAGGATTTGAAAGGCATCTTCAATACACAATAGCCATGTTTCCACTGTTGGGCCAAAAGCGGGCGTGCTAATGCGTGCCAGGGCCAGTCGTGTTTCCACTGTCACTTCCGGGGCTTGATCGGGCCTCATCGGGGCCTCGTCGGGGCTTCCTCGGGTCCAACGGCCAGGGTTTATTGGCTCGCCGAATACCTTGGTCCAAAGCGGGCCAGCTTGCCAACAAACAGACGTTTATCTTGCTGGTTTTGCGATCTCGCTAGTTTCCAGTGATTTCTTTCTGATTAGTTTTCTGATAAACTTCCATTTGTTGGTGAGATGATGGGTTTGTGTGACGTTGTTACAGAGAGGCATGTTACAGGCGGGTTTTAGTGAAGCGATGCGGAGCTTCTGGCCCGACAGTGGAAACGCGGCTAATGGTAATTCAAAGTGCAATTAACATCCAACTGTGAATTTCATCAATGCATTGGCACAGGGAGTCAATGGGGCTGTAGTCGTTAGGTGATAGGGCTGGGTAAATCTGGGTGTCATCTGCATAGCTGTGATAGGCAATTTGGTTTCTTCTCATTAATTGGCTCAGTTGCAGCATATACAGGTTGAACAAGAGCAGTGCAAGAATTGAGCCTTGTGGGACTACGCATGTCGATGTATAATAACCTGTGTGATTCAGTTATTATGTCCGGTAGTGGCCTATGCTTCACATATGTTTTCACACGGGCCACCGAATTGCAAAGGCCGCCTCTGGTTATGTCTAACAGAAGCTGTTGTTAAAGGTGATGTCCTTTGACGTCCATGTGAAGGAGACCCTTGGAGACATTGTGCTGGTGAAACTTGAGAAGGAGAAATTCTTGTTTAATGATCAGTGGTACTGTAGATGCATCAGTGTGACGACACCCTCTGGAGACCGCTTTGACTTCCCCTGTTATCGCTGGATAGCGAACGAACAGGAAGTGGTTCTTCGAGATGGCATGGGTGAGTCCTATCCCGAATCTGTTCACTATCCAGTCCTGAATGAAGCATGTCAGAAATACTGTCATTTGTGTGTGTTCCTTTAGCTCGATTGCCTCAGGATGATAAAACCAGTTTGCTAAAAGAGCACAGGCGCTTGGAACTGGAGTCCAGACAAAAACTGTTCAGGTTTGATGCCACAGTATCACCAAATATAATTCTCGTCCAATAACTGAGATTAATGTTGCCTTTTCTTGAAGGTGGAAGGAGTGGCGCACTGGTTTCCCCATGAGTATAGATGCCAACTCAAGCGATGAACTTCATTTGGACATTCAGTTTGAAGCTGCAAAATTTGTGGACTTCTCTTTGCATTACATTAAAGCGTACGTTAAACCATTTGTGTTCATCCCTTTGCATGCATCCCTAACAAATATGCATGTTATTGATTTCCAGACACAGTTTGACTGCTTGACCAGGAAATAGCCAAAAATAAATGGAGAAACAAGTGTAGCTTAAACTGAACCAGACATTGAAAGTCTAATTATGAGCATTTCTCTTTCAGGATCGAGAATCTAGGTCTTAACAAACTTGAGAGCTTGTTCCAGCACTCTTGGACAGATATCGAAGATTTTCAAGAAGTATTTATTATAAACAAGAACCCTATGTCAGGTTTGAATCTTTTCTTCCTTAGTTAAAATGTTATTTTCGCTCTAATACAAAAATGAGCTGTACACTGACTAAATTCTACATTTTGTAAATTATTGGAATGCGAAAATAAACGGGCATAGACACACATTGTCTGCATACCCCTAAACTCACTGGCATCTGACTTTATTATTCCCTTTGACAGAATATGTGATGCAGAACTGGGAAAAGGACTTCATGTTTGGATATCAGTTCTTAAACGGCTGCAATCCTGTGATGATCAGTAAGTGCATGAATCTTCCAGACAAGTTCGCAGTTACGCAGGAGATGGTGAAAGGCTCCCTGGATAGAGGTCTCACACTACAGGAGGAATTAAAGGTCAGAAGAAAATGACAACACTAATAAAAATAATAATAATACATATTATTTATTGAGCAATCCTAAAAAGATTCTATTTGAGTAAAGTGTTAAACATGGATTGAATAGTGCAAGTTTGAGAGGGAGGGGGCAGCTATAGAGAATGGTTCAATGCTTGGGCGTGTAGACAGGAAATTGGCTACAGAAGAGCAGAGACTATGGGAAGACGTGTAGTGATGAAGCAGATCGGAGAGGTAGGAGGGGGCTGGTTATGGGGGGCTTTGTAGGTGAGAAGAAGATCTTTAAAATGGATCTGTTGTGGGACAGGAAGCCAGTGAAGCTTCTGGAGGACAGGGGTGATGTGGTCACGGGAACGGGAGTGAGTGAGCAGGCGTGCAGTGGAGTTCTGGATGTACTGGAGTCTGTTTTGGATGACAAAGAATGCTCTTACAGTGGTCAATTCTGGATGTGAATGAATAATAATGAATGGAAATTCTCTGGTGTCACTCTATGGCTCTAACACTAAATACCTCTCTATTACAGGCAGGAAACATCTACATCGCAGACTATGCGATACTGGAGGGAGTGCAAGCCAATGCCACAGACCCGAAAACCCAGCAGTATTTGGCTGCTCCCTTCTGCCTGCTGTACAAGAACAGCCAGAACGAAATCGTACCAATCGCTATTCAGGTGCCTGTAGAAATAATTTAGTAAAATATTACTAATAGTAAAAATAACAACTTAGAGCTTGAACTAAATGTTGGAGTTTTTACCAAATATCTTTTTTGGGTTTACTTTGATATGACAGCTCAGTCGTCAGACTCCTGCTGGGGAGGCGAACACTGTCTTTCTCCCAAGCGATAATCAGTACGACTGGATGCTAGCCAAGATGTGGGTGAAATCCTCTGACTTCAATGTACACCAGCTGGTCACACACCTTCTCAGGACACATCTGACATCTGAGGTTTTTGCCATAGCCATGTACAGACAGCTGGCTGCAGTCCATCCTGTATACAAGGTAGCCATCCTTTAATGCTTTCACTGCTATGAGATTTAATGTAGTTGTTCAGATTCAGGCTACACTTGACTAAGAATGCCAAAGAAAAGAAAGTGGTTTAGTGGATATTGAGTATAGATGAAGGACTGCAGGTTCTGAGAAAGGGAACAAGACGCTGCGTCATAGAGTTGACACTATGAGGAACGGCGTCAGCATGACCAGTGTCTGAACGTGTATTACGGACACCCTTTTATACTCAAAGGCACTCCGCTTGTGACATCATAGACTGTTGTAGGCCAATGAAATTGGTGTGTTTGTCACATGTGCTTGAAACACCGGTCACACTGATAGCGTTAACTCCATGACACAACATAGAAGTTCCACTTTGAAACGGAACTGACAAAGTATCTCAAGGGTAGGTCATGAAATTCACATTTTCCTGTTTCAGAATTACTTCTAAACTCTGATTGGACAAAGTTTGTTCAAAGCTGTTGTAAAATGACTAGCCGTACACCTGTGACTGCACATTCTGTATCAATGCGCCAAACTGCTTGGCAACCGTAAAGAGCTTATAGCTTGTTTTGTTGTGAAAGATTTGTTTATTCTTATTATAATTATTAATAATTCTAAGTTCCTACTGAAAACTGGTGTCCTTTATCATATTGATGTTGCTATAAAAGCAAAAAGGCACTTAAGTGTGTTCCAGTGATTTTACCACATATGGCTAAGGGAGATTTTGGTCTACAAACACAGCAACGCATGGTCTAGAGTGGCTTACTGCTTTATTGAAGGCCATTGTCTTGCAGCCAGTCTGTGCAGCCTTTATTTTCTCCTTACAGTTACTGATACCTCATGTCCGTTACACCATTGCCATCAACACTGCGGCTCGTGAAAAACTCATCTGTGAATCTGGGCTCTTTGACAAGGTATCTGAATAAACAGTTCCCTTTAAAGAACCACTGTTTTTCTTTTCATGTTTATCCCTTGTTCTTCCCCATGACTTCTGACTGAGGTCTGATGAGCCATACAGTCTTAACCCGTCTTTATGACGTGATGTTCGGTCATCTAGCTGTAGGCTCTGGCTTCTGTTTTGTAGATTTCACTGCAATTCTTTAAAAAAGCGTCTACAAAATGTAGTCTGGGACTCAAAGATTCACTGGTGTCCTTGTGTTTCAAAGGCTAATGGCACTGGTGGAACTGCAATTGTGGAAGTGATTCAAAAGGCCATGAAGACTTTAACCTATAAGTCCCTGTGCTTCCCTGAGGCCATGAAAGCTCGAGGAGTGGAAGATCTGCCCAACTACTACTACAGAGACGATGGCATGATGGTCTGGGAGGCAGTGAAAAGGTAGTTGGTGAAAACACAAAAAATTTCAGATGTTCAAATTAGGGGTGTAACAGTTCAAATTACTCATGGTTCGATTAGTGTCACGGTTTTAGGGTCATGGTGTCGGTGCGTTTTTTTTAACTTGCCAGTTGTGGCAAGCAGGGCAGGGCCAAGAGCAATGGGAACAGAGTGAGGCCGTTGGCACAAGCTACACTGTGCACCACACTGCCCTCAAGTCCCACAGAGGAGCTCCGGAAGGATGAAAGGAGAAGTGACGACAGACAAGAGAGGACCTGAGGCCCATTTAAGTTAAAAGTTAAAGTGAAAAATCTGAGTATGTTAACCCAGAAATTAGGGAAAACTCTGTGTTTGTGTCAGAATGGGAGGTATGTCAATCCCAAGAAAGCAGGGTAACTCAAGCCTGTTTCTGAAAGAGAGGTAAAATACTCATAGTCAGTTACCATGGTAACTTACAATGTAAACCTAGCAGGTTTTCTTCGGTAAACCCAGAGTTTCTTTCGGCCTCCTCCTCCTTTTTAAAGTGTTTAAATACTTAATTCATTCACGCTGCAAAAATGCTTTTCTATTAGTATTTTTGTCTTATTTCAAGTGTAAATATAAAAAAATTCTTAAATCAAGATGCAGTTTTTTTTATAGACGAAAAATGGGTAACACTTTAGATTACGGCCCGGAAAGTACTGCGTAAGTAAAGCGAATTTACAGCATAACTTTCGGTAATTATAGTGTAACTATAAAGTAGGTATGTGTAGGTATAAGGGAACAATATGTAATATTGGGGGAATAAAGGGGTAACTATCAGGAAAATTAACAAATTACTTGTACTGTAAGTATTTTTTAATTAAGGGGTAATTATCCGTGTAGTTACAGGGTAAGTATGAATCTGCGGGCTGTAAATTAAAGTGGTGCTTGTTCCCCTCTTGTTTCATGTAGTTACAGGTTAAGTATGAATCTACGGGCTGTAAATTAAAGTGGTGCTTGTTCCCCTCTTGTTTCATGTAGTTACAGGGTAAGTATGAATCTACGGGCTGTAAATTAAAGTGGTGCTTGTTCCCCTCTTGTTTCATGTAGTTACAGGGTAAGTACAATAAAAACACGTACACAATCTGATATCACTCGGAAACCTTTATTTAAAAAACAAGTTTTTTAAAACAGATTTACAACACTTATTCGTTTCTCTTGCTTGGCTTCTCCTCCTCTTGTTCCTCTTCTTTTTCGTCCTTGTCACGGATGAATCTTAAGAAGGAATCCCATGTCTCTAGCTGGTATTCTGTATTATGTATATATAACTGTTACACTGAAAATACAGTACACCCAGAAATGTCCTCACCGTTTACTCGTCTTTTACCCTCATGCCATCCGAGATGTATACGACTTTATTTCTTCATATGAACACAGAAAAATAAATAATCTCTGCTAATGAAAACTCATTTGGGTTCCTAAAAGTTGAAGCATCAAACAGCACATACAGCAATAACTACAGTAATCCATACGATCCCAATGGATGAATCAATGTCTTCTGAAGTGAAACGATAAGTGTTTGTAAGAAAAAATAACAATATTTAAAACATTTTAAACAGTAGACTCGCTTCCGACCAGCACTCATCTTGAAGCTTCTTTACTCATGCACGCGATGGTAACAGTTGATCGGATGTGAAAAGATTAGTAAATTATGAGAGCATCTCTTGGTGTACTTTTTCTTTTAATAAATAATAATACAAAATATCAAAAGACATGGGATTCCTCTTAAGATCCATCAGTGGAAATAACGAAAAAGAAGAAGAGGAACAAGAGGAGGTTTATTTTAAAAAATGAATAAGAAGTGTCAAAAATCTGTGTTGTGTATTGTACTTACCCTGTAACTACATGAAACAAGAGGGGAACAAGCACCACTTTAATTTACAGCCCGCAGATTCACACTTGCACTGTAACTACACGGATAATTACCCCTTAATTAAAAAATACAGTATAAATAATTTGTTAATTTTCCTGATAGTTACCCTTTATTTCCCAAATATTACATATTGTTCCCTTATACCTACACGTACTTACTTTATAGTTACACTATAACTACCGAAAGTTATGCTGTAAATTCGCTTTACTTACGCAGTACTTTCCGGGCCGTAATCTAAAGCGTTACCGAAAAATTATATAAGATATTATTGAACTAAATATTAGTTCAATAGCTTACTGTTTTGCCAGTTTTCAACTTATAACAGTGATTAAGAATTAAACTTGTGTATTACATATCGGGTGCTGTTGCCATGGTGAATCGTAATTTTCATAATTGGATTGGTCAGAGAGAAGAGAGAAGCTAGACCTGGTTGGGGCTGGGTGGCCGACAGCCCGACTCTTGAGCACGACATTATCAAACACCTCCTTGTGTCTTTTAGCCTCCCGGAAATCAAGTGTAGCGCCAGTTCCGGCAGGTCACGTTAGTCAAGCTAGCATCTGACTGTCAGCTGATCACGTCTACCTATAGGAACACAACGTCCATCACAGCACACGTATATAAGCTCCTTCAGTACTATCAGCAGCTATTGCGTTCTCCAGAGCTCATTTACCCTCCTCCATCCCCAGCTCCTCCTCTCGTCCAGTCAGGATTTGGTATTCTGATTCCCCTTGAATCAGACTAAATTCCCAAATTATTTTGTACAGTTAATATCAACATTAATGATATCTGCAATACATTATGTTGGTTCTGTTTACCCTAAGGGGGGTTATCGCTGCTCTCCCTGCTCTTATCAATGCTAGAGAACAGAACCATACAGCCAATCCAAACTGTATGCTAATAGGCAATCAATCATCTTTGACCATAGTGGTCCTGACAGAACCTACTGATGACGGCATTGACAGAGCCGCCGTATAGGCCGGAAGGCGACACGGGGGCATCAAGGAGAAACACCTTATCCTTCTCCTTGATGCCAGTGAGGTTGAGCCACAGATGCCTCTTTGTGGCGACCATGGCACCCATGGAAAAGCCGAAGGCACAGGCCGTTTGCTTGGTCGCGCACAGAGACAGGTCTGTAGCTTGGCGCAGATCCGCAAACACCTCCTCACTGATGTTTTCCCCGCTTGTGCTCAATTCTTTAAGCAGGTCAGCCTGGTACGCCTGCAACACCGCCAAAACTAAATATGCAGCCTGAAAAGCTTTCCCCACCAGTGTGGATGTAACTCTGCATGGTCTGGAGGGGAGCGCAGGCTTTTTAAGTGATGATGCGCTGACAGGGGAGAGATAGCCCTTGAGCGTCTCTTCAACCTGGGGCTTCATCGTATAACCTTGTGCCTTTCTTATAGTCAAATAAACCGACATCGTGGGCACAAAGACACGGGAAGAATATGTTTTATTCCATGACTTAGTTCGTCATGGAGATCTTGTTAGAAGCGGAGGGACAATCCTCTGGTGCCTCCCTCGGGCCACCCGACAGAAATCTGTTATCTAAATTTAATCATCTGGTGGTCTCTTGTTCCTAACTGAAGTCTAACTGAAGGCTGTCCACAGCGCAAGTGACTACCTTGAGTAGCTCATCATATGATCTGTCATCACGAGAGGCGCGCTCAGAAGCAGCGCACTCTCTTCCCAAGAGAACTAGCGTCCTCAGCCCGGTTTGAAGAAGTGCCGGCGCGTGCTCCAGATGAGGGCTCAAGGACCTCATGATCTGGTGAATAGACAAGAGAAAGGGGCGGACCCATCTCCTGCCCTTCAGCCAGATTGACATGCGTGGCCCATGATCTTGTCATCAAGGACGCGCAGGCTTGCTATTCCCGAAAGCAGGAGAGCCTGGCGTGGAGCACTTTGATGGAGAATAAGTCGCAGTGCTCAAGGGCTGACACAGCTGATGTTCCCCCAGACATAATATGCCAAAATAATGCGGATCATCCTCTGAGTTGGGCCGTGAGCAGGGCGGCGCGCATCTCTTGCTGGATTCTCAAAACATTATTCTCTTTTTTTTCAACTTCATTACAGAGAAAGAGAGTGAAAGAGGCTTAATTCCTACATGACAAAACTAACTCCTAGCAAAGGAGTATAGTTTGAGAATAGAAAGCAGCACACACAGCACACAATGTGGTTCTCAAGACAAAGGAACCTGAAAGCGCACCTGTCTCACATCTATTTATAGCCTCTGACATGCACATTCCGATGGTGTCATCAGAGGTTATTTAAGCCAAATTCTTGACGTGTTTGCCACACATGTTCACAACTGGTCAAACAAAGATGTTTTCCCATAGTACTAAAATCAGCGCAGCATTTAGAGTAGCTTTTGAAAGGGTACTCAATGTAGTATTTGCTCACTGTCTAAGACAAGGCTTTCTGTGTTCTCTTTCACGTCTTCTTGCACATGAATGTTTAAAAATGTGCAAATGATAAACTTTCGTGACCATGCAGCACTGGCCCGATCGGAACAGTTACAGCCCGACCGGGCCTCCAGGCAGTCCTTATTGTAACACCCGGGTGATGACAGCATAAATGACGGCACTCTCGTTGAACACAGTTTACAAAGAGTGGCTGTTTTGTCTATGTTTTTTGACCATAGCTGTTTTAACATATTGGGAAGACAGAATATTCCCAGACAGTAGATTTATATGACGCAGGTGGCAGCTCTATCATCTATATCCTTCACTTGCCATGCTGAACTGAGGAACTGTGATGTTAGTAACAGATTTACTTATTAATAGTTGATTGGTCAGCTAGCCTACTCTGCATGCAGAGTGCATGAAGAAATGCATGCAGAGCATATCCATCGACACAAACATACATTAGCGGAACTCTGTCTGTCTGTTTTACGCATTGTTTTTTTTCACCAAACCATATTATAGATGCGTCGTCAGATTTGAGATTAACCGTGGTGCAAATGCGTACCGAACTGTGGGTTCTTCACGGTTAGTTTTTTTAAAACTGAAAGCCATTAAATTCCTAGTTCTATTGCTAATGGTGAGAATGAAAAACAAAGAACGAATTAGTAAAGCATTTGACACCAAGATTTAAGCTGATTCATCATTTAACTTCATCTTCCTCCAGTTTTGTTTCTGATGTGGTGAAGATCTGCTATGGCAGTGATGAGACAGTTCAGGAAGACAAGGAGATTCAAGCATTTGTTCAGGATGTTTGCTTCTCTGGTATGAAGAATTGTCCAAAGAATTGTGGTGAGTACAGGATCATTTAACAATCTAAATGTGTAAGTGTGAATGTCACCCCTCCCCGACCCTGCGAGAGGTCCCCAGTTCAAATCCCGGACAAGCCCCCAATTCACAGCAACAGTAACTAAGGGGGGCAAGTCTAACTAAGGGTCAATTACACCCTGGGATGTAACAAGTGTTTGCATGCTTGCATATGCATTGTGTTTACATCACTCTTAAATGCATACACGAGGTAAACACGTAGTTAATGTTCACAGAGTTTCCGGATTCCCTGAAAACTCGGGAGCAGTTGGTCGAGTTCCTGACTGTTGTGATTTTCACAGCTTCAGCACAACACTCTGCAGTCAACTTTGGACAGGTGAGATTACACACACTTTTCAGGATGAATATAAACTATCCATGGGCTGATATCTGTGTGTCTGTCCTGTGTTCCAGTATGACTGGTTCGCCTGGGTCCCAAACAGCCCTTCCACCATGCGGAAGCCCCCTCCCACACAGAAGGGCCAGGTGGATATGAAGTACATCATGGAGAGTCTGCCGGACCGCGGACGTTCCTCTTGGCATCTGGGAGCAATTTGGGCCCTCAGTCAGTTCCAGGACAAAGAGGTTTGATGACCGATTCTTCAGAACTAGTTTGCATAAACTTGCTTCCTACAAATTCATTTTGTTTTGATTTGTGCAAACCTTCTCCAGCTGTTTTTAGGCCAGTATCCAGATATGTACTTCATTGAACAACCAATCATGGAAGCCGCTAAGACTTTCCACAAGAGATTAGCTGAAGTGACCAACATCATCAAGAGCCGAAATGAAAATCTGAAAGTGCCCTATTGGTATCTGTCTCCAGACCGAATCCCCAACAGTGTGGCCATCTGAGAGAACATCGGTGGGACATTTTAGCCAGTATATAGAGAAAAGGCAGAGAAAACCTTAACTGGGCTATTTCACAACATGACACAATCAACAAAATAATTGCTACAGTAACTAATGTTTTGTCTACACAAAAAAAATAAATAAATAAATGTGCAGTCAATATTCACAGTAATTGGAATGTGATGATGTAAGGATTCTCATCAGCAACCTGTGTGTGTGTGTGTGTGTGTGTGTGTTTGTTTGTTTTTTACTTTAAGAGATCTGATTTCTTTCTTTTTTATAATCGTTAGTCGTTCATGTAGTTGTCATTTGATATATCATGTAATCATTTTATGACGTATTACATATCTATCAAGTATTATAATGCCAGAATAAAGGCTAATAGCCTCTGAAATAAAAACAAAAGAATAACGATAAAAGAATAATCAAGATTAGGTCTCATACCCAGCAGAGGTGTGAAAGGTTTGTCAGTGAGAACAATAGAAACATGAATGGGGCAGTTCTCCACACCAGACATAGACAATAGACTGCAAGGGAGCTTACAGGGGACAATAAATTTTTGTTATTAGCCTTCTCTAAAAACACACATGACATGGTCTTAGAAATGTTTAATAAAATTCATATTTTTAGAGATAACATCCTCAGATTTGAAGTGATCGCACACACACTCACTCACTCTCACACACACACACACAAACACTTCAATCAACATTTATTTGTATAGCGCTTTTTACAATACATATCGTTTCAAAGCAACTTTACAGAAAATGCATGCATCTACATTACAATTTAGAGTGATCTGTTATCAATGTACATATTCAAATGACACAGCTAATAATGTATTAGTTTAAGGCAGAAACAATGAGCTCATTGAAGTAAAGAATTCGTGTTTGTTAACAAATGATTAGGATATATATAAAAATGTAACAGTGGTGCATGTTGATTCAGAGTTCCTTCATCTGAAGTCCTCGCAGGATTTGGAGTCCTCTCGAGTCATGACCTAGAAATGAAGTTAATAATATTGAGAAGAGGCTCTTCTGCTACAGGTAACAGCTCTTTCAGTAGTTTAGTGGGTATTGGATCTAAGTCGTTCCTGCCTATAGATTGGCCGGCAACAAAGGCGTGGTTTGCTGCTATGGCCGCCTACATAAGCTTTGAGCGTGGAAGGGGTGCGCCCCTTGTCCAGCAGCTCCTGAAGGAAAGACAGCCGCAGAGAGACGTCACAGGACGCTGAGTCTTTATTCTATAAGCCAGACCACTTAAGGGCGTAGAGGCGTCTAGTAGATGGAGCCTCAGAAATAGTGCGTAATACCCTCGCAGGGAGGCCCGTAAGCTTCCGTTGAGGGGCCAGACATGGAGGGCCAACAACTCGAATTGGCCAGAGAGCTGCTGCCAGCAGCTGCATCAACTTGGGGAGCCATGACTGGTTCCACCAGAGAGGGGCCACCAGAAGGACTGCGCGCCTGATTCATCTGATGACCTGACCAGGGGAAAGGCGTACAAAGGAAGGCTGGGCCCCTCGTGGCATCAGAGACGCATCCGAGACGGTAAGCCTGGCCTGAAACACAGGGTTACAGCCAATACTGCAAGGGCCGCATGTGTAGCAGGCCCAGAGGAACTACTGAGGAGGTGGCCGTCATTAGGCCTAACATCCTCTGAAAGGCTCTGAGGGGGGAGTAAAACCCCAACTCTGAAAGACGCTGCAAGTTGCTGAATCATCAGAGTGCACTCTGGTGTGAGTCAGGCCCACATTTGGGCCGAAATTGAGAACTGCTCCCAGGAAGGAGATTCGCTTGCTAGAAGACAGTGAGCTATTAGCTAGGTTGATCCTGAGTCCCATGCATTCCAAATGGCTGAGGAGCAAGGACCTGTGAGGGTTCAACTCAGCCTTCGACTGGAACCCAACTCCGGAGATGGCTTCCAAAGCCTGGGTCAATTCTGTTGTCAGCGCAACTATCTAAAAGCAGCGGGGTCTGACTCGTCCATGGAGCAGAGGAGTTTAGAAAACCTGTAGGACCACCATGGTGTGGAGGGCGGAGCCCGCTTGACCAGCCAATGTGTAGGCATGCCCTGCAAGGGCTGAAGTGGTCCTGCAGGGTTTGGAGGGGTGGGCGAGCTTATCTTTCCATTCTAGAGCTGTGAACGGGCAGAGGTGCGCGGTCACGGCTTAGAGAGGAGGTAGCTTTTCATACCCTTTTTCTCCAGTCAATAGCAGTGAGGGTGGTGGAGGCTGAAGTGTGGACGCGAGCCGAATAGGGGGCGCGCCATGACCTGGTGAGTTTGTCGTGAACCTCCGGGAAGAACGGCGCTGCTCTCTGACGAGGGGTCCATTGGCGGTGCCCTGGCAGGAACCATTCATCTAGGTGGCTGCGTGCGGGCTCCTCTGGGGCAGACCACTCTAATCTGAGCTCCTCGACAGCCATTGAGAGGATTCGGATGAGCTCGGCATCCAGCCCAGTGCTGGCGTCGCTTGGATCTTTAGCTGCCAGGGAGGCAGATTCATCCACTGAGCATGACCAATCGTCTGCATCGGAAGTCACCAGTGACATGATGTCTTTGGGGAGATCCTTCTCGTATCCCCCAAACGAGACCAGGCCGTTCGCTCCAGAAGAGGGGAGTTGGTCTGCACGTGAGAAGAGCACGGGGGAATCCTCTCTCTGTGGGGAGAGTGAGGCATGCGGGACCTGTGCCGACGTGAGCTCACTCACACCCGACTGCTCACTCCTCTGGCTCTGCTGTTTCTTCCTCCATGGGAGGAAGAGATCAGGAGAGCACTGGGAGCGGAGTTGCTCTCTGAAAAGAAAGCGATCTGCCAGCAGAGAGAGGCGAAAATCATGTTCTCACAGTGAAAACAGTTCCTCTCTGTGTGCTCCGCTTTTGCATGGGCTTTCCTCAGACAGGCAACGCACAAGCCACACTCATTTCCAACAACATTGCAGAAATTTGCTCTTTGAATTTGCTCTTTTAGCTCGTCAGATGGCCGCAGGGGAGAAGCGTTGGCCGTCTAATCTGTTGATCGCCTCGGAGTCCAGCGAGAAAGATTCTGAAGCCTATGGCGAGATTTGCCCGCTCATATAGACGGGTAGCCCTGCGCATTTTGGCAGGCTGCAGCGCCATATGTTCGTGCAGCTTCACTGCATGATTTAATCAGGCTTCAGTATTTCTGAGAAAAAGGAGTTTTCCCAAAGCGTCAAATATGACACAGTACGATTGATAGGGAACTGTAATTGCGAGTGTGGTATCTCTCTCTGTCAAGTCAAGTCACCATTATTTATATAGCGCTTTTGACAGTACAGATTGTTTTAAAGCAGCTTTACAGTGATAACAGGAAAATAATGCAACAAGTTTGTTTTGGCTGTACAGCCGCTCTGGAGAAAACAGTGACGTCACCGTCCAGCTATGTTCAGTTCTCATACAATGTTGTCAAAGCAGACAGATCAATAATATTAAGAATAAAAAGTGTCCCCAACTAAGCAAGCCAGAGGCGACAGTGGCAAGGAACCCAAAATCCATCAGTGACAGAATGGAGAAAAAAACTTTGGGAGAAATCAAGCTCAGTTGCTCAGTTCTCTCTGGCCAACAAACGGTGCATGAATAAGATCCAGGCAGCATTACAGGTCAGAAGTCATGTTTATTGATTTCAAAGGTTGGGTGTTTTTGTTTTTGATGTTTTGTAACACGTCTGTTTGTCTGTCACTCGGTTATGACGCATGCGACACTTAGTGGAGAGAAGCAGTATTTACAACATAATGCAGAAGTTTGGACAATTTTTCTCAATTTAATTTTCTCATAATCCTATGCTCTGCTTAAATATTTAAAATTAATTTTGTAGACAAACATGAATTATACCTATATACAACTTTTATTTTTGTAAAAGTTGAATGAAAATGAATGAATGAATGAATGGAGTGGATATTGAAGAAAAGCAGCACATATTTTCACTTTACTATTAGCTATTCTAACATTTGCAAAACAGACATAATACAAAATGACAAGAAATGTCTAATCTTTTGGCATATGCATATAGATATGTGAGTGTGACTATAGCTTTTTACATTTGTTTAGTCATTTTTTCCCCCCAAATGTAGGGTGGTATTTAATCATCTTTTGCCCACAGTGAGTTTTAGTTCAGCTTCAAATCTGCATTAGTCAGCAAAACAGCAAATCACTGATTAACTTTGAGCTGTTTGTGGGTCAGAAGCTCCTCCAGCTGAGAGCAGCCGCAGAAACTCTGATCCTGATGGAGAAACACTCCGTTTCTGAAGACTCGATGCTTCAGTCCAGGAGCAGGAGCGATGCAGGCCGACCCATGTGCTCCGTTCCTCCACATCAGCAGATGAACGAGTGTGTGTCGCTACGGT
>CM077211.1:38325095-38327595 GCA_039654625.1 Rhinogobio ventralis
ATTTATTTCGTTTTATAAAATGTATTTTTATTAATCTTTTTTATTGTTTCTATTTATATTCATCAAATAGTTTAGTTTGTATTTATTTGTTTGTTTATTTATTTATTTATTTTAATTAGTGTATTTAATATTTAATATAATATATTCATGTATTTTTACTTATTTAAATACAATTTTATTTTAATCAAATGTATTTATTTACTTACTTTAATCTTATTTTTACACTGCTTTTCTCTAGACTTTTAGATTATTAAAGTGTTATTAAAATGTTCTTCTGATCACTATAAGGTTTAATGGCTCTTCTATGGCATCGCTGTGAAAACCTTTATTTTACGAGTGTAGAGCTGCTCTTCACATGTTCCTGAATGGAACATCTTCATCATTCGGAAGCAGGAGCTGAGCTTTACTCCATGAGATTGAGTTTTGCTGAAAGACTCTTATTTCAGTAACACTAAACCACAGCCTGAATGTTCTTGTGTAACTGAAGAGACGGGTCAGGTTAAATAACGCGTGATGTAACAGCAGTGGACACAGCGAGAGCAGTGTTTCTCTAGTAAAACATTCTGGTTAAATTAACTCAAGAAATGGTTACAAGTGCTATAATTAGAGTTTTCTAGAAGATGTTTAAAGCTTGAAGGATCATCGGAGGATCTGAACTGTTTAAGGTAACATGAGCTGTTTGTCAGTTCTGTTATTTACTTCACCTGTTTGACAAAATGCACTTATGTTTTGTGTGCATGTTTTCACAGTCAGTATGCTGAACACGGAGACGGAGAAGAAGGAAGCAAAATGACGAGGCCAGATGCTTTAATCTCGCTGGACGCTGAAGCTGACGCCTCTGCAAGAAGAAGAAAACCAACCCTCGTCAGGTAATGATGTTCTTGCTCAGTGTTTCTGTCTTGTTTTCAATCAGGATGCATTTACTGGAGGAGCAAAATGACTGAAGATATTGTGCTGAAAAACAAAAATACTAAGAATATCATTTTTTTGCAGTGTTAATATACACTATATTGCCAAAGTATTGGGCCGCCCCTCCAAATCCCTGAGTTCAGGTGTTCAATCCCTTCATGGCCACAGGTGTATAAATCAAGCACTAGGCATGCAGACGCTTCTACAAACATTTGTGAAAGAATGGGTCGCTCTCAGGAGCTCAGTGAACTCAAGCGTGGTACCGTGATAGGTTGCCACCTGTCCATTCCTGACATTTCCTCACTACTAAATATTCCACGCTCAACTGTTAGTGGGATTATAACAAAGTGGAAGCGATTGGGAACAACAGCAACTCAGCCACGAAGTGATAGGCCACGTAAAATCACAGAGCGGGGTCAGCGCATGCTGAGGGTCACAGTGCGCAGAAGACGCCAACTTTCTGCAGAGTCAATAGCTACAGACCTCCAAACGTCTGTGGCCTTCAGATGAGCTCAAGAACAGTGCGTAGAGAGCTTCATGGAATGGGTTTCCATGGCCGAGCAGCTCATCCAAGCCTTACATCACCAAGAGCAATGCAAAGCGTGGGATGCAGTGGGGTAAAGCACGCCGCCACTGGACTCTAGAGCAGTGAGACGTGTTCTCTGGAGTGACCAATCACGCTTCTCTCTCTGCCAATCCCATGGACGAGTCTGGGTTTGGCGGTTGCCAGGGGAACGGGACTTGACTGACTGCATTGTGCCAAGTGTAAAGTTTGGTGGAGGGGGGATTATGGGGTGGGGTTGTTTTTCAGGGGTTGGGCTTGGCCCCTTAGTTCCAGTGAAAGGAACTCTTAATGCTTCAGCATACCAAGACATTTTGGACAATTTCATGCTCCCAACTTTGTGGGAACAGTTTGGGGATGGCCCCTTCCTGTCCCAACATGACTGCGCTCCAGTGCACAAAGCGTCGGTCCATAAAGACATGGATGAGTGAGTTTGGTGTGGAGGAACTTGACTGGCCTGCACAGAGTCCTGACCTCATCCCGATAGAACACCTTTGGGATGAATTAGAGCGGAGACTGTGAGCCAGGCCTTCTCGTCCAACATCAGTGCCTGACCTCACAAATGCGCTTCTAGAAGAATGGTCAAAAATTCCCATAAACACACTCCTAAACCTTGCGGAAAGCCTTCCCAGAAGAGTTGAAGCTGTTATAGCTGCAAAGGGTGGGCCAACTCCATATTAAACCCTACGGATTAAAAATGGGATGGCATTAAAGTTCATGTGCATGTAAAGACAGGCGTCACAAAACTTTTGGCAATATAGTGTAGTTTAAATGCATTCACACAGCAGCTTCACTCCAGATGTGTCTGTGCTCCTCTTAAATCAGATCCAAAACATTTGATCCTTCACT
This sequence comes from Rhinogobio ventralis, assembly GCA_039654625.1. Taxonomy (NCBI): domain Eukaryota; kingdom Metazoa; phylum Chordata; class Actinopteri; order Cypriniformes; family Gobionidae; genus Rhinogobio; species Rhinogobio ventralis. The sequence goes on from CM077211.1 coordinate 38,327,416, forward strand.
TCTTCTTCAAGTCCAGAGTGACTCCGAATCAAAGTGTGAACGCAGGAAACCGCAGTCCTGTCAGGTGCGTCCATCACTTCCAGTGTTTCTCCTCCTGTGAGGGATGATGAACACGGTTTAGCTATACAACAAACAGGACATTTTATTTATAATGTTAATTGTGATTTTTAATCCACTCTT
>CM077211.1:38335095-38382595 GCA_039654625.1 Rhinogobio ventralis
GTTTCCAGGAATGTTTAAATCCAGAGAAATAAGTGATTTTAACCAGGACACGGCCCGTGTGTGCGTCGCCTATTAATGACATCATACCCGCCTTACCCTCAGTTTTATTTTCTAGTAACCATGGAAACACAAAGCCGCTTTAATATCTAATGTTTTTTATTAGACGCTGAGCAACTGTTTGGATCATTCATGGACAGAAACTAATCATTGTTCTCCAGCTCAACACAGTTAGTCTTATTGTTTAGATCTGGTGTTCTTGATTTACCGCGAGTACCATGTTTTACCATGCCTGATATGATCTCGCTCACTGCAGTGTGAACAAGTGTCTCATAGTAGCGCAGAGCGGACGCACAGAGTAGCATTATAACATCACTTTAACACACTCAGATGTGTGTGATAGGATAAAACAGCGCTGCGTTCCCACACACACACACGAGCGGAGGAAGCGGAAGCGCTCGTCTGACAGAATAAAAGCTCCGCCCAATCAAGAGTCAAGACACGCCTTTGTGTTGAATAAGAGACGAAACATTACATATTGTGCCTTTAAGTGTTTTATTTTTTTGACTCCATTGGCAGATATTTGGAGAATTGCACTTTTGAACATTCTTGTCTTAGAATTCATGCTTCATATAATCATATAATCTGTTTGTATGTCATATGGCTAAACGCTGTACGTGTGGTTATGATTCCAGAGATGAATATCTGTCCGCTGGAGACACCGCTGAGATCTACTCGGTTCTGTCTGCGACTCTTCTGAAGCTGGAAAAGGTTCGTCTGCGTCTCAGATCTTCATCAAACATCTGTTTGTACCAGCACTGAGATGAACTTACTGCTTTGAAAACAGAATTTGGTTTGAAACTCTTTTATTATATAATCTTAAAGTCACATGAACGTTAAGGAAACATTCCAAAACATAACTTTGAATGAACGTTCTATTAACGTTGCTGAAAGAACGTTTGTTCGTAACTTTGAGAGAAACTTGACACAACGTTCTGTAAGCTGTGCTCATTCAGTGATTATGATCATGAGTGATTATTGATTATGAGCTCTTCATGTTTTCCAGATTCACAGAAACCTGCAGAGGCTGATGGAGAGCGTGTCTGACGTCTGAAGATCAATGCCAGTCATTGTCATCGTTTCAATGTGTTTCTTGTTTAAGTACTGTGTAAAAAATCATCATCATAAGTAGAACTAGTTACCGTTTTATGCAAACATTAGAATAACAGATTCCAGTAATAGTCAAACATGAAATAAGCATCAGCTGAGCCAGTGTTTCTCACACATTCGACTGAGGTATAAAAAAAGAGTTTGAGATAAAATTATGCTTTGATATTTGATACTTTGTATGAATAGACTGTACAGTAACCCAGCTGACAGAACCATGTTCTGAGAATGTTTAACGGTATTTCTGAACGTTCAAACATCCCGTTTTTAAATGTTTCATTATGTGAATGTTTTAGGAACGTTCTATTGTATTATTCTTCAAACATTATGGGAACGTTACTTTTGAATGTTCTCTGAAACAAGTAGCAACATTTAAAAAACGATTCAGAAAACATTCCATGAGCGATGTATAAGTAACGTTTCTGTGCAAACGTTATATTAACATTACTGGAAGAATGTTTGTTCATAACCATTCTGAGAACATGAATGAAAACTGTATTTTAATTTGAAGTGAATAAAGTTTGTCTAGGCTATGAATGATGTGATTTCACACGTTTTGCAAAAAACGCTCAGGAATGTTTTAAAACGCTTGTCATGATGATTGTGATCTAGATGACGCACGACTCGACGACATCTGAACAACCTGAAGACTTTCACAAAGAAACTGTTGCTTTATTTGTCTAGAGGAAACGGGGACAGTGAGGGGTGCATGTGAAACTAATCTGAACAAAAACAGAGTAGCTGCATTACATTATCAATGTAATACATAATCAATCATCATATAAGAAAAGACATTTTCTCAATCTCGTTAAACAATGTTGTTCTGAGGGTGGTGGTTTTCGAAGGATCTCTTTCAGTTCGGATTCAGACAGTGAAAGAGTGTGTTGTGTTGTATGCTAATGTGCTGAATGTCATCTCTGCTCTCCACAGAACGCTATTGTTTCTCTGTGAGCTGGAATGAGAACGAGACTCGAGCTGACGGGGGAGTTTGATGCTTTCAGCTCCTAAACATCCGGAAAATACTTTATGTGCCCAGTATAAACACTTTAGGTTTAAATGTGTATGTATTGCACATTTTAAATTGGTTAACTTTTTGTAACTTTTTGCATTAAAAAAATAGTTTTCAATAGAATAAATTTCCCTCCCATCTGAATGAACGTTCTCAGAATGTTCTGGCAACGTTCACTAAGAACTTTCTTCAGTAACATTAATATAGCCTAACGTTTGTTCAAAGTTATCTGGTCTTTAACTATGTTCTCAAAACGTCAGCACAAAAACGTCATTCATGACACGTTTTTCTGAAATATTTTAGTAGGACGTTTCTCTAACATTTTTAAATGTTACTACTGGTTTCAGAACGCTCAGAGAACATTCAAGAGTAACGCTCAGAGAACATTCAAGAGTAACGCTCAGAGAACATTCAAGAGTAACGCTCAGAGAACATTCAAGGGTAACGCTCAGAGAACGTTCAAGAGTAACGCTCAGAGAACGTTCAAGAGTAACGCTCAGAGAACGTTCAAGAGTAACGCTCAGAGAACGTTCAAGAGTAACGCTCAGAGAACGTTCAAGAGTAACGCTCAGAGAACGTTCAAGAGTAACGCTCAGAGAACGTTCAAGAGTAACGCTCAGAGAACGTTCAAGAGTAACGCTCAGAGAACGTTCAAGAGTAACGCTCAGAGAACGTTCAAGAGTAACGCTCAGAGAACATTCAAGAGTAACGTTCAGAGAACATTCAAGAGTAACGCTCAGAGAACATTAAAGAGTAACGCTCAGAAAACATTAAAGAGTAACGCTCAGAAAACATTAAAGAGTAACGCTCAGAGAACATTCAAGAGTGACGCTCAGAGAACATTCAAGAGTGACGCTCAGAGAACATTCAAGAGTGACGCTCGGAGAACATTCAAGAGTGACGCTCGGAGAACATTCAAGAGTGACGCTCAGAGAACATTCAAGAGTGACGCTCAGAGAACATTCAAGAGTGACGCTCAGAGAACATTCAAGAGTAACGCTCAGAGAACATTCAAGAGTAACGCTCAGAGAACATTCAAGAGTGACGCTCAGAGAACATTCAAGAGTGACGCTCTGAGAACACTCAAGAGTAACGCTCGGAGAACACTCAAGAGTAACGCTCGGAGAACACTCAAGAGTAACGCTCGGAGAACACTCAAGAGTAACGTTCGGAGAACATTCAAGAGTAACGCTCAGAGAACATTCAAGAGTGACGCTCAGAGAACACTCAAGAGTGACGCTCAGAGAACATTCAAGAGTAACGTTCAGAGAACATTCAAAAGTGACGCTCAGAGAACATTCAAGAGTGACGCTCAGAGAACATTCAAGAGTAACGCTCAGAGAACATTCAAGAGTGACGCTCAGAGAACATTCAAGAGTAACGTTGAGAGAACATTCTAAAGTAACGTTCAGAGAACATTCAAGAGTAACGCTCAGAGAACATTCAAAAGTGACGCTCAGAGAACATTCAAGAGTAACGCTCAGAGAACATTCAAGAGTAACGTTCAGAGAACATTCAAGAGTAACGCTCAGAGAACATTCAAGAGTAAAGCTCAGAGAACATTCAAGAGTAACGTTCAGAGAACATTCAAGAGTAACGCTCAGAGAACATTCAAGAGTAACGCTGAGAGAACGTTCAAGAGTAACGTTCAGAGAACATTCAAAAGTGACGCTCAGAGAACATTCAAGAGTGACGCTCAGAGAACATTCAAGAGTAACGCTGAGAGAACGTTCAAGAGTAACGTTCAGAGAACATTCAAAAGTGACGCTCAGAGAACATTCAAGAGTAACGCTCAGAGAACATTCAAGAGTAACGCTGAGAGAACGTTCAAGAGTAACGTTCAGAGAACATTCAAAAGTGACGCTCAGAGAACATTCAAGAGTGACGCTCAGAGAACATTCAAGAGTAACGCTCAGAGAACATTTAAGAGTGACGCTCAGAGAACATTCAAGAGTAACGTTGAGAGAACATTCTAAAGTAACGTTCAGAGAACATTCAAGAGTAACGCTCAGAGAACACTCAAGAGTAACGCTCAGAGAACATTCAAAAGTAACGTTCAGAGAACATTCAAGAGTAACGCTCAGAGAACATTCAAAAGTGACGCTCAGAGAACATTCAAGAGTAACGCTCAGAGAACATTCAAGAGTAACGTTCAGAGAACATTCAAGAGTAACGCTCAGAGAACATTCAAGAGTAACGCTCAGAGAACATTCAAGAGTAAAGCTCAGAGAACATTCAAGAGTAACGTTCAGAGAACATTCAAGAGTAACGCTCAGAGAACACTCAAGAGTAACGCTCAGAGAACATTCAAGAGTAACGCTCAGAGAACATTCAAGAGTAACGCTCAGAGAACATTCAAGAGTAACGCTCAGAGAACACATTCAAGAGTAACGTTCAGAGAACACTCAAGAGTAACGCTCAGAGAACATTCAAGAGTAACGTTCAGAGAACACATTCAAGAGTAACGCTTAGAGAACACTCAAGAGTAACGCTCAGAGAACATTCAAGAGTAACGCTCAGAGAACACTCAAGAGTAACGCTCAGAGAACATTCAAGAGTAACGCTCAGAGAACATTCAAGAGTAACGCTCAGAGAACATTCAAGAGTAACGCTCAGAGAACATTCAAGAGTAACGCTCAGAGAACATTCAAGAGTAACGTTCAGAGAACATTCAAGAGTAACGCTCAGAGAACATTCAAGAGTAACGCTCAGAGAACACTCAAGATTAACGCTCAGAGAACATTCAAGAGTAACGTTCAGAGAACATTCAAGAGTAACGTTCAGAGAACACTCAAGAGTAACGTTCAAAGAACACTCAAGATTAACGCTCAGAGAACATTCAAGAGTAACGTTCAGAGAACATTCAAGAGTAACGTTCAGAGAACATTCAAGAGTAACGTTCAGAGAACATTCAAGAGTAACGCTCAGAGAACACTCAAGAGTAACGCTCAGAGAACATTCAAGAGTGACGCTCAGAGAACATTCAAGAGTAACGCTCAGAGAACATTCAAGAGTAACGCTCAGAGAACATTCAAGAGTAACGTTCAGAGAACACTCAAGATTAACGCTCAGAGAACATTCAAGAGTAACGTTCAGAGAACATTCAAGAGTAACCCTCAGAGAACATTCAAGAGTAACGTTTAGAGAACATTCAAGAGTAACGTTCAGAGAACATTCAAGAGTAACCCTCAGAGAACATTCAAGAGTAACGTTTAGAGAACATTCAAGAGTAACGTTCAGAGAACATTCAAGAGTAACGCTCAGAGAACATTCAAGAGTAACCCTCAGAGAACATTCAAGAGTAACGTTCAGAGAACATTCAAGAGTAACGCTCAGAGAACATTCAAGAGTAACCCTCAGAGAACATTCAAGAGTAACCCTCAGAGAACATTCAAGAGTAACGCTCAGAGAACATTCAAGAGTGACGCTCAGAGAACATTCAAGAGTGACGCTCAGAGAACATTCAAGAGTAACGCTCAGAGAACACTCAAGAGTAACGCTCAGAGAACACTCAAGAGTGACGCTCAGAGAACATTCAAGAGTAACGCTCAGAGAACATTCAAGAGTAACCCTCAGAGAACATTCAAGAGTAACGTTCAGAGAACATTCAAGAGTAACGCTCAGAGAACATTCAAGAGTAACGCTCAGAGAACATTCAAGAGTAACCCTCAGAGAACATTCAAGAGTAACCCTCAGAGAACATTCAAGAGTAACGTTTAGAGAACATTCAAGAGTAACGTTCAGAGAACATTCAAGAGTAACGCTCAGAGAACATTCAAGAGTAACCCTCAGAGAACATTCAAGAGTAACGTTCAGAGAACATTCAAGAGTAACGCTCAGAGAACATTCAAGAGTAACGCTCAGAGAACATTCAAGAGTAACCCTCAGAGAACATTCAAGAGTAACGTTCAGAGAACACTCAAGAGTAACGCTCAGAGAACATTCAAGAGTAACGCTCAGAGAACACTCAAGAGTAACGCTCAGAGAACACTCAAGAGTGACGCTCAGAGAACATTCAAGAGTAACGCTCAGAGAACATTCAAGAGTAACCCTCAGAGAACATTCAAGAGTAACGTTCAGAGAACATTCAAGAGTAACGCTCAGAGAACATTCAAGAGTAACGCTCAGAGAACATTCAAGAGTAACCCTCAGAGAACATTCAAGAGTAACCCTCAGAGAACATTCAAGAGTAACGCTCAGAGAACATTCAAGAGTAACGCTCAGAGAACATTCAAGAGTAACCCTCAGAGAACATTCAAGAGTAACGTTCAGAGAACACTCAAGAGTGACGCTCAGAGAACATTCAAGAGTGACGCTCAGAGAACATTCAAGAGTAACGCTCAGAGAACACTCAAGAGTAACGCTCAGAGAACATTCAAGAGTAACGCTCAGAGAACATTCAAGAGTAACGTTCAGAGAACACTCAAGAGTGACGCTCAGAGAACATTCAAGAGTAACGCTCAGAGAACATTCAAGAGTAACCCTCAGAGAACATTCAAGAGTAACGTTCAGAGAACACTCAAGAGTGACGCTCAGAGAACATTCAAGAGTGACGCTCAGAGAACATTCAAGAGTAACGCTCAGAGAACACTCAAGAGTAACGCTCAGAGAACATTCAAGAGTAACGCTCAGAGAACATTCAAGAGTAACGTTCAGAGAACACTCAAGAGTGACGCTCAGAGAACATTCAAGAGTAACGCTCAGAGAACATTCAAGAGTAACGCTCAGAGAACATTCAAGAGTAACGTTCAGAGAACACTCAAGATTAACGCTCAGAGAACATTCAAGAGTAACGTTCAGAGAACATTCAAGAGTAACCCTCAGAGAACATTCAAGAGTAACGTTTAGAGAACATTCAAGAGTAACGTTCAGAGAACATTCAAGAGTAACCCTCAGAGAACATTCAAGAGTAACGTTTAGAGAACATTCAAGAGTAACGTTCAGAGAACATTCAAGAGTAACGCTCAGAGAACATTCAAGAGTAACCCTCAGAGAACATTCAAGAGTAACGTTCAGAGAACATTCAAGAGTAACGCTCAGAGAACATTCAAGAGTAACCCTCAGAGAACATTCAAGAGTAACCCTCAGAGAACATTCAAGAGTAACGCTCAGAGAACATTCAAGAGTGACGCTCAGAGAACATTCAAGAGTGACGCTCAGAGAACATTCAAGAGTAACGCTCAGAGAACACTCAAGAGTAACGCTCAGAGAACACTCAAGAGTGACGCTCAGAGAACATTCAAGAGTAACGCTCAGAGAACATTCAAGAGTAACCCTCAGAGAACATTCAAGAGTAACGTTCAGAGAACATTCAAGAGTAACGCTCAGAGAACATTCAAGAGTAACGCTCAGAGAACATTCAAGAGTAACCCTCAGAGAACATTCAAGAGTAACCCTCAGAGAACATTCAAGAGTAACGTTTAGAGAACATTCAAGAGTAACGTTCAGAGAACATTCAAGAGTAACGCTCAGAGAACATTCAAGAGTAACCCTCAGAGAACATTCAAGAGTAACGTTCAGAGAACATTCAAGAGTAACGCTCAGAGAACATTCAAGAGTAACGCTCAGAGAACATTCAAGAGTAACCCTCAGAGAACATTCAAGAGTAACGTTCAGAGAACACTCAAGAGTAACGCTCAGAGAACATTCAAGAGTAACGCTCAGAGAACACTCAAGAGTAACGCTCAGAGAACACTCAAGAGTGACGCTCAGAGAACATTCAAGAGTAACGCTCAGAGAACATTCAAGAGTAACCCTCAGAGAACATTCAAGAGTAACGTTCAGAGAACATTCAAGAGTAACGCTCAGAGAACATTCAAGAGTAACGCTCAGAGAACATTCAAGAGTAACCCTCAGAGAACATTCAAGAGTAACCCTCAGAGAACATTCAAGAGTAACGCTCAGAGAACATTCAAGAGTAACGCTCAGAGAACATTCAAGAGTAACCCTCAGAGAACATTCAAGAGTAACGTTCAGAGAACACTCAAGAGTGACGCTCAGAGAACATTCAAGAGTAACGCTCAGAGAACACTCAAGAGTAACGCTCAGAGAACATTCAAGAGTAACGCTCAGAGAACATTCAAGAGTAACGTTCAGAGAACACTCAAGAGTGACGCTCAGAGAACATTCAAGAGTAACGTTCAGAGAACACTCAAGAGTAACGTTCCTATAATGTTTGAAGAATGATACTTTTTTTTAAATAACGTTTTTATAACTTTAATGGTAATGTTAGCAAAATGTTCTTACACTGTAAAAAAGTATTGTTGGTTTAACTTAAAGTAAGTTACCCGAGTGCCTTAAAATTTGGAGTTAATACAATGAAGATTAGCTCAATCAACAGAAACTCAAAATATTATGTTATCTGAATCACAGTAATTATCTAAGTGGATTTGACAAAAGAAAAAGTTGTGATAAATCATGAAAATATCTTTTTAGTGTATAAACATATTTTTGTTTCAAATACAGAAGAAATGGACTGTGTTTTTAATGTTTTAGATATAAACATTGTTAAAACTGCTTATCATATCATATACAAAGTCAAAAACACACCAATAGCTACAAAAATGATCAGAGCTAAAATATATGCGCTTTTACGAAACTAAACGCCTGTTTCTGCTCGAGACGCACGAAAACAGATGAAAAAATCACAGAACTCAATGGATTTTATTCGAGCCTCATCCTCTAACTGTTTTGCATGAACAAAAGCCGAGTCTAACTCACAGCGAACAGCTGAAACTCCTGCCAATCACGGTCACGAGTGGCGTTACGTATGATGGATTATAACCGGACGGTGATCTCCAGTGTCTCTATAGTAACTGATGGACGCGCTGAGCGCGACCGGACCGTCTCTCTATCATGTCAGATCAGCCCTCATCTCCTCCAGCCGGACAGAAGCCCGCGCTCCGGGCCCCTGGATCCTCTCAGAGCCGCTTCCAGGTGGACCCGGTGGCGGAGGCAGCGGCGGCGGCGGCGGCGGCAGCGGGTGTCGCTCCCCCGGGATCGCGCTCCTCCACCGGCGAGGAGTCCAAGGGTCGGTTCCGGGTGGTGAACTTCCTCAGCCCGTCTGATGCCGCTCCTGACGCGGGAGTGAACGGAGACACGGTGAGGAGCGAGGCGAGCCTGCATTCATCCACCGGAGGTCTCAGTCATTTCTCAGACACGCACTCCAGCACGTACTACCTGCGGACCTTCGGTCACAACACCATCGACGCGGTGCCGAACATCGACTTCTACCGGCAGACAGAAGCTCCGCTCGGGGAGAAGCTCCTGCGCCCGTCGCTGTCGGAACTACACGATGAGCTCGACAAGGTCTGAGATTCTCCACACACACTTCCATCAGTGCACGACTGATTCACTTCATACAGTGTGGCTTTTAATTATTGGCGCACTTGTATATCCAAAATTAAAAAGGCTATTTTTAAATTAAAATATAAAACACGTAAACTTCTTTTATTTCATGGTATTTGCCAAAGCAGCATTTCCCAATTTTGTTTAGTTTAACTTCATACACTAAAATAAATAAATCTGAAATAAAAATGAATTCTGATTCAAAATGAGTGATGTAGTGTTTGAACATGTATTACTCAGAGCATGATAATTACTGAACTCTATGATTTCTGCAGTTTATTGTTTTTAGAGATGCAGTATACATGTTATTAAAAACTTCACATCATCATATTCAGATATGAGTTTGGCTGATTCCCGTCAGACGACACACACACACACACACACATACACACACACACACACACACACACTCATTCTTACATACATACAAACACACACTCACTAACTCTCTCACACACACACACACACACACACACACACATTCACACACACACGCTCTCACACACACACACACGCTCTCACACACACACGCTCACACTCTCACACACACACACACTCTCTCTCACACACACACACACACTCATTCTTACATACATACAAACACACATACGCTTACACACACACACACACACACTCACTAACTCTCGCACTCACTCATATACACACACACTCACATTCACACTCACTCTCTCTCTCTCTCTCTCTCACACACACACACTCACACATACACACACACTCTCTCACACACACACACACACACACACACACGCTCTCACACACACACGCGCACACACACGCTCACACACACACACACACACACACTCTCTCACACGCTCACACACACGCACACACACACTCTCTCACATGCTCACACACACGCACACACACACTCTCTCTCACACACTCACACACACACGCACACACACACGCTCTCTCACACACACGCTCTCACACACACACACACACACACTCTCTCACATACACACACGCACACACACACATGCTCACACACACACACACACACACTCTCTCTCACACACACACACACACACACACACACTCTCACACACACACACTCTTGTGCTCAGACAATAGTCTCTCTCACACACCCACTCCGTGCGGCACCATGATCGCCCTGCTGCCGCTCTGGCTGGCGTCACTATGTCAGCGTGTGACCCGCGCGTCTCTGTCAAAGACCCAGTGTCCCGACATCACTGAACACACAGGTTACACCATCTCTGGATCACTTCAGCTCAACTCACTAAAGTTCTCTGACTGAGACACTACAGGCAAACCATTGTGCTTGAGCTCTATTCTGCCTCCATAACGCGTCTTCATTCAGACCAGTGGACAGAAAACATCCAAAACACACATTTAAGTGTTTATTTCATTGCACTTTTAATGCGTCTGTAGATTTCAGAGCTTGAGTCAGAAATCACTTCAGCAGCTTCACACACACCACACTTCACAGTTTATATATTCTGATGGTTTGCTCATATATCATTCACCTGATTTATGTAATATTTTGCTCCTAAAAACATGATGAAAATGATTTGTTTCTGTCTGTTGACAGTATTTTCTGATTTGTGAAGTGACAAAAAGAGAAATTTGTAAAAACCTTTAATATGTCAACAAAATCAAACTAGAAATTTGAACCTGCTTTATCGAATGTTCTGGAAATGTATGCAAAGCCATGCATATTTAATTAGATAATGCCTAATTTGCATATTTAAACATATCAATACCAAACAATTGTCTTGAATGGAATTATCTATTAGTTAAAGTTTTTCACCTGCAGTGTCTTCCTTAAATGTTAACGTAAAATCGAACTGGTGTCAAAGTCTAAAGTTTGTTTCACTTTCTCTAGCACTTGAGTTTAATCACTGATGATATACGTCTGCACTTCTTGTCCAGTTTTCTCTGGATTACTGTTGATATTTGTACTTATTGTGCCTCCGTTATGATAATAAATGAATGATTTGTGTTTTAGATGTTTGTTGGCTTGTTGTTCTCGTTCGTAGGAGCCGTATGAGGAGGGGTTTCCCAGCGGAGAGGAGCTCACAGCCGCAGAGATCATCACGCTGAAGGAAGCGTCCGACTCCAAGGGCGGCACGGTGAAGTTCGGCTGGATCAAAGGAGTCCTGGTCAGTCAGACAAACACACGCGTCTCACAGGCGTAATGATCAGCCGATCGTGCTGATGATCGTTTATGATGATTGTGTGCAGATACGATGCATGCTGAACATCTGGGGAGTGATGCTGTTCATCAGGATGTCGTGGATTGTGGGTCAGGCTGGCATCGGTACGCAACCTGAACTCACTCGGATGGGTTTGCAGTGTCTGGTCGTAGATTGTGAATGTTTGCTTGTGTTCATGCAGCTCTGTCCTGTGCCATCGTTCTCATGGCTGTCGTGGTGACGACCATCACTGGACTCTCGACATCGGCCATCGCCACCAACGGCTTTGTGCGCGGAGGTCAGCGCATTCATATAGTACTATTACAGTTTCAACCATAATTATATTATACTGCAATTATAACCCTGTTTTGAAAGAGTCTCTTCTGCTCACCATTATGGTGATCAGTGTTCGCTTTGGTTCGGCACTTGGAACTTCAGTTTGCATGCATTTTTTAAATCTAACTAATTAGATTTGGCATAATTACGTTTTTAGTCTCTTCTGCTCACCGAGTCTGTGTTTATCTGATCATAAATACAGTAAACAGTGAAATATGACTCCAGTGTGAATCAGCTGTTCTCTATGTGAATATATAGTAAAGTGTAATTTATTCCTGTGATCAAAGCTGAATTTATCATCATTACTCCAGTCTTCAGTGTCACATGACCCTTCAGGAATCACACTGATCAAGACACATTTATGATTATTATCAGTGTTCATATTTCTGTGGAAACCGTGACACATTTTATTTTTCATGATTCTTTGATGAATAGAAAGTTCAAAAGAACAGCATTTATTTGAAATAGAATCTTTTGTAACATTATAAATGTCACTTTTGATCAATTTAATGCGTCCTTAATGAATAAAAGTATCAATTACTTAAAAAAAAAAAACACAGACCCCAAATTTGACCTGTATAAAATACCCGTATTTATATCTAAAACATTATTATTTGTTAGAAAAAATGTCAAGAGTTCAAAAAGCTAGAGAAAATATGTTTTATTTTTTTAAATAAATGGTCAAAATTAGTATGCTTTTTGAAGATTAATTAAACTTTGTTTAAGCTTTTCTTGACACTGCAATAAACAATCAAATTATTTGATAATTAGAGGGCTTTTATTTGTATGCATAAAGCATCATAAATGTGCTTCTACTCTAAAATAGTAAATTTTTTAAAATGATAATTTAGTTATTATATCAATTATATTTAATTTAGTTTTAGAATTTATTTATTTTTGAAAAAAAAAAGTAAAGATTTATAGTGAACATTTATTTGTTTATTTTTTGCATTCCATGCAACATTTTTGTCTTCCACAAATAAATCAATTCTAACTAACTTAAATATAATTGACATGATTAATGATAACTACATCATAAAATAAAAATTGTTTATGCAACAAAAATAAAAAATAAGTGTCAAAATATTTGGCTAAATAGTTATTCTTACTATACAGGGAGTGCAGAATTATTAGGCAAGTTGTATTTTTGAGGATTAATTTTATTATTGAACAACAACCATGTTCTCAATGAACACAAAAAACTCATTAATATCAAAGCTGAATATTTTTTTATCAATATTTTAAGTAGTTTTTAGTTTTAGCTATTTTAGGGGGATATCTGTGTGTGCAGGTGACTATTACTGTGCATAATTATTAGGCAACTTAACAAAAAACAAATTTATACCCATTTCAATTATTTATTTTTACCAGTGAAACCAATATAACATCTCAACATTCACAAATGTACATTTCTGACATTCAAAAACCAAACAAAAACAAATCAGTGACCAATATAGCCACCTTTCTTTGCAAGGACACTCAAAAGCCTGCCATCCATGGATTCTGTCAGTGTTTTGATCTGTTCACCATCAACATTGCGTGCAGCAGCAACCACAGCCTCCCAGACACTGTTCAGAGAGGTGTACTGTTTTCCCTCCTTGTAAATCGCACATTTGATGATGGACCACAGGTTCTCAATGGGGTTCAGATCAGGTGAACAAGGAGGCCATATCATTAGATTTTCTTCTTTTATACCCTTTCTTGCCAGCCACGCTGTGGAGTACTTGGACGCGTGTGATGGAGCATTGTCCTGCATGAAAATCATGTTTTTCTTGAAGGATGCAGACTTCTTCCTGTACCACTGCCTGAAGAAGGTGTCTTCCAGAAACTGGCAGTAGGACTGGGAGTTGAGCTTGACTCCATCCTCAACCCGAAAAGGCCCCACAAGCTCATCTTTGATGATACCAGCCCAAACCAGTACTCCACCTCCACCTTGCTGGCGTCTGAGTCGGACTGGAGCTCTTTGCCCTTTACCAATCCAGCCACGGGCCCATCCATCTGGCCCATCAAGACTCACTCTCATTTCATCAGTCCATAAAACCTTAGAAAAATCAGTCTTGAGATATTTCTTGGCCCAGTCTTGACGTTTCAGCTTGTGTGTCTTGTTCAGTGGTGGTCGACTTTCTGCCTTTCTTACCTTGGCCATGTCTCTGAGTATTGCACACCTTGTGCTTTTGGGCACTCCAGTGATGTTGCAGCTCTGAAATATGGCCAAACTGGTGGCAAGTGGCATCTTGGCAGCTGCACGCTTGACTTTTCTCAGTTCACGGGCAGTTATTTTGCGCCTTGGTTTTTCCACACGCTTCTTGCGACCCTGTTGACTATTTTGAATGAAACGCTTGATTGTTCGATGATCACGCTTCAGAAGCTTGGCTATTTTAAGACTGCTGCATCCCTCTGCAATATATCTCACTATTTTTGACTTTTCTGAGCCTGTCAAGTCCTTCTTTTGACCCATTTTGCCAAAGGAAAGGAAGTTGCCTAATAATTATGCACACCTGATATAGGGTGTTGATGTCATTAGACCACACCCCTTCTCATTACAGAGATGCACATCACCTAATATGCTTAATTGGTAGTAGGCTTTCCAGCCTATACAGCTTGGAGTAAGACAACATGCATAACGAGGATGATGTGGTCAAAATACTCATTTGCCTAATAATTCTGCACTCCCTGTATGCATCATTTTTTAATGCATTTTTTTGTTGCTGATGTTCTGTTCCAGTTCTGCCTTCTGTTCTAATATAAATTATAGTCATAATTTCATCTAAATGAAGCGTTGAATGGATGTTTGCAGGCGGGGCGTATTACCTGATCTCCAGGAGTCTGGGTCCAGAGTTCGGAGGATCCATCGGTCTGATTTTTGCCTTTGCCAATGCCGTGGCCGTGGCCATGTATGTTGTGGGTTTCGCAGAAACTGTCGTTGAACTTCTGGATGTGAGTATGAACGCAAAGGCCCTGGATGAATGGATGATGGAGATATTTTAGATGTGCATGCCTTCTGTGAGGGCAACAGACTGACATGTATGATCCCTATAGATTAATTCTTATAAAGTTTTATGATGTAAACACAGAGTATAGACGCTCTGATGACCGATGAGATCAATGACATCAGGATCGTGGGAACGCTCACGGTCATTTTACTGCTGGGAATCTCCATCGCCGGGATGGAATGGGAGGCGAAGGTCCGTACATTCCTATATGGATTCCGAATGCTGCTTGTAGTTATTATTCTCGTGATGTATTTATTATCTTTGACAGGCCCAGATTGTGTTGTTGGTGATTCTTGTGGCGGCAATTTGCAACTACTTCATTGGATCTTTCATCCCTGTGGAGTCGAAGGAACCCAGAGGCTTTTTCGGTTATAACGGTGGGACGCCTCTGCTCTTCTGCTTCAGTTTGATATGAATCTATGATCATGAATCTGATGACTCTTTTTATACAGTATGATTAATATTATATAAGTGATATTGAACTTAGAGTGTATTTTTGTAAGAAAAATATGTTGCATGAAACTTTAACTTTTGAAGAAACTTCTTAGTTATAATTAGATAAAATATTTTTTTTATGCAGGTGCAACGAAGTGTAAAAATATTGTTTGCTTAATACTCATTTTAACAGTAAGAAGATACACTACATTACCAAAAGTTTTGTGACGCCTGCCTTTACATGCACATGAGCTTTAATGCCATCCCATTCTGAATCCGTAGGGTTTAATATGGAGTTGGCCCACCCTTTGCAACTATAACAGCTTCAGCTCTTCTGGGAAGGCTTTCCACAAGGTTTAGGAGTGTGTTTATGGGAATTTTTGACCATTCTTCTAGAAGTGCATTTGTGAGGTCAGGCACTGATGTTGGACGAGAAGGCCTGGCTCGCAGTCTCCGCTCTAATTCATCCCAAAGGTGTTCTATCGGGATGAGGTCAGGACTCTGTGCAGGCCAGTCAAGTTCCTCCACACCAAACTCGCTCATCCATGTCTTTATGGACCGACGCTTTGTGCACTGGAGCGCAGTCATGTTGGGACAGGAAGGGGCCATCCCCAAACTGTTCCCACAAAGTTGGGAGCATGAAATTGTCCAAAATGTCTTGGTATGCTGAAGCATTAAGAGTTCCTTTCACTGGAACTAAGGGGCCAAGCCCAACCCCTGAAAAACAACCCCACCCCATAATCCCCCCTCCACCAAACTATACACTTGGCACAATGCAGTCAGGCAAGTCCCGTTCCCCTGGCAACCGCCAAACCCAGACTCGTCCATTGGATTGGCAGAGAGAGAAGCGTGATTGGTCACTTCAGAGAACACGTCTCACTGCTCTAGAGTCCAGTGGCCGCGTGCTTTACCCCACTGCATCCCACGCTTTGCATTGCTCTTGGTGATGTAAGGCTTGGATGAGCTGCTCGGCCATGGAAACCCATTCCATGAAGCTCTCTACACACTGTTCTTGAGCTCATCTGAAGGCCACAGAAGTTTGGAGGTCTGGAGCTATTGACTCTGCAGAAAGTTGGCGTCTTCTGCGCACTGTGACCCTCAGCATGCGCTGACCCCGCTCTGTGATTTTACGTGGCCTATCACTTCGTGGCTGAGTTGCTGTTGTTCCCAATTGCTTCCACTTTGTTATAATCCCACTAACAGTTGAGCGTGGAATATTTAGTAGTGAGGAAATGTCAGGAATGGACTTATTGCACAGGTGGCAACCTATCACGGTACCACGCTTGAGTTCACTGAGCTCCTGAGAGCGACCCATTCTTTCACAAATGTTTGTAGAAGCGTCTGCATGCCTAGTGCTTGATTTATACACCTGTGGCCATGAAGGGATTGAACACCTGAACTCAGGGATTTGGAGGGGCGGCCCAATACTTTTGGCAATATAGTGTATGTATGTATATATATAGAGAGAGAGAGCTACATGATCTTCATCACTCATTGTGTTTTTTGGTCATGCACCTTCATCATTTTTTATGTGCACGCTTTAAGGACAAGAGCCTGACATATATAATCCATATAGATGAATGCAGAATGTTTGATGTTGTCGGTATAAGTCACGTGATGCACTGATGGTCTTTGACAGGCCAGATTGTGTTAATGCTAATTCTTCATATTCAAAGCTTTGTCATTCTGTCTCAAAGCTGCTATAATGATGGAGAACATGGGTCCAGACTTCAGAGATGAAGAAACCTTCTTCTCTGTCTTTGCCATCTTCTTCCCAGCCGCCACGGGGATTCTAGCAGGGGCCAATATATCCGGAGACCTGGCGGTGAGGTTTCATTCTTGCTCAAGAACTGATGCACTCAAACCAATATTAAAGTTTTCAGTTAGCCGAAAAACACAACCAAAACCAAACATAAAGTTGATTTAATCAAATGTGTTTTATAATCAGCACTCAAATAAACATTTCAATTGCACGTTAGGCCATTTTTAACAGAATTATGTTTCTACTCCAATTTGTTGTTATATAAACATTTAAACACTGAGTGTCATAACTGTATTGTTCTCCCGCTGTTTTACTGACACTGATTGATGATCACATGACACATGAGTGATGTCAGTCAGTTGTTCTGTATCTTCTGATGTTCATCATGTTTATTTGCTGCTGTAACTAGTAGTGAAGAGGAGGAGATGATCGGTTCTACAGCGATCTGTCACACACATTAAAGACACACAAAAGTCCAGTTTTGCAAACGTTAAAGGTGCAGTGTGTGAATTTTAGCGGCATCTAGCGGTGAGGTTGTGAATTGCACCCGCCCACCGCTCACCCCTTGCGTTCAAAGCACATAGAGAAGCTACGGTGGCCCACACAGGACAAAGATGTCATCATCTGAGACAGCAGAGAGTAGCTAGTGCTCTGTAGAGAAGTTTGTCACTTTAGGGCTACTGTAGAAACATGGCGGCACAAAATGGCGGCTTCACTGTAAGGGGACCCGCGGTGTGTGTAGATAGAAATGGCTCATTCTAAGATAATAAAAACATAACGGTTCATTATGTAAGGTCTTTATACACCACTGAAAACATAGTTATGGATATTATATTGCATTTCTGTCAATAGATCCTCATAAATACTACACACTGCACCTTTAAGGGAACATTCCATTGTATCATTCTTCAAACCTTATTGGAATGTTACTTTTGATTGTACAGTTATTGTGAACATGCACTGTATTTGTGATTAAGGGCCCTATTTTACTGATCTGAGCTCATGTTCTGAAGCTCACGGCGCAGGAGCTCTTATGGTGGTCCAGAAGGGTTGTCCCTCGTCTCTAAATGAGCCATGGGTGTGTTTTGGGCGTAACGTGCAATAAACCAATCAGAGTCTCATCTCTCATTTCCTAAATTGTCCTATCAAGTTTGCTTTTATAAATCACAACTTACATAGGAAGTGACGTACGCCTCTTCCAGGGCAAATGCAAATGCAACGGTTATAAATGAGGCCCCAGATAACTCTGAACGAACGTTCTATTAACGTTACTAGAAGAACGTTTGTTCATCACTTGACACAACGTTCCCTATTTTCTAGGTAATTAAACGTCACTGTTTCGGTCAATAATTTCGGGTCTCCTAAACCATTTTCGCTGAAAACCTTTGGTTGCTGAAATGTCAGTGCATCACTTCTCTCAAAGGTTATATTTGAGATTCTGTGGATTTTTGTCATTTTCATAAGAGATGATATTGGTAACATCTGCCCACATCGTCCCGTCTCTCTAGGATCCGCAGTCAGCAATTCCCAAAGGAACTCTCCTGGCGATCCTCATAACCGGAGTGGTTTACATCGCCGTCGCCATCTCAAACGGTACTGAAGTGTGTTCTTCCTCTGATTGCCGTCTCGAGTCTCAGATTAGAGGTGACGTTGTGTGTTTGCTGTATTTTCAGGCTCTTGTATCGTGCGAGACGCCACAGGCGACGATAATGACACCATCACGGGCTCGCTGGAGAACTGCACCGACGCGTCCTGCTCGCTCGGATACGACTTCTCCATCTGCAGAGAGGGCGGCTGCAAGTACGGCCTTCAGAACGACTTCCAGGTGTGTGTGACAAATACAGCCATACGATCTGCCTTATCAGAATTATATTGGAATGCAAAGACTTTAATTAAGATATTCAGTCTCTTCTGCTCATCAAGGCTGCGTTTATCTGATCATAAATACAGTAACAGTGAAATATGACTCCAGTGTAAATCAGCTGTTCTCTCTGTGAATATATAGTAAAGTGTAATTTATTCCTGTGATCAAAGCTGAATTTATCATCATTACTCCAGTCTTCAGTGTCACATGACCCTTCACAAATCATTCAATATGAGGATTTGATGCTCAACAAACATGATTACTATCAACATATTTTTGTGGAAGTTTGGGGTAAGTTTAAAAACACCCATAATAAATTAATACTTTTATTCATCAAGGACACATTAGATTGATGAAAAGTGACAGTAAAGATATTTATAATGTTACACATATTTCAAATAAATGCTGTATATGAAATATGAACACTGATAATAATCATAAATGTTTGTTGAGCATCAGATCCTCATATTGAATGATTTGTGAAGGATCATGTGACACTGAAGACTGGAGTAATGTTGATAAATTCAGCTTTGATCACAGGAATAAATTACACTTTACTATATATTCACATAGAGAACAGCTGATTTACACTGGAGTCATATCTCACTGTTTTACTGTATTTATGATCAGATAAACACAGCTTTGGTGAGCTCTCTGTGATGTTGATGATGGATGTGTGGTTCTGTCAGGTGATGAGTTTGGTGTCTGGCTTCGGGCCACTCATTACGGCTGGAATCTTCTCTGCGACGCTCTCGTCGGCGCTGGCGTCTCTGGTCAGCGCTCCTAAAGTCTTCCAGGTCAGACCATCAGCTTGTTCTCTGAGGTCAGGGGTTAACTGACCTTACAACAGATAAATGACAGAAGCCTTGTTGCTAACCTGCATTTTGTGCATCAACTGTCGGACACATACAAATACAATTATTTTAACTATGGTAAAAAGGTGTTGTTCTGGCCTGTGTAATTCTATAGGTATCCAGAGTGACATTCATTCCGTTCCCAAAATCATCCATTAATCTAAAAATATGCAAGCGTTGTCGTTCTTTTTGACATTGTTCCTTTTATACATCCGTGATTCTGTGATGTTTTCTCATTAAATAAAAACACTTGAATAAAGCAGTTGAACACTAGATTAGTTATTTTATTGCTTTATAACTCAAACTAATAAAAAAATTGAAATGTTGCCTTTGCAACTAACTAAAGTAAGCATTTTTCATCTAATATATATATATTACTCAATTTCAGCTTCATTGCTAACCAAAATTTGTAATAGTTTTAGTTAAAGATAATAATCTGCAGTTTGAGTAAACATCTGTAAATAACAAAAATATGTTCCAAGAATGTTTTGCTGACGTTCCCTTTAAGTTAAATAGTAAAATTATTTCTGAATGTTAAAACATCCAGTTTTTAAAATGTTTTGAATTTTTTTTTCTTAGTTATGCGAACATTCCATTGTATCATTCTTCAAACATTATGGGAACGTTACTCTTGAATGTTCTCTGAGCGTTACTCTTGAATGTTCTCTGAGCGTTACTCTTGAATGTTCTCTGAGCGTTACTCTTGAATGTTCTCTGAGCGTTACTCTTGAATGTTCTCTGAGCGTTACTCTTGAATGTTCTCTGAGCGTTACTCTTGAATGTTCTCTGAGCGTTACTCTTGAATGTTCTCTGAGGGTTACTCTTGAATGTTCTCTGAGCGTTACTCTTGAATGTTCTCTGAGCGTTACTGTTGAATGTGTTCTCTGAACGTTACTCTTGAGTGTTCTCTGAGCGTTACTCTTGAATGTTCTCTGAGCGTTACTCTTGAATGTTCTCTGAGCGTTACTCTTGAATGTTCTCTGAGCGTTACTCTTGAATGTTCTCTGAGCGTTACTCTTGAATGTTCTCTGAGGGTTACTCTTGAATGTTCTCTGAGCGTCACTCTTGAATGTTCTCTGAGCGTTACTCTTGAATGTTCTCTGAGCGTTACTCTTGAATGTTCTCTGAGCGTTACTCTTGAATGTTCTCTGAGCGTTACTCTTGAATATTCTCTGAACGTTACTCTTGAATGTTCTCTGAGCGTTACTCTTGAATGTTCTCTGAGCGTTACTCTTGAATGTTCTCTGAACGTTACTCTTGAATGTTCTCTGAACGTTACTCTTGAATGTTCTCTGAGCGTTACTCTTGAATGTTCTCTGAGCGTTACTCTTGAATGTTCTCTGAGCGTTACTCTTGAATGTTCTCTGAGCGTTACTCTTGAATGTTCTCTGAGCGTTACTCTTGAATGTTCTCTGAGGGTTACTCTTGAATGTTCTCTGAGCGTCACTCTTGAATGTTCTCTGAGCGTTACTCTTGAATGTTCTCTGAGCGTTACTCTTGAATGTTCTCTGAGCGTTACTCTTGAATATTCTCTGAACGTTACTGTTGAATGTGTTCTCTGAACGTTACTCTTGAGTGTTCTCTGAGCGTTACTCTTGAATGTTCTCTGAGCGTTACTCTTGAATGTTCTCTGAACGTTACTCTTGAATGTTCTCTGAGCGTTACTCTTGAGTGTTCTCTGAACGTTACTCTTGAATGTGTTCTCTGAACGTTACTCTTGAGTGTTCTCTGAGCGTTACTCTTGAATGTTCTCTGAGCGTTACTCTTGAATGTTCTCTGAACGTTACTCTTGAATGTTCTCTGAGCGTTACTCTTGAGTGTTCTCTGAGCGTTACTCTTGAGTGTTCTCTGAGCGTTACTCTTGAGTGTTCTCTGAGCGTTACTCTTGAATGTTCTCTGAGCGTTACTCTTGAATGTTCTCTGAGCGTTACTCTTGAATGTTCTCTGAGCGTTACTCTTGAATGTTCTCTGAGGGTTACTCTTGAATGTTCTCTGAGCGTTACTCTTGAATGTTCTCTGAACGTTACTCTTGAATGTGTTCTCTGAACGTTACTCTTGAGTGTTCTCTGAGCGTTACTCTTGAATGTTCTCTGAGCGTTACTCTTGAGTGTTCTCTGAGCGTTACTCTTGAGTGTTCTCTGAGCGTTACTCTTGAGTGTTCTCTGAGCGTTACTCTTGAGTGTTCTCTGAGCGTTACTCTTGAGTGTTCTCTGAATGCGTTACTCTTGAATGTTCTCTGAGCGTTACTCTTGAATGTTCTCTGAGCGTCACTTTAGAATGTTCTCTGAGCGTTACTCTTGAGTGTTCTCTGAGCGTTACTCTTGAGTGTTCTCTGAGCGTTACTCTTGAGTGTTCTCTGAGCGGTACTCTTGAATGTTCTCTGAATGCGTTACTCTTGAATGTTCTCTGAGCGTTACTCTTGAATGTTCTCTGAGCGTCACTTTAGAATGTTCTCTGAGCGTTACTCTTGAATGTTCTCTGAGCGTTACTCTTGAATGTTCTCTGAGCGTTACTCTTGAATGTTCTCTGAGCGTTACTCTTGAATGTTCTCTGAGCGTTACTCTTGAATGTTCTCTGAGCGTTACTCTTGAGTGTTCTCTGAGCGTTACTCTTGAGTGTTCTCTGAGCGTTACTCTTGAGTGTTCTCTGAATGCGTTACTCTTGAATGTTCTCTGAGCGTTACTCTTGAATGTTCTCTGAGCGTTACTCTTGAATGTTCTCTGAGCGTTACTCTTGAGTGTTCTCTGAGCGTTACTCTTGAGTGTTCTCTGAGCGTTACTCTTGAATGTTCTCTGAATGCGTTACTCTTGAATGTTCTCTGAATGCGTTACTCTTGAATGTTCTCTGAGCGTTACTCTTGAATGTTCTCTGAGCGTTACTCTTGAGTGTTCTCTGAGCGTCACTTTAGAATGTTCTCTGAGCGTTACTCTTGAATGTTCTCTGAGCGTTACTCTTGAATGTTCTCTGAGCGTTACTCTTGAATGTTCTCTGAGCGTTACTCTTGAATGTTCTCTGAGCGTTACTCTTGAATGTTCTCTGAGCGTTACTCTTGAGTGTTCTCTGAGCGTTACTCTTGAGTGTTCTCTGAGCGTTACTCTTGAATGTTCTCTGAATGCGTTACTCTTGAATGTTCTCTGAATGCGTTACTCTTGAATGTTCTCTGAGCGTTACTCTTGAATGTTCTCTGAGCGTTACTCTTGAGTGTTCTCTGAGCGTCACTTTAGAATGTTCTCTGAGCGTCACTTTAGAATGTTCTCTGAGCGTCACTCTTGAATGTTCTCTGAGCGTCACTTTAGAATGTTCTCTGAGCGTCACTTTAGAATGTTCTCTGAGCGTTACTCTTGAGTGTTCTCTGAGCGTTACTCTTGAATGTTCTCTGAGCGTTACTCTTGAATGTTCTCTGAGCGTTACTCTTGAGTGTTCTCCGAGCGTTACTCTTGAATGTTCTCCGAGCGTTACTCTTGAATGTTCTCCGAGCGTTACTCTTGAGTGTTCTCTGAGCGTTACTCTTGAGTGTTCTCTGAGCGTCACTTTAGAATGTTCTCTGAGCGTCACTCTTGAATGTTCTCTGAGCGTCACTCTTGAATGTTCTCTGAGCGTCACTTTAGAATGTTCTCTGAGCGTCACTTTAGAATGTTCTCTGAGCGTCACTCTTGAATGTTCTCTGAGCGTCACTTTAGAATGTTCTCTGAGCGTCACTTTAGAATGTTCTCTGAGCGTTACTCTTGAGTGTTCTCTGAGCGTCACTTTAGAATGTTCTCTGAGCGTCACTTTAGAATGTTCTCTGAGCGTCACTCTTGAGTGTTCTCTGAGCGTCACTCTTGAGTGTTCTCTGAGCGTTACTCTTGAGTGTTCTCTGAGCGTCACTCTTGAATGTTCTCTGAGCGTCACTCTTGAGTGTTCCCTGAACGTTACTCTTGAATGTTCTCTGAGCGTTACTCTTGAATGTTCTCTGAACGTTACTCTTGAATGTTCTCTGAGCGTTACTCTTGAATGTTCTCTGAGCGTTACTCTTGAGTGTTCTCTGAGCGTTACTCTTGAGTGTTCTCTGAGCGTCACTTTAGAATGTTCTCTGAGCGTCACTCTTGAATGTTCTCTGAGCGTCACTCTTGAATGTTCTCTGAGCGTCACTTTAGAATGTTCTCTGAGCGTCACTTTAGAATGTTCTCTGAGCGTCACTCTTGAATGTTCTCTGAGCGTCACTTTAGAATGTTCTCTGAGCGTCACTTTAGAATGTTCTCTGAGCGTTACTCTTGAGTGTTCTCTGAGCGTCACTTTAGAATGTTCTCTGAGCGTCACTTTAGAATGTTCTCTGAGCGTCACTTTAGAATGTTCTCTGAGCGTCACTCTTGAGTGTTCTCTGAGCGTTACTCTTGAGTGTTCTCTGAGCGTCACTCTTGAATGTTCTCTGAGCGTCACTCTTGAGTGTTCCCTGAACGTTACTCTTGAATGTTCTCTGAGCGTTACTCTTGAATGTTCTCTGAACGTTACTCTTGAATGTTCTCTGAGCGTTACTCTTGAATGTTCTCTGAGCGTTACTCTTGAGTGTTCTCTGAGCGTTACTCTTGAGTGTTCTCTGAGCGTCACTTTAGAATGTTCTCTGAGCGTCACTCTTGAATGTTCTCTGAGCGTTACTCTTGAGTGTTCTCTGAGCGTTACTCTTGAATGTTCTCTGAACGTTACTCTTGAATGTTCTCTGAGCGTTACTCTTGAATGTTCTCTGAACGTTACTCTTGAATGTTCTCTGAGCGTTACTCTTGAATGTTCTCTGAGCGTTACTCTTGAATGTTCTCCGAGCGTTACTCTTGAATGTTCTCCGAGCGTTACTCTTGAGTGTTCTCCGAGCGTTACTCTTGAATGTTCTCCGAGCGTTACTCTTGAATGTTCTCCGAGCGTTACTCTTGAGTGTTCTCTGAGCGTTACTCTTGAATGTTCTCCGAGCGTTACTCTTGAATGTTCTCCGAGCGTTACTCTTGAATGTTCTCTGAACGTTACTCTTGAATGTTCTCTGAGCGTTACTCTTGAATGTTCTCTGGGCGTTACTCTTGAATGTTCTCTGGGCGTTACTCTTGAATGTTTATTTGAAAAACAGCGTCTTGCTGAATGAATTTCCACTTTCAACAGCTCTGATGTAATAAAGAATGTGACATGCAGCCAAAGTTACCTTTTAACACACAAAAACACATTATTTAGTCGTTTGCATCTGCCACACACATTTTCATGTGTTAATGTCAATGTTTATGACGTCGACTGTCCGACTTCTTAATACTTCAGTAGATTTACACTCGTAATCTCTCACTATTTTTTCATCTTCTACTGTAATAATAAGGGTTTCACCATGGCAACCAGATACAAAAGCTTGTGCTTTCTGATTTGTGCACAATGATTAACTGCATATGAAGTAATTTATTTGAAAATGCTTGAATGCAACATAAGCCACTTTTGGGGAAGCATCTGCCAAATGCATAAATGATAAATGATGATGCATTTCTTTTTTTAATGATATATCTTTGCTCTTATGAGATGATGTGGTATGGTTGTGTGAGCTGATGTGTGTGTATGGTTCTGCAGGCCTTGTGTAAGGATAAAATCTACCCTGGATTGCATGTGTTTGCCAAAGGATACGGAAAGAACAAAGAGCCTCTGCGCGCGTACGTCCTCACCTTCGTCATCGGCCTGGCCTTCATCCTGATCGGTAAATTACACTCCACTGATCTCTTATGTGTCGACGACAGCGGCTGTGTCTAAATCACATGTGTTGGGGTTTCAGCGGAGTTAAACATCATCGCTCCCATCATTTCCAACTTCTTCCTGGCCTCTTACGCACTGATAAACTTCTCTGTTTTCCACGCGTCGCTGGCGAACTCCCCAGGCAAGTGTTTTTGCTCTGAAGTGAGTGTGCAGAACATCACTGATGAAGATGATCACACTGCTTTCCCTCTGGACAGGCTGGCGTCCGAGCTTCAAATATTATAACAAGTGGGTGTCTCTGGCCGGAGCCGTGCTGTGCTGCGCAGTGATGTTCGTCATCAACTGGTGGGCCGCGCTGGTCACCAACGGCATCGTCCTGGCACTCTACATCTACGTCAGCTATAAGAAACCAGGTCAGATCTGCTCGCACTTCATATCTGTGACACTTTACAATAAGGCCTCATTTCATAAAGTTACGTATTGTGACATGTTTCTGAAAGGAGTCTCTCCTGCTCACCGAGTCTGTGTTTATCTGATCATAAATACAGTAAAACAGTGAGATATGACTCCAGTGTGAATCAGCTGTTCTCTATGTGAATATATAGTAAAGTGTAATTTATTCCTGTGATCAAAGCTGAATTTATCATCATTACTCCAGTCTTCAGTGTCACATGACCCTTCACAAATCATTCAATATGAGGATTTGATGATCAACAAACATTTATGATTATTATCAGTGTTCATATTTGTGTGGAAACTGTAATACATTTTATTTCTCAGGATTCTTTGATGAATAGAAATTTCAAATCAGTTTAATGCGTTCCTAATAAATAAAAGCATTAATTTTTTGGAAAAAAATATGTTAATTTAAATTTTTTGTAATAATTTTGATGTTTTAATTAATAATTTTACATCATCATTTCGGGTTTAAATTTGGACTTTTTAAGTCATAATTTCAATTTATATGTTAATTTCAAATTTTTGTCATAATTTTGATAGTCATAATTATGACTTTTTAATTAATAATTTTGTCTTATTACGTAATAATTTTGGTTTAAATTTCGAATTTGTTTTATGTCATAATTTTCAAATTAATATCAAATTAATATGTTAATTTCAACATTTTGTCATAATTTTGACGTTTTAAGTAATACTTTTATGTCATCATTTTGAACTTTTTAAGTAATAATTTTGTTTTTGTTATAATTTTGACATTTTAAGTCATAATTTGGGCTAATTCATGATTCTTTGATGAATATAAAGATCAAAAGAACAGCATTTATTTGAAATAGAATCTTTTGTAACATTATAAATATCTTTACTGTCACTTTTCATCAATCTAATGTGTCCTTGATGAATAAAAGTATGAATTTATTAGGCTTTTTTTTAAACTTACCCCAATCTTCCACAAAAATACGTTGATAATAATCATAAATGTTTGTTGAGCATCAAATGATTTGTGAAGGATCATGTGACACTGAAGACTGGAGTAATGATGATAAATTCAGCTTTGATCACAGGAATAAATGACACTTTACTATATATTCACATAGAGAACAGCTGATTCACACTGGAGTCATATTTCACTGTTTACTAATGTTCACTACATTAACTAATGCGCTTGCTAACAGCATTTATTATATGTCTGTTTATGTTAGTTAATAAAAATGCAATTGTTCACTGTTTGTTTAGTTTATTAACTCATGTTAATGTAGACATCTTGTGCTTGCAACACCGGGGTCAAGGGTTCGGTTCCCAAGGAATGCATGAACTGATCAAATCTATAGCTTGAATGTGTGTCGCTTTGGATATAAGTGCATAAATGCAAATGTTAACTACTGTGTAAAGTGTTATTGATCATGTTTTAAAATCATAAATCATCAGTGATAGTGTGTTTCTGCTGCAGATGTGAACTGGGGTTCGTCGACACAAGCGCTGATGTATAATAAAGCTCTGACACACAGTCTGCATCTGACGGGGGTCGAGGATCACATCAAGAACTTCAGGTGACGCTCCGGTACAGACGCTGATGTGTGAGTCTAGAGACGGAGACTGAACATCTAATGTTTCCCACAGGCCTCAGTGTCTCATCATGTCCGGATACCCAGACTCACGGCCCGCGCTGATGTATCTGGTGCACGCCTTCACCAACAACGTGGGCCTGATGGTCTGTGGACACGTGCGCACCGTACGTCACTTTATCCGTTCTTCAATAGGACACTGAAAATAATGATGTTCTCTCTCAGTGTTTCTGTCGTGTTCTCCAGCACAAATATCTAAAGATTCTTAAATCGAGACACATTTACTGGAGAGGAAGCTAAATGATGTTCACAGTGCATTAACTAATGTTAACAACTTCTGACCTTAAAAATGTAATAAATGCTGAGATGAACCGGATGCTGTAGAAGTGTTGTTAGTGTTGAAGTGTTACCAAATGAATCTTGACTCGCAAGGAGTTCTGACTCCATTGGCAGATATTTGTGCTTATTTTTTAGCATAAACTCACTTTGATCAATTTTTCAGTATACAAGACTTAAGTTATTTAGCTTCTCCAGCAAATGTATCTTGATTTAACCCTCTGGTGCTCTTCATTTAAATGTAACATTTTTCTAAAGTGTTTTACTTCACGGGAATGGTGTGACACTAGTGACTTTTGTGGCATTTTTACATGCTTCCTTTAGGAATGATTTTAAGAAGGCATGGTGTCTCTTTTCATTGTTATGCGGACGATACACAGATTTCTTTGCTGATAAAAAGAAATGACCCCTCTGCATTTAAATCTTTAATGGATTGTCTCGATGAGGTAAAGCTTTGGCTGGCAAGTAACTTTTTAACATTAAACGATTCAAAGACGGAGGTTATAGTCTGACAAATTTGAGTTTGACAAAAACACCGTAGGTAATTTGTCTGTCTTTAATACAAGCTGTGTACGGAACCTGGGAGTTTTCCTAACAGGCGATTAACTTTAGAGAAACAGGTGTCCTCTGTTGTCGCTTCTAGCTTTTTTCAACTTCTCCTTCTTGCTAAAATTAAACATTTCATGCCCGAAAAATCAATGGAGACAGCTTTTATAACATCCCGCTTGGATTACTGTAATTCACTGTACTGTGGCATTTCAAAGTCCCAGCTCGTTCGTCTTCAATTGGTCCAAAATGCTGCGGCCAAATTTCTTAAGAAAAGACGAAAATTTGATCATGTCACTCCCATCCTGCGAGCTCTCCATTGGCTACCAGTCCGATTTAGAATTGACTATAAAATTCGTCTGCATCATCTTTCTCCAAGTTACCTGTCTGAACTTCTACATCCCCATAATCCGTCCCGTGACCTAAGATCTAGTAATCTAAATATACTCACTGTTCCTTGTGCTAGGCTCAAACTAGAGGAGACAGAGCCTTTTCCGTGGTGGGGAACAGCTTGCCGGCACAGCTTAGAGATCAGTTTTTAAATCTCTGCTGAAAACCCATTTGTTTTCCTTAGCTTTGGATATTTGTTAATGTCTCTACTCTGTATGTTTTAACTTTGATTTTATCTATTCGACTTCATTGTTTTCTTTTTATATCTGTACTGTAGTTTCTTAGCTTATGCTTGTACAGCACTTTGGTCAGCCTGGTGACTGTTTTAAATGTGCTTTAAATGAACTGAACTTGCAATGTGAAGAATCATGGACGTGATTCAAAAAGGTTAAATGGTCCTAAAAAAATGAGTCACACTTGAGCTCCTCGTGATCAAAAATGACCATCATAGATATGAATGAGAAACTGATTTTTTTTTTTAAATAGATAATTTTTTGGGGGTACAATCTACACTCACCTAAAGGATTATTAGGAACACCTGTTCAATTTCTCATTAATGCAATTATCTAATCAACCAATCACATGGCAGTTGCTTCAATGCATTTAGGGGTGTGGTCCTGGTCAAGACAATCTCCTGAACTCCAAACTGAATGTCAGAATGGGAAAGAAAGGTGATTTAAGCAATTTTGAGCGTGGCATGGTTGTTGGTGCCAGACGGGCCGGTCTGAGTATTTCACAATCTGCTCAGTTACTGGGATTTTCACGCACAACCATTTCTAGAGTTTACAAAGAATGGTGTGAAAAGGGAAAAACATCCAGTATGCGGCAGTCCTGTGGGCGAAAATGCCTTGTTGATGCTAGAGGTCAGAGGAGAATGGGCCGACTGATTCAAGCTGATAGAAGAGCAACTTTGACTGAAATAACCACTCGTTACAACCGAGGTATGCAGCAAAGCTTTTGTGAAGCCACAACACGCACAACCTTGAGGCGGATGGGCTACAACAGCAGAAGACCCCACCGGGTACCACTCATCTCCACTACAAATAGGAAAAAGAGGCTACAATTTGCCTGGTCTGATGAGTCTGGATTTCTGTTGAGACATTCAGATGGTAGAGTCAGAATTTGGCGTAAACAGAATGAGAACATGGATCCATCATGCCTTGTTACCACTGTGCAGGCTGGTGGTGGTGGTGTAATGGTGTGGGGGATGTTTTCTTGGCACACTTTAGGCCCCTTAGTGCCAATTGGGCATCGTTTAAATGCCACGGCCTACCTGAGCATTGTTTCTGACCATGTCCATCCCTTTATGACCACCATGTACCCATCCTCTGATGGCTACTTCCAGCAGGATAATGCACCATGTCACAAAGCTCCAATCATTTCAAATTGGTTTCTTGAACATGACAATGAGTTCACTGTACTGAAATGGCCCCCACAGTCACCAGATCTCAACCCAATAGAGCATCTTTGGGATGTGGTGGAACGGGAGCTTCGTGCCCTGGATGTGCATCCCACAAATCTCCATCAACTGCAAGATGCTATCCTATCAATATGGGCCAACATTTCTAAAGAATGCTTTCAGCACCTTGTTGAATCAATGCCACGTAGAATTAAGGCAGTTCTGAAGGCGAAAGGGGGTCAAACACAGTATTAGTATGGTGTTCCTAATAATCCTTTAGGTGAGTGTACAAATCAGACAATGATGCAGAAATAAGCACACAGCAATGAAGGGGTTTAATTTAATTTTTATTTTTTTTAATTGCATGGAAACAAATAGATATGAGTTGTTGCATAATATTACTCAGTGCCAAAAAATTCTGTCAAAATACAAAATATTAAATACTAAATACAAAAATATTCCTGTTACATGTTCCCTGATTTTGTGTTTTTGCTATTTTGACTGTATTTTCTGTTCCCATCATTCCAAGTGTTGTTCCTGTTCCTGTTTTTCCATCGTTTCCCGTGTTTGTTGATCGATTACCCTCACCTGTTCCCAGTTATCCTCTGCGTTTCCCTAGGCCTCTAACGTAGAAACGAGCGCAGAAATCATCTTACGACAGGGTTCACGTGGGATTCATGAAACATTCGTATGCCGCCAATCCCATCATACGTTGATAAATGTGCCGGCTGAAAACAATCGTCATCTATTAGGGGTGTGAACTGACAGCAGGGGAGAGAAAACTAAATATAAAATAGCTTTTTTGTATTAAACAGTGGTTTACTGGACACATTGTGTCTGTCCTTAAATGAATTCAATTATAACTAAACGTTTCTTAAAGATGATGCTGTAAACTATAGGGAGCCCATTACTATATTAAAGGTTAACAACAGAGCCCAAATGAGCCTAAATTCAGCTGCTATTCATGTTTAGATATAATAATCAGCACTCAAATAACACATTGTGTGCAAACATGCAAACTTCACATGAGGCTTCTAAATCTAATTCTAAAATGATGTTTTAACTCCAATTCGCTGTTGAAATATAATCACTCACACACAGTGGCGGATTAATTTAAACACACATTAATAATCCAGACGTCAGTAACAGGTCCAGTGGGATATAATGAATATATGGGCTAATAAGTGTGGATTTCTGTAGTGCACTCACAGCTGTGGACACTGAGTGACTCCTGAGGGAATGTGATGCTGCGGGACACTGCCGGTGAAACACTGATTGATAGGATGCGCTTCAGTCAGCTGTAATGTGTGCTCAACACACCTTCAGATGTTCATTCATGTTTATTCTTTGACTATGACGATCACGTTCATTCGTCTGTCTCGTCACATTAAAGAGCGTCAAAACGGCATTTATCGTTTGAGTTTCGTGATCAAACGGACAGAATACTTCATATGTTCATGTGGAAACTGGGATTGAAGTGTGTTCCGCTCGTAAAACAAGCCGACTGTTACCTGTTAAAGATTGCATTCGGTACACACGTGCATCGTACCGGAAGCCCGAAGCGGCTCGGTGTGAATACGTGTACCGTTACACCCCTAGCATTTAAATATCACGGCCCTAAAAATTCACGGTTTAGAGCCTCGCCCCTCGAGTTTACAACACGGAGAACCTTAACCCGGCCATGAAGAGGAACTAATCTCATGAAAGAGAAATTGATCTTACTCAAAAACACGTTTACCGCGTAATTGCAAACAATTACATTTATTTATATGATTATTAATACCGGTAAATAAAACCAAACATTTACAAAAAAATATTCAGAACAAGAATGAAAAATAAGTGGCTATAAATTATATATTAAACTATAAACACAAATTAGGCTATAGTGGCGTTCATTATAAACAACATACAAACATCAATCCAAACTGAATTTATTTAAAGTGAAACTGTACGGCATGGCTCACCGAACTCTCTCATTCGGTAAGAATCCAAATATTGCCACGTGACATTTGGTTGCTAAACTATTATTCATCATGTGAACAAGGCTTTGTACTTCACTCGTGTTCCAATATCCACGTAAAACCGTAACATTCACAAAAAATGTGTTTGGTTGGGCGCAGATTTTACAGCGGACCATTTCATTTGAGTGTAACTTTTATGTTCGTACACGAGCTGAGACCTGACGTGAGATTTGATCGTAGCCACCGCTCACGTCCACATTGATAAATGCCAAGTTTTGCATGGAAACGGTTTTCTGTCGTACGTTTGTTTCATAAATGAAGCCCCCTTTGTCTGGATTTAGGGGAGCGCGGGGCACAGCGGGGTTAGCTGTCACTTGGTCATGTTACATTGTACCCACCTATGGGGCATGTTGTCACATTTCACTTCCATTCTTTTAGGGTAAATCAAGAAAAAAGTATACACTGTATTAATGAAACAAAACCACATAATTGTACTAGACGTGTAAAATTAATGTGGGAAAAAATAAATACTCTGAACCCTAAGTGGATTTACACAAACTGAGAAAGTCAAAAAGCGTTAGGTTGTGCCCCGCTCTCCCCTACTTTTGTTATGTTCGTTTAATAAATGTCTTTGGTTGCATTTGGATCCGACTCTAAAACATCCTCTTTCTGAAACATCCCGCTTTACAATTACATTGATTTTACCGGGGGAAAAAAGTTAGTGGTGTTCGGCCCCTTTGACTGGGAAGGAGTGTGAGCCGTAAATGAGGGATAAAAGTGTTTAGATATTTGTACTGGAAAACAAGACTAAATATTGTGTAAGAACATCAGTTTTCCATAACCACTGCTGCTCTTGTTCTCTCGTGTTCCTGCAGGGGTACCGGCGGCCGAACTATAAGGAGATGATGAACGAGCAGGTCCGCTATCAGCGCTGGCTCCTGAAGGCACGAATCAAAGCCTTCTACACACCTGTGTTTGCTGAAGATCTCAGACAAGGAGCCCAGTATCTCCTACAGGTCAGGAAATATGATAGATTATGTAACTTTTGAGAAAGAGCTCATGTAGTGAAGTGTAGCTTCATGTTTAAAACGCCTATACACTGCAAAAAATCATGTTCTTCATCAGTGTTTCTGTCTCGTTTTCCAGCACAAACATCTAAACATTCTTAAATCAAGACGCATTTACTGGAGAAGAGAAATGACTGGAGATATTAAGACTTGATTCATGAAAAATGCATCAAAATTAAGTGAATTCATGCTTAAATCTGCCAGTGGAGTCCAAAAATAATCGTTTCCCTTTGAATTGAGTTTATTTTTCCTCCACTGGCAGATATTTCTTCTTGTTTTAAGCACAAACTCACTTCATTTTGATTCATTTCTCAGTCTTAATATCTCCAGTCATCTCTCTTCTCCAGTAAATGTGTCTTGATTTATGAATGTTGAGATATTTGTGCTGGAAAACAAGACAGAAACACCAAAGAGGAAAATTATTTTTGCAGTGTGTAAAAAGTTGTAAATAAAGTTTATTGGAATATATTTAATACATTTCTGCTAAAAAACTTTTTTTTTACTAGGTTTACTAGCAATTTCAGAGTGAAAACGGTTTCTACAGCAGATTTAGTTCAGTGTGAGAGTGACACACTCGTGTTGTTGTGATTGACAGACGGCTGGTTTGGGTCGCCTGAAACCGAACACACTAGTATTCGGCTTTAAGAACAACTGGAGGGACGGCGAGATGAAGGACGTGGAGACCTACATCAACACCATCCAGTGAGTCCCGCTATGTCTTCACCTCTGAACTCTCACTGACACTTCTTTATGGCATCAGATATTTCAGTAATCATCATAAATAAAGTTTCAGTCTGTCAGTAACTCTGTTTAGTTCCTGTCTCTATGAAGCCCCTCCTTCTGAAAAGCACACTGTGCTCTGATTGGTCGGCTGGAGCAGTGTGTTGTGATTGGTGTTTGGGAAATGCCACGCCCCTTACCATAACCACCAGTTTCAACACACGACTAACTAACTCAACCAGGCCCCGCCCCTTTATTCTGCATATGAATTATTTAAATGAGGAATACTGTGATGTGTTGATTCCCGGAAGAAAATGGAGGCGTTTAAGGGGGTTCAGAAACACTGACACTGATAGAGAGAATAAACGACTGAACGAGTTGTGTGTGTTTCAGTGATGCGTTTGACCTGCAGTACGGCGTGGTTCTCCTGAGACTGAAGGAAGGTCTCGACATCTCTCACATTCAAGGTCAGTCACTGAAGTGTACTCTTCATCAGTCTCTTCATCAGTGATTTTAACGCCACTGGTCTTTCTTCAGATGAGTTTCTGTCCTCACAGGAGAAAACGCCTGGAATGAAGGATGTGTTGGTCTCAATCAACATCAAAGACTTTGACAGCGATTCCTCGAAACCGTCATCTATAGCGACCAGCTGTCAAAGCAGCCCGCTCATCTTCAGAGGTCAGTAAATCATGGCGCAGGAATAACGTGGGCTGGTCTTGCAGTAATAAAGGGGGCATGTTTTGCAGTAATAATGGGGTGTGTCTTGCAGTAATAATGGGGCGGGTCTTGCAGTAATAATGGGTAGTGTCTTGCAGTAATAATGGGGTGTGTCTTGCAGTAATAATGGGGCGGGTCTTGCAGTAATAATGGGGTGTGTTTTGCAGTAATAATGGGGTGTGTCTTGCAGTAATAATGGGGCGGGTCTTGTAGTAATAATGGGGTGTGTCTTGCAGTAATAATGGGGCGGGTCTTGCAGTAATAATGGGGTGTGTCTTGCTATAATAATGGGGTGTGTCTTACAGTTATAAAGGGGGCATGTTTTGCAGTAATAATGTGGGTGTGTCTTGCAGTAATAATGTGGGCGGTCATGGAGTAATAATGTGGCGGGTCTTGCAGTAATAATGGGGTGTGTCTTGCAGTAATAATGTGGGCGGTCATGGAGCAATAATGGGGCGGGTCTTGCAGTAATAATGGGGTGTGTCTTGCAGTAATAATGTGGGCGGTCATGGAGCAATAATGGGGCTGGTCTTGCAGTAATAATGGGGTGTGTCTTGCAGGAATAATGTGGGCGGGTCTTGCAATAATAATGGGGCGGGTCTTGCAGTAATAATGTGGGTGTGTCTTGCAATAACAATGGGGTGTGTCTTGCAGTAATAATGGGGCGGGTCTTGCAGTAATAATGGGGCGGGTCTTGCAGTAATAATGTGGGCGGGTCATGCAGTAATAATGAGGCGGGTCTTGCAGTAATAATGTGGTTGTGTCTTGCAATAATAATGGGGTGTGTCTTGCAGTAATAATGGGGTGTGTCTTGCAGTAATAATGGGGTGTGTCTTGCAGTAATAATGGGGTGTGTCTTGCAGTAATAATGGGGCGGGTCTTGCAGTAATAATGGGGTGTGTCTTGCAGTAATAATGTGGGCGGGTCATGCAGTAATAATGAGGCGGGTCTTGCAGTAATAATGTGGGTGTGTCTTGCAATAATAATGGGGTGTGTTTTGCAGTAATAATGTGGGCGGTCATGGAGTAATAATGGGGTGTGTCTTGCAGTAATAATGGGGCGGGTCTTGCAGTAATAATGGGGTGTGTCTTGCAGGAATAATGTGGGCGGGTCTTGCAATAATAATGGGGCGGGTCTTGCAGTAATAATGTGGGTGTGTCTTGCAATAATAATGGGGTGTGTCTTGCAGTAATAATGGGGCGGGTCTTGCAGTAATAATGGGGCGGGTCTTGCAGTAATAATGTGGGCGGGTCATGCAGTAATAATGAGGCGGGTCTTGCAGTAATAATGTGGTTGTGTCTTGCAGTAATAATGGGGTGTGTCTTGCAGTAATAATGGGGTGTGTCTTGCAGTAATAATGGGGCGGGTCTTGCAGTAATAATGGGGTGTGTCTTGCAGTAATAATGTGGGCGGGTCATGCAGTAATAATGAGGCGGGTCTTGCAGTAATAATGTGGGTGTGTCTTGCAATAATAATGGGGTGTGTTTTGCAGTAATAATGTGGGCGGTCATGGAGTAATAATGGGGTGTGTCTTGCAGTAATAATGGGGCGGGTCTTGCAGTAATAATGTGGGCGGGTCATGCAGTAATAATGAGGCGGGTCTTGCAGTAATAATGTGGGTGTGTCTTGCAATAATAATGGGGTGTGTCTTGCAGTAATAATGTGGGCGGTCATGGAGTAATAATGGGGTGGGTCTTGCAGTAATAATGGGGTGTATCTTGCAGTAATAATGGGGGTGCGTCTTGCAGTAATAATGGGGTGTGTCTTGCTATAATAATGGGGTGTGTCTTACAGTTATAAAGGGGGCATGTTTTGCAGTAATAATGTGGGTGTGTCTTGCAGTAATAATGTGGGCGGTCATGGAGATATAATGTGGCGGGTCTTGCAGTAATAATGGGGTGTGTCTTGCAGTAATAATGTGGGCGGTCATGGAGCAATAATGGGGCGGGTCTTGCAGTAATAATGGGGTGTGTCTTGCAGTAATAATGTGGGCGGTCATGGAGCAATAATGGGGCTGGTCTTGCAGTAATAATGGGGTGTGTCTTGCAGTAATAATGGGGCGGGTCTTGCAGTAATAATGGGGTGTGTTTTGCAGTAATAATGGGGTGTGTCTTGCAGTAATAATGGGGCGGGTCTTGCAGTAATAATGGGGTGTGTTTTGCAGTAATAATGGGGCGGGTCTTGCAGTAATAATGGGGTGTGTCTTGCAGTAATAATGGGGCGGGTCTTGCCGTAATAATGGGGTGTGTTTTGCAGTAATAATGGGGTGTGTCTTGCAGTAATAATGGGGTGGGTCTTGCAGTAATAATGGGGTGTGTCTTGCAGTAATAATGGGGCGGGTCTTGCAGTAAAAATGTGGGCGGGTCATGCAGTAATAATGAGGCGGGTCTTGCAGTAATAATGTGGGTGTGTCTTGCAGTAATAATGGGGTGTGTCTTGCAGTAATAATGGGGCGGGTCTTGCCGTAATAATGGGGTGTGTTTTGCAGTAATAATGGGGTGTGTCTTGCAGTAATAATGGGGCGGGTCTTGCAGTAATAATGGGGTGGGTCTTGCAGTAATAATGGGGTGTGTCTTGCAGTAATAATGGGGCGGGTCTTGCAGTAAAAATGTGGGCGGGTCATGCAGTAATAATGAGGCGGGTCTTGCAGTAATAATGTGGGTGTGTCTTGCAATAATAATGGGGTGTGTCTTGCAGTAATAATGGGGCGGGTCTTGCAGTAATAATGGGGTGTGTCTTGCAGTAATAATGGGGTGTGTCTTGCAGTAATAATGGGGTGTGTCTTGCAGTAATAATGTGGGCGGTCATGGAGTAATAATGGGGTGGGTCTTGCAGTAATAATGTGGGCGGGTCATGCAGTAATAATGAGGCGGGTCTTGCAGTAATAATGTGGGTGTGTCTTGCAATAATAATGGGGTGTGTCTTGCAGTAATAATGTGGGCGGTCATGGAGTAATAATGGGGTGGGTCTTGCAGTAATAATGGGGTGTATCTTGCAGTAATAATGGGGGTGCGTCTTGCAGTAATAATGGGGTGTGTCTTGCAGTAATAATGGGGTGTGTCTTGCAGTAATAATGTGGGCGGTCATGGAGCAATAATGGGGCTGGTCTTGCAGTAATAATGGGGTGTGTCTTGCAGTAAAAATGGGGTGTGTCTTGCAGGAATAATGTGGGCGGGTCTTGCAGTAATAATGGGGTGTGTCTTGCAGTAAAAATGTGGGCGGTCATGGAGTAATAATGGGGCGGGTCTTGCAGTAATAATGGGGTGTGTCTTGCAGTAAAAATGGGGTGTGTCTTGCAGGAATAATGTGGGCGGGTCTTACAATAATAATGGGGTGTGTCTTGCAGTAATAATGTGGGTGGATCATGCAGTAATAATGTGGGCAGATCATGCAGTAATAATGGGGCAGGTCTTGCAGTAATAATGTGGGCGGGTCTTGCAGTAATAATGGGGCAGGTCTTGCAGTAATAATGTGGGCGGATCATGCAGTAATAATGGGGCAGGTCTTGCAGTAATAATGTGGGCGGATCATGCAGTAATAATGGGGCAGGTCTTGCAGTAATAATGTGGGCGGATCATGCAGTAATAATGGGGCAGGTCTTGCAGTAATAATGTGGGTGGGTCATGCAGTAATAATGGGGCGGGCCTTGCGGTAATAATGGGGCAGGTCATGCAGTAATAATGGGGTGTGTCTTACAGTTATAAAGGGGGCATGTTTTGCAGTAATAATGTGGGTGTGTCTTGCAGTAATAATGTGGGCGGTCATGGAGTAATAATGTGGCGGGTCTTGCAGTAATAATGGGGTGTGTCTTGCAGTAATAATGTGGGCGGTCATGGAGTAATAATGGGGCGGGTCTTGCAGTAATAATGGGGCGGGTCTTGCAGTAATAATGGGGTGTGTCTTGCAGTAATAATGTGGGCGGTCATGGAGCAATAATGGGGCTGGTCTTGCAGTAATAATGGGGTGTGCTTGCAGTAAAAATGGGGTGTGTCTTGCAGGAATAATGTGGGCGGGTCTTGCAATAATAATGGGGTGTGTCTTGCAGTAATAATGTGGGCGGATCATGCAGTAATAATGGGGCAGGTCTTGCAGTAATAATGTGGGCGGGTCTTGCAGTAATAATGGGGCAGGTCTTGCAATAATAATGGGGTGTGTCTTGCAGTTATAATGTTGGTGGGTCATGCAGTAATAATGGGGCGGGTCTTGCAGTAATAATGGAGCAGGTCATGCAGTAATAATGGGGCAGGTCTTGCAGTAATAATGTGGGCGGTCATGGAGCAATAATGGGGCTGGTCTTGCAGTAATAATGGGGTGTGTCTTGCTATAATAATGAGGTGTGTCTTACAGTTATAAAGGGGGCATGTTTTGCAGTAATAATGTGGGTGTGTCTTGCAGTAATAATGTGGGCGGTCATGGAGTAATAATGTGGCGGGTCTTGCAGTAATAATGGGGTGTGTCTTGCAGTAATAATGGGGTGTGTCTTGCAGTAATAATGTGGGCGGTCATGGAGCAATAATGGGGCTGGTCTTGCAGTAATAATGGGGTGTGTCTTGCAGTAAAAATGGGGTGTGTCTTGCAGGAATAATGTGGGCGGGTCTTGCAATAATAATGGGGCGGGTCTTGCAGTAATATTGTGGGCGGTCATGGAGCAATAATGGGGCTGGTCTTGCAGTAATAATGGGGTGTGTCTTGCAGTAAAAATGGGGTGTGTCTTGCAGGAATAATGTGGGCGGGTCTTGCAATAATAATGGGGCGGGTCTTGCAGTAATAATGTGGGCGGGTCTTGCAGTAATAATGTGGGCGGGTCATGCAGTAATAATGAGGCGGGTCTTGCAGTAATAATGTGGTTGTGTCTTGCAATAATAATGGGGTGTGTCTTGCAGTAATAATGGGGTGTGTCTTGCAGTAATAATGGGGTGTGTCTTGCAGTAATAATGGGGCGGGTCTTGCAGTAATAATGGGGTGTGTCTTGCAGTAATAATGGGGCGGGTCTTGCAGTAATAATGTGGGCGGGTCATGCAGTAATAATGAGGCGGGTCTTGCAGTAATAATGTGGGTGTGTCTTGCAATAATAATGGGGTGTGTCTTGCAGTAATAATGTGGGCGATCATGGAGTAATAATGGGGTGGGTCATGGAGCAATAATGGGGCTGGTCTTGCAGTAATAATGGGGTGTGTCTTGCAGTAAAAATGGGGTGTGTCTTGCAGGAATAATGTGGGCGGGTCTTGCAATAATAATGGGGCGGGTCTTGCAGTAATAATGTGGGCGGGTCTTGCAGTAATAATGTGGGCGGGTCATGCAGTAATAATGAGGCGGGTCTTGCAGTAATAATGTGGTTGTGTCTTGCAATAATAATGGGGTGTGTCTTGCAGTAATAATGGGGTGTGTCTTGCAGTAATAATGGGGTGTGTCTTGCAGTAATAATGGGGCGGGTCTTGCAGTAATAATGGGGTGTGTCTTGCAGTAATAATGGGGCGGGTCTTGCAGTAATAATGTGGGCGGGTCATGCAGTAATAATGAGGCGGGTCTTGCAGTAATAATGTGGGTGTGTCTTGCAATAATAATGGGGTGTGTCTTGCAGTAATAATGTGGGCGATCATGGAGTAATAATGGGGTGGGTCTTGCAGTAATAATGGGGTGTATCTTGCAGTAATAATGGGGTGTGTCTTGCAGTAATAATGTGGGCGGTCATGGAGTAATAATGGGGCGGGTCTTGCAGTAATAATGGGGTGTGTCTTGCAGTAATAATGTGGGCGGTCATGGAGTAATAATGGGGCGGGTCTTGCAGTAATAATGGGGTGTGTCTTGCAGTAATAATGGGGCGGGTCTTGCAGTAATAATGTGGGCGGGTCATGCAGTAATAATGAGGCGGGTCTTGCAGTAATAATGTGGGTGTGTCTTGCAATAATAATGGGGTGTGTCTTGCAGTAATAATGTGGGCGGTCATGGAGTAATAATGGGGTGGGTCTTGCAGTAATAATGGGGTGTATCTTGCAGTAATAATGGGGTGTGTCTTGCAGTAAAAATGTGGGCGGTCATGGAGTAATAATGTGGCGGGTCTTGCAGTAAAAATGGGGTGTGTCTTGCAGTAATAATGTGGGCGGTCATGGAGCAATAATGGGGCGGGTCTTGCAGTAATAATGGGGTGTGTCTTGCAGTAATAATGTGGGCGGTCATGGAGCAATAATGGGGCTGGTCTTGCAGTAATAATGGGGTGTGTCTTGCAGTAAAAATGGGGTGTGTCTTGCAGGAATAATGTGGGCGGGTCTTGCAATAATAATGGGGTGTATCTTGCAGTAATAATGTGGGCGGATCATGCAGTAATAATGGGGTGTGTCTTGCAGTAATAATGTGGGCGGTCATGGAGTAATAATGGGGCGGGTCTTGCAGTAATAATGGGGTGTGTCTTGCAGTAATAATGTGGGCGGTCATGGAGTAATAATGGGGCGGGTCTTGCAGTAATAATGGGGTGTGTCTTGCAGTAAAAATGTGGGCGGTCATGGAGTAATAATGGGGCGGGTCTTGCAGTAATAATGGGGTGTGTCTTGCAGTAAAAATGGGGTGTGTCTTGCAACAATAATGTGGGCGGTCATGGAGCAATAATGGGGCTGGTCTTGCAGTAATAATGGGGTGTGTCTTGCAGTAAAAATGGGGTGTGTCTTGCAGTAATAATGGAGCAAGTCATGCAGTAATAATGGGGCAGGTCTTGCAGTAATAATGGGGTGTGTCTTGCAGTAATAATGTGGGCGGTCATGGAGTAATAATGGGGCGGGTCTTGCAGTAATAATGGGGTGTGCCTTGCAGTAATAATGTGGGCGGTCATGGAGCAATAATGGGGCTGGTCTTGCAGTAATAATGGGGTGTGTCTTGCAGTAAAAATGGGGTGTGTCTTGTAGGAATAATGTGGGCGGGTCTTGCAATAATAATGGGGTGTGTCTTGCAGTGATAATGTGGGCGGATCATGCAGTAATAATGGGGCAGGTCTTGCAGTAATAATGTGGGCGTGTCTTGCAGTAATAATGGGGCAGGTCTTGCAATAATAATGGGGTGTGTTTTGCAGTTATAATGTGGGTGGGTCATGCAGTAATAATGGGGCGGGTCTTGCAGTAATAATGGGGCAGGTCATGCAGTAATAATGGGGCAGGTCTTGCAGTAATAATGGGGTGTGTCTTGCAGTAATAATGTGGGCGGTCATGGAATAATAATGGGGCGGGTCTTGCAGTAATACTGGGGTGTGTCTTGCAGTAAAAATGTGGGCGGTCATGGAGTAATAATGGGGTGTGTCTTGTAGGAATAATGTGGGCGGGTCTTGCAATAATAATGGGGTGTGTCTTGCAGTGATAATGTGGGCGGATCATGCAGTAATAATGGGGCAGGTCTTGCAGTAATAATGTGGGCGGGTCTTGCAGTAATAATGGGGCAGGTCTTGCAATAATAATGGGGTGTGTTTTGCAGTTATAATGTGGGTGGGTCATGCAGTAATAATGGGGCGGGTCTTGCAGTAATAATGGGGCAGGTCATGCAGTAATAATGGGGCAGGTCTTGCAGTAATAATGGGGTGTGTCTTGCAGTAATAATGTGGGCGGTCATGGAATAATAATGGGGCGGGTCTTGCAGTAATACTGGGGTGTGTCTTGCAGTAAAAATGTGGGCGGTCATGGAGTAATAATGGGGTGTGTCTTGCAGTAAAAATGGGGTGTGTCTTGCAGGAATAATGTGGGCGGGTCTTACAATAATAATGGGGTGTGTCTTGCAGTAATAATGTGGGCGGATCATGCAGTAATAATGGGGCAGGTCTTGCAGTAATAATGTGGGCGGATCATGCAGTAATAATGGGGCAGGTCTTGTAGTAATAATGTGGGCGGATCATGCAGTAATAATGGGGCAGGTCTTGCAGTAATAATGTGGGTGGGTCTTGCAGTAATAATGGGGCAGGCCTTGCGGTAATAATGGGGCGGGTCTTGCAGTAATAATGTGGGCGGTTCATGCAGTAATAATGAGGCGGGTCATGCAGTAATAATGAGGCGGGTCATGCGGTAATAATGTGGGCGGATCATGCAGTAATAATGGGGCAGGTCTTGCAGTAATAATGTGGGCGGATCATGCAGTAATAATGGGGCAGGTCTTGTAGTAATAATGTGGGCGGATCATGCAGTAATAATGGGGCAGGTCTTGCAGTAATAATGTGGGTGGGTCTTGCAGTAATAATGGGGCAGGCCTTGCGGTAATAATGGGGCAGGTCATACAGTAATAATGGGGCAGGTCATGCAGTAATAATGGGGCGGGTCTTGCAGTAATAATGTGGGCGGTTCATGCTGTAATAATGAGGCGGGTCATGCAGTAATAATGAGGCGGGTCATGCGGTAATAATGTGGGTGGGTCATGCAGTAATAATGGGGCAGGTCATGCAGTAATAATGGGGCAGGTCATGCAGTAATAATGGGGCAGGTCTTGCAGTAATAATGTGGGCGGTCATGGAGTAATAATGGGGCGGGTCTTGCAGTAATAATGGGGTGTGTCTTGCAGTAAAAATGGGGTGTGTCTTGCAGGAATAATGTGGGCGGGTCTTACAATAATAATGGGGTGTGTCTTGCAGTAATAATGTGGGCGGATCATGCAGTAATAATGGGGCAGGTCTTGCAGTAATAATGTGGGCGGATCATGCAGTAATAATGGGGCAGGTCTTGCAGTAATAATGTGGGCGGATCATGCAGTAATAATGGGGCAGGTCTTGCAGTAATAATGTGGGTGGGTCTTGCAGTAATAATGGGGCAGGCCTTGCGGTAATAATGGGGCAGGTCATGCAGTAATAATGGGGCAGGTCATGCAGTAATAATGGGGCGGGTCTTGCAGTAATAATGGGGCAGGTCTTGCAGTAATAATGTGGGCGGATCATGCAGTAATAATGGGGCAGGTCTTGCAGTAATAATGTGGGTGGGTCTTGCAGTAATAATGGGGCAGGCCTTGCGGTAATAATGGGGCAGGTCATGCAGTAATAATGGGGCAGGTCATGCAGTAATAATGGGGCGGGTCTTGCAGTAATAATGTGGGCGGGTCATGCAGTAATAATGAGGCGGGTCATGCAGTAATAATGAGGCGGGTCATGCGGTAATAATGTGGGTGGGTCATGCAGTAATAATGGGGCAGGTCATGCAGTAATAATGGGGCGGGTCTTGCAGTAATAATGGGGCACGTCTTGCAGTAATAATGTGGGCGGGTCATGCAGTAATAATTAGGCGGGTCTTGCAGTAATAATGGGGTGGGTCTTGCAGTAATAAAGGGGGCATGTTTTGCAGTAATAATGTGGGTGTGTCTTGCAGTAATAATGGGGCGGTCATTGAGTAACAATGGGGTGGGTCTTTTAGTAATAAGGTGGGCAGGTCTTGCAGTAATAATGGGGTGTGTCTTGCAGTAATAATGTGGGCGGTCATTGAGTAATAATGGGGTGGGTCTTTTAGTAATAGGGTGGGCGGGTCTTGCAGTAATAATGGGTCAGGTCTTGCAGTAATAATGTGGGCGGGTCATGCAGTAATAATGGGGTGTGTCTTGCAGTAATAATGTGGGCGGGTCTTGCAGTAATAATGGGGTGTGTCTTGCAGGAATAATGTGGGCGGGTCTTGCAGTAATAATGGGGGTGTGTCTTGCAGTAATAATGTAAATAAAGTATTACCAACTTCTCTTCTCTAATGATGCATGTGTGACGTCAGACACGAAGAAGCTTCGGCTGCCGCTCAGTCCTGCAGACGAGAAGCTTCTGGCCGCCAGTCAGCAGTTCCAGAAGAAACAGAGCAAAGGGACGATTGATGTCTGGTGGCTTTTTGACGATGGAGGTAAAGTGATACTTCGATTTCAATTTTTAATTGAATGTATGTTTCCTTTGCCTTCATTATATCCTGTGAGAGTTTGTCTCTTTAATAAACGACACTCGCTGTTGTAGGCTTGACTCTTTTGATACCGTATTTGCTCACCAACAAAAAGAAATGGCGCGACTGCAAGATCCGT
Source organism: Rhinogobio ventralis (assembly GCA_039654625.1). Taxonomy (NCBI): domain Eukaryota; kingdom Metazoa; phylum Chordata; class Actinopteri; order Cypriniformes; family Gobionidae; genus Rhinogobio; species Rhinogobio ventralis. The sequence goes on from CM077211.1 coordinate 38,379,887, forward strand.
GTGTTCATTGGAGGAAAGATAAACAGGATCGACCACGACCGCAGAGCGTGAGTATCACACACATTTCTACATGTTCCTTTTGCTTAGTTTTGTAAAGAAATTAATTTGTAGACAGAGTTTAACAAATAAAACAGTTTAGAAATGAAGATAATCAACTAGTGCACTAGTAACTAGTGACCTTAACTCTTCACTTTAAGTTAAGTTTAAGTCTCTATTGGCTCATGTTTGTTCTTGTTTTAAGCACAAACTCACTTCATATTTATTCATTTTTCAGACTAATATCTTCAGTAATTTTGCTTCTCCAGTAAATGTATCTTGATTTAAGAATGTTTGTGCTGGAAAACAAGACAAGAATATTCAGTAAAAACATTCAAAAATTCTTCCTCTGAAAAACACTAAAGCTTTTGCTCTGGCACAGAATGGCGGCGTTGCTCAGTAAGTTCAGGATTGATTTCTCTGACATCACCGTTATTGGAGACATCAACATCAAGCCAAAGAAGCACAAGTAAGTTTAGATCCATTGGCCAATAATGAGCATGTTTTGTACAGGTATCCTTCAGAAACAGCAGCTGTTTGATTTTGTGCTCAGTAAGGAGGTGTTTCAGGAGATGATCGAGCCGTACAGACTGAGGGAAGACGACATGGAGCAGGACGCTGCTGAGAAACTGAAGGCTGAAGAGCCCTGGAGGATCACAGATAATGAGCTGGAGCTCTACAGGGCCAAGGTCAGCTTACATCACTAACTCTTCAGGATGTGTTGTGCTCTTATAGTACATTGATATGGAGCGTCACATGTGTCATCTAACAGCAGCTCTTCCAGGAGCACATAACTAACCATCCTTATTTCATTGCACAGATTTTATTCAGAACCTGTTCCATACCCTTGTGCTGTGCCGTTACCTTATTTGGTGTTCCGGGTCAAAAATGACCCGCCTACAAAAAACTGCTTATAAATCTCCCATTATGCTATGTTATCACCAAATATTGGATTCGATCTTTTTATCAGCTTGTTTTCTTTCAATTAGCACAGGTTTTGTATTTACTTTCAGATCTGATTGATCGTAGGCCTCATTGATCTGAGCTCATGCTCCTCAGTGTTTTTGAGGTGAATAGGCTTGAGTGAAAGTTTATCACTCAGAAACTGAGCTGCATGAACTCAGATCAATTTCTATTTGTGCAACGCAAAGACAACAAAGAAAGACAATGATAATCTCAGGTGCTGATTATGTGCTTTATTTAATGTTAAAAGTGTCTAATATGAGTTTGAACATCATTTTGCGTGACCTTTATAGCCATACTGAAAACGTCAATGGATAATTCATAATTCAATTCAAGATTGTTTTAGTCACTCCGTATGTATTTTTAATAATGTTAAAATGGTGTAATATTTATGAATTTGATTACTTATCCATTTGATTGTGAGTGCAGTGCGCTTGCAGAGAGACTCCGCCCACACGCTCTTCTGATTGGCTGTGATTTGTGTTTGATTTGGTTGCGAGTGCAGTGCACTTGCAGTGAGACTCAGCCCACACACTCTTCTGATTGGCTGTGATTTGTGTTTGATTTGGTTGCGAGTGCAGTGCACGTGATTTTGGATTGATTTGATTGCGAGTGCGCTTGCAGAGAGACTCCGCCCACACGCTCTTCTGATTGGCTGTGATTTTTGATTGATTTGATTGCGAGTGCAGTGCGCGTACAGATAGACTCCGCCCACATGCTCTTCTGATTGGCTGTGATTTGGTTGCGAGTGCGTTTGCAGAGAGACTCCGCCCACACGCTCTTCTGATTGGCTGTGATTTTTGATTGATTTGGTTGCGAGTGCGCTTGCAGAGAGACTCCACCCACACGCTCTTCTGATTGGCTGTGATTTGGTTGCGAGTGCGCTTGCAGAGAGACTCCGCCCACACGCTCTTCTGATTGGCTGTGATTTTGGATTGATTTGATTGCGAGTGCCCTTGCAGAGAGACTCCGCCCACACGCTCTTCTGATTGGCTGTGATTTGGTTGCGAGTGCGCTTGCAGAGAGACTCCGCCCACACGCTCTTCTGATTGGCTGTGATTTGGTTGCGAGTGCGCTTGCAGAGAGACTCCGCCCACACGCTCTTCTGATTGGCTGTGATTTGGTTGCGAGTGCGCTTGCAGAGAGACTCCGCCCACACGCTCTTCTGATTGGCTGTGATTTGGTTGCGAGTGCGCTTGCAGAGAGACTCCGTCCACAAGCTCTTCTGATTGGCTGTGATTTTTGATTGATTTGGTTGCGAGGGCGCTTGCAGAGAGACTCCGCCCACACGCTCTTCTGATTGGCTGTGATTTTGGATTGATTTGATTGCGAGTGCAGGTTTGAACTGGGAGGATATTTCTGTAGAAATCTAGAGAATTCGCCTGTCAAACCGATATGAAGAAATAATGTCTGAAATAATGTAAGTGACATCAGTTCTCACTCTTCTTTCATGTAGTCGAATCGCCAAATCAGGCTGAACGAGCTTCTAAAGGAGCACTCCAGCACAGCCAACCTCATCGTCATGTACGTACTGATCATGTATTTAACAGATAAATCACTTCATTTGAATATATGTGCGTTTATGAAGCACACATGTGTCTCTTGTGACCTGACACTGTGTTTGGCTGATGATTTTTATTTCACAGAACTATGCCACTGGCCAGAAAGGGGACGGTGTCCAGCGCTCTTTACATGTCCTGGCTGGACACG